>CM055868.1:45755200-46202700 GCA_029582165.1 Portulaca oleracea | reverse complement strand
GTGTTTATGGAAAAAAATATGCTTACCTGGGTAAGCATATAATGAGTCTTCGGGAGGAACGGTGGACTAAGGTTGTGGGGTTTGAGAGACGGGGGTCCGACGACAAGTACTGCGGCGGTGGAGGAGGTTGTCCAGTGTATGGCACTTGACTTCCAGAGGAAGATCCAACGAGGAAAGGGGCTTGCCAGCTCTGACTTGCTTGCTGCTGCAACATTCTTTGCATTTGCAACATTTGTTGCATTACTTGTTGCCTCACCTTCTCATCCAAGGCTACGTCAGATCGGCGCTGTTGTTCCTCTAATTGTCTCTGGAATTGTTCCTGCAGCATGCACTTATCTTTATCGCGCTGTTGCCTCTCTTCCTCGAGTTGACGCTGAAGCTCTCTGTTCATCTCCGTAATAGAGGCTCGGACGTCGACGCTATCGGTGTTATTACGACGTCGTGGACGTCTCCTCGATGAGATGTGGGGGAACTGCGTCTTCATAGCTTCCCCCACAACCCCCATGCCCACGACGTGTCCCCGACTTTGCAGTTGTTTGTCCAACCAGAACTCGTCTCCAGACATGATGGGAGTTTCTGGTTGACCGTCCTCCCGTTGCTTTGCCTCCATCTCTCTTCTGTACGATTCATAATCACTATGCATCGTCTCCTGGTCGATACAAAGAAAGAATAGTTGGAATAAGCAAATTAAAGTTAATGTTCATACGTGTACGTACAATTATAATAACTTAAATATTGGATGATGAAGGTACTTACCCCAAGCTGCCGGAACCTGTCGTGCACCCACTGATTGGTGCCCTGCTTCATGTAGGTCGCTTCGAATTGTTCCCATATGTCAGGGTCTTTTCCATCGTTTTTTTCTTTCTGTACGTAAGTGCGTATGTAAATTAAACGTTAAATTAAACCATAATTAAAGTCATAATTAAATTCATAATTAACTTACCAACTTCTGTCTAACGATACCGAAGGAAACTGGGCCCCTTGTGTGCGATGGTGGGCCCTTATCTTGGTTCATTTTCCTTGCCTTGCTCATATTCTTGCTTTTCTCAACGAATTTGGGGTCTTGCCAATGAGCAATGAATTTCTCCCAAATCTCGTCGTCGACAATCCATTTCGGTTTGCCTCTCCCCGCCAACCATCTTTTTTTGGATTTGCCGATAGCGTCGGCATATTGTTTTTGGGCCCTCCTAAGGAACCAATCACGTATATAGGTCTCGTGTTGGTCCTCCCACCAAAATTTTTTCTACATTTAAACCATACATGAAGAATTAAACATGCAAATAAACTAAACCATATATATCATAACTTTGAATTAATAAACCACGAAAAAAATTTGGCATAGTTTCCCCTATAAATTGACAATTATCCCCCATTTTACATACACCAATTCATATTAATATATCTCAACGGTCACATGCCGGATAACCAATACACAAACATACACGTACGCATTATAAATACACAAACATACACCAATATGAAAGACAACGTATGTATGCAAAAATTTAAACAGGGAAAAATGTGAGAGTTTTACCCTGAACTCGTCGTATATCAAATCCACCGTCCTCTGGGGCACTTTGCTCCATACCGCCGTAAGCCTAAATTCTCGCTTACTATGTCCATGATGGCCTTGGTTGCGTGTGCCCCATATGGCGCCACACTTAAATCAATTTGAAATGAAACATCGATTAGATTGAGTGCATACAAAATTATATATATTTAAACACAAATTAAGTTATAAATGCATAATCAAAGTTCAGATTGATACTCACGCGCCATTACAAGGTCTAATGATGAACCTCCCATCCGATGTTTTTTGAGCGTCCGCCCGAACGTCCAGTTGAATTCGATATCGTTCGGTGATATCGTTCCCCGACGTTTGGGTAGTGTCGCTCTCCCCTTCAGTCTGCGGCCCACCCTGTTCGGCCTGGGTTCCATCCCCTTCAGTTTGGGTACCCCCAACATCAGTTTGGTCACCCCCATCATCAGTTTGGGCCCCCCTGAAGCCCCTGAGCATAAAACCCGCCCATCGTATCGTTCCCTGCTGGCACAGTACTACCCGCAAAGAACGGTATGAGCTCCAGAGTGGATGGGTCTAGCTGCGAAAAGAAGTCGTAGTTGCTCCCCTCAGGTTGAGAAGCAGCTTCATGGCCAGGATCAAACTGGGGAATGTATGGAGTCTGTGGGGCCAATGAAGAACCACCCCTCGCATTCGGTCTAGACCCACCACGGGTCCGAGGTCTGCGTGATTCGTCTCTTCCTGACATAATGCAACTGCAAAATAAAAGTAGAATAAACATTGAATTAGTATCAGCTTGCACGAAATAAAATAGCAAGTAATATGAACTAGTAACCACTCCCAAACAATACAATGCATTAAAAGAGATCGACAACACATTGATGTAGAATATGAAAAACATTGAATTAGTTTCACTTAGAAAATAGAATACATAATATGTGTTCGTTGAAGACAATTGTAACACAATCAAAATTCGATTACTAAATTGTTATTTAATAGTCTTCGTTGTCTTCATCGTCCTCATACACCTCATCATCGTCACCATCATCATCTTCGTCATCCTCGATGTCTCCATCGTCCTCATTGGCTACATCGGACGTACTACCACCCACTATTAATTGTGCGTTGTCCATGTCCGCAACCTCATCGAACACCCCTTCAATAGCGAGTACTTGTGCCGTCATTGGGGTTGATCGGGACAACAACTCTTGGTTGGTCATCTTGGATGGCTAACGGAAGGGTGAACTGCTTGTACTGTGCATAAGATGGTTTGTTTGGAACCACAACCCATCAGTTAGCTTTATCTCGTATGCCTGTCGGGTAATTCATGAACAACACTTGGGTTTCCAATTATGAGCATTCTCTCTGAATCCAGGGATAACAAAGTTTCCATGGGTAGTCGCCTTGGGGAAGTGCTTCACCTCCTCGTAGATTTCATAACCGTTTTTCCTACACGGTGGGGCAGTTCTATCTGGGCAAGTGCGCCCCTTTCGAAATGCCTTTCGATTTCTTCTCAAAGCATGCCCCTTTGCAAGAAATCGTGACGATACCAAACCACGAGGCTTTCCTCCCATGCTTGCATTTAATTGCTTTCAAACCATCCATGCAAACAGGACACGACATAGCACCATGCGTGCTCCACCCAGAAAGCATGCCAAGGGCCGGAAAATCATTCACCGTCCACATCAAAGATGCCCTCATGTTAAAATTCTGTCTTTTGGAGATGTCGTATGTTTCAACACCAACCCATAAGCGTTGCAACTCGTCCACCAAGGGTTGGAGGAAGACATCATTTTTATTTCCGGGGTTCTTCGGACCTGGAATAATACACGTGAGAAACATGTACGGTGTTGTTATGCACAATTCAGGTGGCAAGTTGTAAGGAGTAACTACAACCGGCCATATCGAATAAGACCTCCCTGTCATGTTGAACGGGCTAAATCCATCCGCACACAGGCCCAGCCTTACATTTCGCGTTTCCCCCCCGAAGTCTGGATGCACGATGTCGAACATTTTCCAAGAGGCGTCGTCCGACGGATGGCAAAGTACACCTTCCTCACGCTTGTTCTCCGCGTGCCATCTCATATGCCCGGCCGTATTCTTCGAGGCATACAGACGCTGCAATCTAGGCGTCAAGGGAAAGTAAAACATTTTCTTGTACGGGACACCTTTCTTTGTCGTGGTTGACGATTTCTGTGGCTTATACCTAGGATGGCCACAAAATTTACATTCAGTGAGATGTGCATCGTCCTTATAACAAACTATTCATAATTAATTAAGTAAACATACGTACACTAAACTATTTTTTTTAATAAATAGTTTATAATTATATTTACTACGTACATGTACGTACAAATTGAATAATAATTTATATATAATAATTTTTTATATTATTAACTTATTTACTAAACAAATTAAATTATAAATTCAACCAAAATTGAATATTAATAGTTTATATACAAACTAAATATGTATTCCTAGCTAATTGTATATTGCTATCTAATTAAATAGTTTTATACTCAATCGAAACTCATTATAATTTCCCACAAATTTATTAAGCCATATAAATTAACATACAAAATTCGTATTACATCTTAATATTTATCATAATGCTCAACTTAAACATATTTTAATTACAAATATTATTTTTTTGCAAAGTAAATATAATTATTCATATTTATATTTACCACAAAACATAAAAAATTCAATTTTTAAATTAACATACTTGCAATTAATTAAATTCAACCTACAAAACATATTTTAAATGCATTATTACATGCAATTAATTAAACTAATATAAAACATACAAACAATATTTAAATTCAATAATTCCACATTACAAACACGATTTTCACGCTTAAAATTCACATTCAACATCCAAAATATATTACAATTCATACAAATTCACTAAAACAACTCAATTTTTCAACTTATATCTACTCAACTAATATCAAACTCAACAAAAACGAAACAAACATACAAATATTCAAACTACTCGTTTTTTATCATATTTAATCTATTATTTAATCAATTTTCATAATATTAATCATAATATAACAGATCTGAAACAAAAATAACTGATAAAATTACCTGATTTTTGGTTGAATTTGTGCCGTGCACCGAGCTTCTCCTTCAAATTTCTCTCGCTTCCTCTTCCTCTTCGTCGACGAAAATGGCTGCCAATACCCCAACCCCAATTTTTTCCGGATTTAGTCAACCTCGGCGTCTGTTATATAGGTAGGCAGACACCTATTTTTTAGCACTGCAGTCGATGCCTGCAGAAGACAACCGTTGCTTTTTTTTTAACAACTTCGGCGTCTCTTTCCCATAAAAACAGACACCGTTATTAAACAGCGTCTGTTTTTATGGGAAAGAGACGCCGAATTATAATTTTTTTATTTTTTATTTTTTTCCTACGTTCAGCGTCTGATCTACAAAGAGACGCCAATTTTCAGACGTTTTTGGGTTTGTATTCTACTAGTGACGCTTTTCAAGGTCAATGTTTAATCAATAATTTCTCACATAAGATTTTTATAAAAAATATATAATATTATACTTTCTAACAATATTTTTTATTACAAATCTAACGACATCAATTTTGTATTATGAATCATTATATGAATTAAGATATTAACGGTCAAAGTTTTTGGCACATTTTCCTAAGTGACACATAAATAAAAACGGAGGGAGTATATGTTTTTCAAAAAATTGCTGGAGGGTGCCATACATCTTTGGTAACTGACTCGCGGGTCACCACTTTTATTTAATGCATTTTTGGGGGTCATTAAAATTACTTAAGTAGTTGGGGGTGACATTCAGGCATAGTTTGACCGGAATCATGGAAAAGTCTTATATGCCCTTGATAATTTTAATGAAGTGTTCGATTTGCCCTTAATTTACCCGCTCAAAACGTTGGGTCTGTTTCTCTCTGTTTGGTATTGACTTCGCCCGAGTTTCTCTCTGTTTTGGGAGACTCAACCATGGCGGGTGCTCTTTTCGTTCCCAAGTTCACTCCCTTCATCATCATCATCATCATCCAACCATTCCTACATTGTGAAACTTGTTCATTTTCATAAATTTTGACAGAACAAGTTTCGTAATGTAGGAATGGTTGAGAACCATGCTGACAGGTAGCAAGCACTTCCTTGTAACCTCCAACCATTCCTACATTATGAAACTTGTTCATTTTCGTAAGGTTTGACGGAATAAGTTTCGTAATGTAGGAATGGTTGAGAAGCATGCTGATAGGTAGCAAGCACTTCCTTGTGACCTCCAACCATTTCGGCTGGAATTCAATTAAAAGTTTCGTTATGTAAGCCTTGTTATTTACACTTATTCAAAGATTACAAAACATTAGGAATGGTATTAAATCTAAGCAACCATGCCGGGAATTCAAATAAAACTGACAAAAGGAGATAAAATTCTTCTGCTGCAAGCAAAAGCATTATCAATGTATAATGCATGTGGGGGTACACTAATGACGTCGTAACAAATTTGAGAACCACAGAAAGCACCTTTGGTGGGTTCATGACAAGACTAGCAAGTATCTGCCCAGTAATATCAGAACACATGTTGACAGAAGCAACTTAGGTGGTTTCATGACGATTTTGGTTAATAATAATAATAATAATAATAATAATAATAATAATAATAATTTAAAAAAAATAGTCATGTCCTTCAATAAATAGTCATGTCTTTTTGGTCATTTGGCATTGATCACCTACTCTAATAAGTAATATCTAATTGTATCAAACACAATATTTATAAATAAATATTCGTTAGCCCAATAACTATCCGCTACTCAAACCGCTACTTTTGCCGAATAGAGCCCTGAATGATGCATGCCGTTATCAAGTGACGATATTTGGCATGCACTTTCATTTGGAACTTTTATTTCAATATACATTAATAATAAACTCCCATAGGATGTCTTGAACACGATTTGTGAATTAAAATATAGATAGTTCCCCTTGAATGGAAACACACGGAAATGATGATTCATGCTTAAATTTGAATATTTTATCTCTTAAAAAAGTTCTAAATTTTATATTAGGATTTGTTGTTGTTGTATCACTTAAGAAATTTCTACTTATTTGAAATAAAATTATTAATCAATTTGGAATAGACTAATTGTAAAACCCCGAAAAATGCCAGTCTGACTACCGTTAATATTGCCTAACGACGTCTCGTGATCTATTTTATGGTTATTTCTTTTCACACGGAGCTTTTAGGACCGCGAGTGAGTTCGTGGGTATTTTTAGATTATTAAAAATATCAGTTAGGAAATTTTTGGGTTACGGGTAGAAATTATATTATCAATTGTGGAAAATTTTATCTGTTTTTGTTACTATTATCGTTTTTCTGTGAATATATTATTATTATAAAATTTATTCGTATTTATTTGGAGTTGCTGATGTCATGACATCAGATATTTTTTTCAAAACCCTTCCCCACGGCTGATTGTAACAGTTTCTTCTGCAATTGCAAATACCCACTACCTGGGTATATCTCCTGCTACCCAAACCCCACCTGACACGCGTTTCCCCCTATTCTTTTCTCTTTTTCTTTTTCTTTTTCTCTCTCTTCTCCTACGTCTACAGTACTATATAGTACTGTGTTTTGCTGCTGCTGCTGCTCCATGGAACCAGCCCTCACTCAACTTCCTCCACTCCTCCTTCCTCCTCCTTCTTCCCCCAGATAGTCCCCCTTCCTCCATTTCTTTTTCGTTCTTCTTCCTTCATTTCTTTTTCTTCTTCTTTTTCTCCTTGTTCTGCTTCTCCCCGACCCCCAAAACCCTACTCACCCACACCACCCTTTTTGCACCATCACGACGAGCCACCCCAAGCACCACCTGCCGCCGCCTCACAACTACCCGTCGACCACCAGGAGTACCGACGATCGACGACACCTCCCCAGCCACCGGCGACGACCAACTCCGACGAGACGAACCCGGGCCGGAGTTAGAAGCTACTGCTGCTGCCCTCGACCACGACACCGGGAACCCGCCGCCTTGACCGCCGATCACCCAGCCGCCGACCCCGAGCACCACCCCGGTCGCACCTCTTCTAGCTTGGACCCATTGTTTGTGCCCTCTCTTTACAAGCTTATATGGGTGTATTTATGTTAGGGTTAGTTTAATCATGCTATTATATTACTAATGTGTTATTAGAGTAGATAAACTTGTGTATATATTGTTAATAATGGATAAATACATATTAGTATATTAAGTGTAATATTGGTATGATTAGTTTAACTTTATAAGTTAATACTCTTAGTTTAAATGTTTATGTGTGATATCTTGATGCTTGTATCCATGTTAATATTTCATGAATATTAATGTATTAATGTTAAGTTAAGTAGTGTAAAATATCATGTTATATTGTATGTTAGTTTTCTTTCAAGAATATTATCCTTTTAGACAATAATATTAAGTTATTAATATTTCCATATTAATTGGTAACATTATTTTCTAATGTTTAGTGCATGTTAATATTATCTATATGTTGTTTATTTACTATGTATGCATGTGGCCTTTCGAAATATAATATTTGATGGTATTTTATTTAAAAAGTATGTTGAAAAATAACAATATTAGGTCTTAATTATATGTTATTTAAAAAGTTATTACTATTACGTTAATATTAAGTTAAATATATGTTATTAGGCCCTTGGTAAAGTTTGAACTTTATATTATGAGGTATTACTATTAAATCCTAATAGTATTTTATTATATAGTGATAAGTGTGTGTGTGGATTTGAAGTTCTATGTCTTGGAATGTTATATTTACTATGTCTCATGTAAAGTATTTTTTAAGGTTGTCTCATTAGACCTAGAAACATGTTTAGGAACTCTAAATATGTGTGGTAACTAATTAAATGTGATAATAGTGGCCTATTGTAGTGTAATGCATGTCTAGTGGCATTTTGGTAAATATAGTGAATAGTGCCATGCAAGATATAAAATAAAGTTCTTTAGTTATTCTTGATATTGTAATATGGTTAAGTATAAACTCTTGTTTAGATTCTATATTAGAAATTATGTGGTACGTGATTAAATGAAATATGTTATAATTTGGGAAGGGTAGATACGCTGTTAAGAAATTGTTAGAACACGTGTTGATTATAGAACATTTTATTAGGTTGAGCGAGGATATCGATTTAGAGCTCCGTGTCTCCCTTGTTTGGACGCAGTTGTTTTAGCAGGTAATACAATATCTTATTCCCTGTGGATGCTCTAAACGGTTTTGAAAGAACCCTAGAGGGGGGTGAATAGGGTTATGAATTTTTCTGCACTAAAGATCACAGAACAAAGGACGTTAACACCTTAATCTTTTCAAATTAAGGTTCAAAACAGTTTTGTAATAACAATCAAATAAAGGACAATAGATGTCAGCTGAATAACCTCCTTTATTGAGATGGAACTGTTTGCAACAGAAGTGACCTAAGGTAAACGTCCTTAGGTTCACTTAGAACCAAGCGCCTTGCTAAGGACGCTTCTTATTTGTTGAAAGATGAACACCCACCAAAGCCTTCGTTTGATGTAAACACTATTCAAATCCTAAGTCCGTCTAGGATTTGATTACAAGAGTCTAGCATAGTTCTAGATCCGTTAAGAACTTGAAAGCACTCTTTACAAGAAATCTCACATACAAAATCACTCAAACAAAAACACAAATCTGTTTGATACACCCTATTGCATCCGTGGAATAGTTAAGTTTCCTTGAGCATGATTTCTTCTATTTATGCATTGTCAAACGC
Source organism: Portulaca oleracea (assembly GCA_029582165.1). NCBI lineage: Eukaryota > Viridiplantae > Streptophyta > Magnoliopsida > Caryophyllales > Portulacaceae > Portulaca > Portulaca oleracea. The sequence continues at coordinate 46,193,423 of CM055868.1, read as the reverse complement.
ATAGAGCCGTTTGCAAATCAGATATCTTCCTTCTTTTGCGCTGAATGATAACTTCCTTAAATTGATGTTTCCTTCTTGGTCTTGATCCAGAATCTCTTCCATTCCTTGATTTGCCGTTTCCTGGAATAAAAGATATCAATTAGTTAATCTTATTTCAAGAAGTAGGCGGCTGAGATTTTCCAGAAGATTAATTAAGAGATACTTCCCTAATTTGGTTTTTGCCCTTCTTTGGTCTTTCACTTCAAAATTATTCCCTTGCTGCGGTTGCTATGACGTTTAGATAAACGTCCTTATTCCTGCACAGGCCAATGTCCTTTGCATAGGAGGATCCTTCAGTTTTATTTTATGAAATGCATTCCTTGAAGGGACTTTACTAAAGCGCTAACCTGTTGTGTTGAAAAGTGTTCAGTTATTGAAAATTTGAGTTCTTTGGTTGTTTTGACACTATTTTGGAATGTGATTGATTGGTGGATTTTACTGAGAGTTTTTGATTTGAAAGTGTGGTTATGTCATGAAACGAGTTGGATCCAAATAACCGGATTTAATTAATGGATATGAGATAAAAGTGGGTTCGGGCAGTCTTCTCTTAGATAAGGTGGAACCCGTGAGGGGGACTTTCAAGAGACCAGGTAATGCCTGATAATGTGGTTGTGAGTTATGCGCTGATCAGTCGAATAAAATTGTTTAGGCGAGTCCGTGGGACTCCGAAGAAAGGAAAAGAAAAGAAGAGAAAAGAAAAGTAGTGAGATATGTTTATGCGAGTCCTTGGGACTCCGAAGTATGTTCTGCGAGTCTTTGACTCCGAGGGGTAGTGTGGAAACCCCGCCCGCTATTAAAATATGAATGGAAATGAATTATTCTATTTTCTCACGAGTTTTCGAATTGTAACCCCTCCCCTAAAATGTGTTCAAATGATTATATAAATGCTTATAAATACGTAGGAGTAGTATTACTGAGGTTTTCCCCCCTCACTTTTAAAATGTTTTGTTTTCAGGTGATGACCGTTAAAGTGGGTGGGCTGATTAAGAGAGGAACCTAAGCAAGAACCTTTGTAGTTGGCCATAGTTTAACTTTGAGTTATAATCTTTATCGTTGAACAGGTTTTAGTAAAAGTTGGTTGTTAAGTAATCTTGTTTTAGTATTTATCCTGTTTCTCCTTGCCTTGTGCCTCCTAGGAGGTACGGCAGTGACACCTTGGTAAAATAGGTGAAGTTTCCGCTGTTATCTTTATTTTTTTTATCTTGTTGTTATAATAGATTTTCCAGGGCGATACACTAATCTATATAGGAGATAACCATTAAAATTTACTAGGCTTCAACTCGTGCGATGCACGGAGTATATTAAAATAGTTATTTTAAAAATAAAAAATTTAATAGTAATTGTAAATATTATTTTTAAAAATTTACTGATTGTTGCACCAAAATAATTTAATTTAACAATTATCTACTTTTTGATTGATTATAATCCCTATAATTACTCTCTTTTCTCTATTGGATCACAAATTTTATTATTAATATTATATAGATGGTGCGAGCACTGACATAACATCAGTACATTTATAATATTCAACCTGAAGGCGAAGGCCCTATTCAATAGGAATACAAAATGGGATTAAGTGGCCATTATCTTTCCTCGTGTCCATCATTGTCGTTTGTCAATTGCCTGAAATGCTTTTTCCCAACTGAAGGCACCCACGTACACTTTCAGTTTTTTGTCAAAGAAAAATGGCATCTCATTCGCTCCCAATGAAAAGAAGAATGATTTACTCATCACTTTTCAATTTCACAAACCCAAGAATCTCTTTCAGGAACCCCTTAATTTTCTATCACTTAAAAAAGGGTTGTTTGTTCCCAGCTTCAATTCAAAGCAAAAGCTTCAATGGCGAAACCTGCTTGTGATCCAAAGAGCTTAGGAAATGTGAACGTCTTCAATTCTGGAGAAGAGTTGGCTTCTTCTTTGGCCAAGTATGTTTCTGATTTGTCGGACAAATTTATTAAGGAAAGAGGCCTTTTTACTGTCGTTCTCTCTGGTGGGTACCTCATTGATTATCTCAGGTAAATGTTTCATCTTTCTTTTCATTTTAAAAAATTGTTTTCACATTGATACTTTAAAATAAGAGAGCATTGAGAAGTGATTATGGAACTTTTTGATTGTTTTGTTTGATGGGTTGTAAAAATTTATAGGAAATTGTTGGAGCCACCGTATGTGAGTTCAATTGATTGGTCAAAATGGCATGTGTTCTGGGTTGATGAGAGGGTTGTGCCTAAGAATCATCCTGACAGCAATTACAAGCTTGCAAATGATAATTTCATGTCTAAGGTAAATCTTCTATTCTTTGTATCTCATACTTGTTCATTGTCTAACAAAGAAAAGTGACAAAAAGTCCTTGGGTTTTGTCCTTGAAATTTGAGGTTTTTGATGGCTTCTTTGCTGTTTGTTTCAGAGTAACTTGTTACACAATTTATAACGAATTGCTACTTTTTGGGGGGTCAATATTGTATGTTGTACAGATTATTGGCACTGTTAGTCGTGTTTGATATAAGAACTGAGGTTAAAGCCATTCCAATGTTGGCCCCACCCAAAAATCCGATTTAGGCACCGCTCTTTTGTGCGACAAACGTAAGATAACGCAATTTATCACAATCTACTATTCACCTCTACTCACCTCTTTATTATTTCCTACCGCAACCTAACGCAACCCAAACACAACTTATCGAAACGCAAACGCAACGCAACGCACAAAAGAACGGTGCCTAAAGCTTGGTATTGTCATTGTTTTTTTTTGTCCGAATTTTGGCCTTGACCGATTTTTTCTAGGGTTCAAACTCAATAATTCATCATTCTACTGTCCAAATTCCATTTTAGGCTCATTCAAATTTGTCTGCCTCAACATAAACCTGCAAAATATGGGTATCAAACTCGAACTTTTGTTTCGATTCATCCAAAATGACCAGACACCGAATTATTGAGTCATACCAAAATGATACGTCGTAGAATAAGATTAGTTGATGGTAGGTAACAAACCATTTCCTTTTGATTTGGTGATTTTTCAGGTGGGTATCCCGCCTGCCAACATTTACGCGATCAATGACACACTTCCGGCTGAAGGAGCTGCAGAAGACTACGAAAGGCGTTTGAGGGACCATGTGAATGGCAAAGTGATAGCAACATCAAAGGCTAGCGGGTTCCCGAAATTTGACCTTGAGCTTTTGGGGATGGGCCCTGATGGACATATTGCTTCTCTATTCCCAGGGCACCCCCTTTTGAAGGAGGATAAGAAATGGGTGACTTTCATCAAAGACTCCCCAAAACCACCTCCAGAGAGGATCACCTTCACCTTCCCAGTCATCAATTCTTCAGCATATAATGCTTTTGTTATTTGTGGGACTGCTGAGGCCAAAGCTGTCAAGACCTTGCTCGCCGGAAATCAAACTTCTGATCAACTTCTTCCTGTGCAAATGGTTTTGGCTGAAGAGGAACTCAAGTGGTTTCTTGACAAGGATGCGGCGTCTTTGTTATAGATCAACCTATCACCTCTGACATTTGGGGTTGGTTGCTTTCAACTTTCAAATTTGCTGATATTCGGCATTGTTCTCGTCAACTGTTTGGACATAGTACCCTATTGTTCAACTTGGTTGGGCAAAATAAATTGCTAATGCAAGAGCTATATGTTGAAACTAAGATTTTGCTAAGTGCAAAAAGTATTTCCAAAACTATCAGAATTGTTGCAACTTACGCTTAACCTAAAAACTTTACGGTCATTTCAAATGTATAAGAGCATTATTTACGTCAGTTGCTGTGTTATTTTGCTCATAATTTCAGAGGACTTTTGCTTGTGTTGGAGTTGTTTTGAAAGGGGAAATTACCAAATGCAAAAATACATGCAATGTAGATGCCTGTATTTTTTTTCCTTTGAGAAAAAATTTTTCCTTGACACTATTATGATGGTCCAACACTAGTAAATATCACTCCAAATTTGAATCCAACAATTTGAGTCTTTACTGAGTGACCGACTTGATACCCAAAACATTCCGTTTAAAGCAAATTGAAATTTGTAATAATCCAACTTTTTCGTCCAATAATACTAAAGATAACTTCGAAATTGCAATACACACTATATAGAATCATACAACAATCAACGCAGGAACCAACATTAATGGTGATTATGTTTATATCTATATTCTCAATATTTAGGGTGCGTTTGGTTCTTTCCTAGAAAAATATTTTCTATGGAACTTTTTCCTGGGAAAGTTTTCCTAGGAAAGTTTTTACTGGGAAAAATATTTCACAGTATTTGGTTAACATGGTAAAGTTTGTAAAAAAATTTATTTGAAATGTCCAAACTATCATTTTATATTAATTTATAAAATATTCTTTTCAGAGACATTTTGGAAAGTTAAGTTATAAACAATTTCCATTTCCCATGGGAAAGAAACTTTCCCATACCCCCCTTGGGAAAGTTTTTACCATGAACCATAGGAAAATTGTGGGGTCAGTTAAAAATTTTTTCATCCCTATTTTACTCTCAAACATGGGAAAGTTAATTCATCTTGGAAAGTTAATTACTTTCCCAGGAAATTGAGTAACAAACACACCATTATTTCTATTTGTCTATTTAGTTATTTATCTGTCTATCTATCTATCTATATATGCTTTTTAATTTTTTTTTGCACCGGGTAAAAGAGTGAAAGATCATTCACTAAAACAGGCAAGGTCACTCTTCTTACAAGGGTTCGACCGAGTGCACCATCAGGAAGAATTGGCGAAAATAGAGGGGAACAATTACGAGCACAAAGAGTGGGCTCATTTACAAGTTGTACCTACTTGGCCATTAGATTTGTCAATCTTTGACCTGACCCAAAATTCTGGGCTTTGAACGTGATTTTCTCGACCCGAACCCGAAATATACCGAACCCTGAAACCCGCAAAATAGTGAGTCAAATCCAACCCGCTCGTTTGACCCGAAAACTTTATTTTTTTTACGTTCAAATCTATTATAATTTGTGACATTTCGTTGGAATTCATGACTATTAAACTATAACCACAACTCATTAATATGTTATTTCGTTATGAAAATTGGAATCTAATAAACCAAACTTTTGGTCCATTTTGATCTAACAAACCAAACTTACCTTTTGCTAATGGCATACCATACTTAATAGAATATTTTTTTGATTGAACCTCCACCACTTTCCGGTCACCGGAAAAATGACGTGGATTTTTTTTTATGCTGAGGTGGAGTGTTTTATAGCCAAAAAGTAAAAGAAAAATGTTGATAGCTTATGTTTTATGACTTGGCAGCCCTCTTCCAATCTGACACAGGTTCAATAAAAAAATATAATGTTAAGTATGGTATGCCATTAGCAAAAAGGTAAGTTTAATTTGTTAGATCAAAATGGACCAAAAGTTTGGTTTATTAGATTCCAATTTTCCTTTCTTTAATTTAAGTTGAAATATTTACAATAATCTATCGATACTAGAAGATAATCATATTTTGTTATGTATATTGTATCAAAAATAATATTTAAAGACAAGTTTTTTAAAAGAAAAAACGGAAAAAGGTCGCAATCATAACCCGTTGGATTGACCCAAAACCGGAATACACTGCCTGTATTTACCCGAACCTGAAATACACTCGATCCGTATTTACCAGAACCCGATGTACAACCGACCCGTAACCCGCCCGCCCGCCCGAATTGACAACTCTATGGCCACCAATTCTGCTGCTAAATTGGTCTCTCTATAATCAGAGGCAATCAGAGTTCATTGGATTAGAGGTGGCTACCTTCATATTTACTCCGATCATAATTGAAGTTAGAATTTTTTTAATGGGACCCAAATCAAATATCTTTTTACTTAATTAGAATCAGATTATTCATCTTGAGTCAGACATGAATTTCTTTGAATTTGAATGTGACTATCATGTAAAATTTTCAATTTAGCTCCCTTAAAATTTTGATGGTAAAACTACAAAAATACAAAAATATATGACACGTACTCATCTAACCCCAATTAATTGAATCAGCCCTATTTTTTTGTGCGGTTCCATACTGCTATTAGAAAAATCAAAGATATTTTTTGGTTGGCTTAGCTTTTTGGAGACATGTCAGGCAACACTCTTTTTGAGTTATCATTTGCTAATTGTCTCATTTTGCCACCCTTTAAAGTGTTGCTTCCTTAGTAAAAAAGAGTTAGGCATCTCCTTTGAAAATGTTGCTAGTGTTGCATCCTATGTCAAAAGAGTTAGGCATCTCTTTTGACAATGTTGCTAGTTTTTTACAATATCTTAATCTTTGCTTTTGCTATATAACCATGGGGTGTTTTGAGATTTTGTAAGTATGCATTTTGAACAGAAAAATTCAGCTTCTTTTCCCCTTGTATCCCACGTTAAAAACCCCCAAATCAAAATCCTAATTATTTTTTTATCTTCCTCTTTAACCCCATAATTTTACCATCTGATTATATCCTTTTATCTCCTTTATAACCATTTTTGGGCATAGTTTCAAGTACTCCAAGTTAATTAATTGGGAGTGTACTCGATTAATTAACACCGTGTTAATCCTGGGGAACGGCCACCTAGAGGAGGTTTGCACCGTAACTTCGGCGAAATCGTTCTTAGGACAGTGGCTAGGCCACGACACGGTTTGCTATTTCCTACTATTTTAATAATATGTTGTGATACTATTAATTTGTTTATTTTCATATGCTAATTAAAGTTTTTAGTTGGTTGAAAAGTGCGGTTGTATTCTAGTTTTCGAAAAGGTTATTTTTAGTTGTTGTAATTGTACAAACCAAACCTTTTATTTCTTGTTTTTACCAACAACTGCACCTACCATATTTTTTCCACAATTATCACAATCCTTTCATATCATACCATACTATTCTGTACCTTACCACAACAATCATTTTTCTCTCATTTTTTTCTTTTTCCTCACTTTTCTCGTTTATTTTTGGATTATTGGATGATAATATACTGAACTTTAGGGGTATTGGACAATAATGCACTGAACTTTTTTCTTGGGCTCTAATACACAGAACTTCGAGGGTGTTGGGACAATAACGCACTCATACCAATTCAGTTGGTGGTTGACGCGGTGGCTATCATACTTTGAGGTGTCGTTTTCTATTTTTTTTTAAAAAAAATTTTGCCGTGTAAGAAAGTACACATAAGCAGGATGACTAATATATTTTTTTGAAAAAAATAGAAAAACGATATCTCAAAACAGGACAACCACCGTGTTAACCACCAGCTGAATTGGTTTGAGTGCATTATTGTCCAATACCCTCAAAGTTCAGTATATTAGAGTCCAAGAAAAAAGTTCAGTGCATTATTGTCTAATACCGTTAAAGTTCAGTGTATTATCATCCAATAATCCTTTATTTTTCACATTTTTTCTCCTCATATATCATATCAATCATTATTACTACAAATTTTACTATATCTTACCAATCATACCACACTTGTAACAATATTACCATATCATATCATTTACCACACCCAATTTGCTGCAAAAAGAACAGCGGCACACTTGATGTAAGTAGTCTTCTACTTTGTCAAATGTCCCGAGAGACCCTCAGTAGTCAGTACTCAGTACAGAAGCTACACCTACTTGCTGCTGGTACGAACAGGCAAAAAAAACCCGGTAATCAGCATACAAAAATGGCATCTTCAATTCACACTCTCTCCCACTTATTCTCCACGCAGATTGTTAAGAATAATCAATCATTTCTTTTCTTCCCACCAAACCCTCGAATCTCTTTCAAAAACCCCACAAATTTCAACCTCCAATTGAACAACAAGGTGCCCGTGATTCTAAGCTTCAAGGGTTCCTCTTGCTTCAGAGCAAAAGCTTCAATGGCGGACGTCGCTTCTCAAAAGAATCTGAATGTATTTGACTCTGAAGAAGCTTTGGCTGTTTCTTTAGCTAAGTATGTTGCTGAATTGTCCGACAAATTTGTCAAAGAAAGAGGGGCTTTCACTGTCGTGGTCTCTGGTGGGTCTCTCATCACGTCTCTTAGGTAAAGTTTTTTTGATCCTTTTCAATTCATTCAAGTGCAAACTAACAAAAGCTTGACAAGGCATTTGGGGTTGATTTTGATGTTTTGTGAAAAATAAAAAATGCATATATGCAGGAAATTGTTGGAACCACCATATGTGAATTCAATTGATTGGTCAAAATGGCATGTGTTCTGGGTTGATGAAAGAGTTGTGCCCAAAGATCACCCTGATAGCAACTACAAGCTTGCCTATGATAGTTTCCTCTCTAAGGTTGGTTCTGCCCCTCTCATATCTCTTATTTGTTTTTGTCTTCCATGATACTCCAATTGGTGCTGCTATTAGTTCTATACTTCTCACAAATTCATTTGATTCACTAAATGGAAATAAACATGTTTTCTGTAAATTGAATTCATGAATATTGTTGCCAAAACTTATGTTTATTCTCTCAGTGTATAATAGATTCTTCCAGAGTGCAGCCCCTAGTCCTTATATGTGGCATGTCTATATCATTGATGGGTTTGTACTTTGTATTCCGTTCTTTTATGCGGTGTAGTGGAATTTTAAAAAGTGTGGTGAGTTGTGGTGGAAGTTGTGGTAGGTGAGGTAGGTTAAGGGAGAGAATGTGAAAAGTAGAGGAGAAAAGTGAGGAGAGAGAAAAATGAAAAGATATATTGGTAATGATTGTGGTGTGATGTGGTGAATTGTGGTGGAAAATTAAAAAGTGCGGTGCGGTGTGGTAGTGCACCGCAACCTACCGCATAAAAGAACGGTGCCTGAATTGGACTAAATTCTTCTTTTCTGGTTTATTGTTGGAGTGACTAGCCAGAGCTTTGGAAAGATTTGATAAAATAATTTCTCCAAGTGTTGTTAATTCATATTGGCAGTCTGCAATTGTTCTTCTCCATCCCCTTAGAAAATGTCAAATGTTGCTACGTTCATAGCGCAATGCTGGATCATTGCACTGGTGTCAGGGGAAGCTAATCTGTAAACTCCTTGATTTGGTACCATCTATGAAGCACAAACACCCCCGCGTATCCATGTTGGACACGTATTGGACACCGACACTCTCAGACACTCCTTAGTTATGTGTCGGACACGCGAAAAATGTGTCCTCTATATAATTATCAAAATAAACATCCGACACTTGGAGGACTTATGGTGGACATGCGATTCGGAAACTTCCGAATCATTGATGGGCATCACATTTTCGGCTAGTCTACCTCCATGAGACATTTTCAACAATGATATCATTTTTCCAGTACATCATTGTTCTTGCATGCTACTTTACCATCTTACACATACATTTGTCCTTCTTTCACATGACTTTGCCCCTCTTCGATTATTTTGCTAGATTTTATGTTATATATATATATTTTTTTTTGAAATAATGTAAGTTATATTCCAAAAGAAAAGCATCAAAGCCCAAAGTTTACAACCCTAAGCACACAGCATGTCTATATAAGTATTTTGAAACTTTGTATTCCTAACAAGAAAGAGTGTTCTATCTCTAAGATGATGTTTGATGGTGCAAGAAACTTGTGTTGGGTCACTCCTGGCCTCTTTGAATATGCATCTGTTGCGTGACTGCCAAATGTTGTAAACGTAGGAGGCAAAAGTGGCGTAGACAATCTGCTTTCGAGCCTTGTTGGTTTTCAAATCCAGAAACTTCCTCAACCAATCACCCCAGTTTGTAGCTGTAGGCAAAGTAATCCATGTAGATAGGTGTTCCCTGACATTTTTTGCAAACTCACAGCTATATAATAAATGCTCAATAGTTTCATCATGTTGCTGGCACATTGGACATGAGAGGTTGATATCATGTATATGCAGTCTGGTTTTGACCTGAATTCTCCCGTGGAGAGCCATCCAAGCGCAGAAGGAGTGCCTGGGTGTATTGTATTTGTTCCAGACTAGCCTGGCCTATGGTCATTTAATGTTTCCTCTTGTTAGCCAACCATAGCCATCCTTGGGGGAGTAGTGAGCTTGCGGGACATTGTATTGCTTAATCTTTTCCTTGACAGCACAAAGCTTCTTGAAGTACCAACAAGTGTCCCCTTTTGGTTGGTACTCCCACCAATCTTTGCCTTTAAGGTACCTCTCGTGAATCCATTTAACCCAAAGACTCTCCTTATTATTTGCAACAGCCAAAACCTGTTTAGCAATGAGGGCTGTATTCTAGTGTTTGAGATGTTTGATCCCCAAACCTCCACATGTTTTGGAGTGGCAAACCATGTCCGAGCTGATTGGGGGTGACTTAGTGTAATCAACATTAGCACCCCAAAGAAAATTACGACAGATGTTGGTAATGTGATCAATTACCTGCTGAGGGATGATCATGATTGAGGCCCAGTAGGTGAAAGCACCCATTATAATAGTATTGATGAGCACGACTCTTCCAGCATATGATATATTGCTCGTTCTCCAGCTTTTGATCCTCATTGTAATTTTATCAACCAGCTTCTGGCAATCATTCTTGTTGAGCCGCCCATCAGTGATTGGCAGACCCAAGTAGTAGAAAGGCAGATCACTATCCTCGAAGGCGGTTATTTGCAGAATCCTTTGCTTCATATCTCATGGTACTCCATTAATTAGGACCTTCGATTTGTTCGCATTAGAACTAAGTCCTGAAGTTTTGTGAAAGTGTTCCAGAGTATTCATTATTTTCTGGACAGTGTATGGATCCGCAGCACTGAAGAGCATAAGATCATCTGCAAATATTAGGTGGTTGAGCTTGAAAACATTGCAGCGAGGGTAAAATTTGAATTTGTCATCCTAAGCTGCAACGGACAGGCTCCTGGAAAGATATTCCATAGAAAGGACAAAAAGTAGGGGGGAGATTGGGTCTCCTTGCCGCAGTCCTCTTGCTCCTTTGAAGTATCCATGCGTGCCATATCTGAATGGTGTATGTTGGCGTGGTGATACAGCTCATTATCCAATTTATAAATTGTTGTGGGAATTTATAGCCTTGGAGGATTTCTTTGAGAAACTCCCATCTGACGCTATCAAACGCCTTCCTCAAATCTATTTTGAAAATGCATCTTGACTGAGTGGCTTTCCTTCGGAATCCTCGGGTTAACTCATGACACATGAGGACATTATGGAGCAGTTCTCTTCCAGGAATGAATGCAGTCTGGCTTGTATTAATTAAATAATCAAGCAACGGCCGTAGTCTTGAAGCAATCAGCTTAGAGACAGTCTTGTAGAAAGTATTGCAGCAGGCAATAGGCCTGAACTCAGCTGCTGTAGCTGGGTTGTCTGTCTTAGGAATGAGCGTGAGGATTGTGGAGTTTAAAGCTGGGAGCAGTTTTCCGGTTGCAAAAAATTCTCGTACTGCTGCACAAAACAATTCTTCTATTTGTGGCCAGGCATGCTTGAAAAAACCACTTGAGTAGCCGTCGGGCCCTGGAGATTTGCTATTAGGAATAGAGAAGAGAGCACTTTTAATTTCCTGATTACCGAAGGGGGTGCAGAGCTTTAGCTGTTGGTGAACTGTCAATAAAGGCCCTTGCTGTATAACTGTTTGATCAATGGGTATTCTCTGATCAATATCTTCCCCAAGGAGCTTGTGAAAATATTCTGAAAGATGCTGGCCCACTTTCTGAAAACCCGTAATATTATTTCCAGTGGCATCAATCAACGTATGTACTGTTGCATTGTTCTTCCTTTTCTTCATTTTACGGAAGAAATATTTGGAACATGTATCACCAAGGACACTGGCATCTAACTTGGTTTGTTGGGAGAGAAGTTGTTGGGCTGATTTTAAGATATCTGTATATTGTTGTTTTGCAACAGCTTCCTGCTCAATCACCTGATGATTATTTGGGTTGTCTGTCAGCTGAATTTGGATGCTCTGTAGCTTGTCACGCATAATCTCACACTGTCGATGTATGTCAGCAAAATTCCTTCGATTTAAGGTTCTAAAATAAGGTTTTAGACCCTTGAGGATATGATAAATGGCGTGCATTGCTGACCCCGTTCTCCTTCGCCCCATTGCATCTGCAACTAACTGGTCAAAGCTGGGATCATTGGTCCACATTTCACAAAACCGGAAGCATGGTTGTTGTGGAGGACCCTCAATCATTTCCAACTTGATGGCTTTATGGTCAGAAAGACTCTGAGGTAAGTATGTTCCTTGCATATACCCTGTAGATAATATCCAATCCTCATTATAAAAGATCCGATCAATCTTTGATTGCACATGGCCGTTAGACCAAGTGTATTTTGCTCCGAGGCAATGCAGCTCATTTAGCTGGCAGTGATCAATACAATTTTTGAAATCTCGGATTTCAAAATTATGAATTGGGGTGCCATTGATCCTATCCTCCTCGTGTAGAACAGCATTGAAGTCTCCCATTAAAACCATAGACAAAGGTATAGAATGCCTTTGTCCCTGTACTACAATCAATGACTTGGCAATGAAGATATTGGGCTTCTGAATTAATAACTTGAACAATTACCTTGTTAGATCTCCAAGCTACGAGAATACGACCCCCTGGATGATTAATAAAATTACTGCAAGTCGACCAGTTCTTGAACATACCATGCTTGATATTAGCTTCCTTCTCAGGTTTGATTTTTGTTTCTAACAAACAAATAACATTGGCCTTTGTTTCCCGCAAGAAGATCAGCACGTCCTCTTGCTTTCTAGGGTCATTTAGACCCCGTACATTCGATGTAATGACTTTCATTGGGAGTCTGATTCAGACCCTGAGGACTGATCATTCCCCTCACTTTCTTCCTTCCAATCATCTTCTATATTTGGCACAGGATCTTCCTCATTATCACCGTCATTGCTTGCCAGTGACTGGAATTTGTTCCGTACTGGTGTATGCGATGTATTTGCTGTGTTTCTGCGAGGTGGAGGTTTATTTGCTGTCTTTGTTGGTTTGATAAATCCATGTTCATCAACCTCTCTCTGAGTCTTCTGTTTTGGTTGCCAAATTTGTGTACTCTTCTTCCTAGTTTTTTGCTCATCCTTCTTCTTGCAATCTTCTGTTTTGTGTCCCATCATGTGGCAGGTCGTACATTTGATCGGGATCCAATCATATTCCACTTTTTGAGTTACTATTACATCATTCTCATCCACGAACTTAATTTCCTCAGGGAGTGTTTCATCTATCTTTACCTCTATCATAACTCTGGCTGCAGCAAGATAAGTTCTATCTCTGGTTGGCTTATCAGTCTTGATTGGTACCCCAATTAGACTCGCTAAGCTGCTTAAATTTTTGAGACTCCAGTATTGAATGTCGAGGTGAGGAAACTTTACCCATATTGGTAGACTCTTGATCGCATCAATATCTATTTTCTGTTGGGGAGTCCATGGTTTTACGACCAAAGGTTTACTGTCAAAGAAGTATATCCCTCTGTTCAAGACTTCTTGCTGCTGTTCTTCATTATTGAATCTGACCAGAAAAAGACCCTTACGGATGGCAGCAATCTTGTTTATATCATATCTGCTCCAGATTCTTCTCAGGAAACCTTCAATCACTGGGAATGGCGGATTTGCACCAATCACACAACAAATTATTGATTTCCTCCAGTACTCAATTTCCTGTGCTACTTCCTCTTTCTCCATTCGTGCTATTTTTACACCTTCAATTTGTTCTGCAGCAATGAATTCCATATTTGTACCCTCATCAGAATCGAATAGAGCAGAGAAGGTCGTTTTCTTGATATTCTGTTGCTGTGCATTCTCCTGTATCTCATTTGCATCTGGTGTCTTAGCCGATTCATTTTCAGAAATTGCTTCCATTGATTTCGAAACTGATCGTGTTGCAATATGATTCTGATTTTTGTTTTGTGCAACCTTCTTCCTTGCCTTTGCCATGGCTGGGTACAGAGGAGAACTCTAACCCGAGGCTTAGAAGTTGATTAAGTTTTGCTATTCAGAGAGGGAATTCCATAGATGAAATCCAGAACTTGAATCGAAACCACAACACCAAATTCAGAATCCAAGGAGATCGAAACCCAGAGAACTCTAGCTATTCTAATAAAGAGATCCATAGATGAAATCCAGAACAAACGCAACACCAAATACAGAAACCAAGGAGATCGAATCCCAGATAGCTCTAAGCCAAAATCCAGAAATCTCGAGCAAATCAGTTGCTACTCAGAAACAGATCTGAAAACAACTAACCTTACGAGTGATAGAAGGAGTTCAAAGGTCTAAGGTCCAAGGAACCCGTCCATCACTTGTGCCGAGGTTATCTATCGCCGGCGAGATCGGCCTCTCCGGTGCCGGATCTGGCAGATCGCCAATGCTCGGTTTGCTTCGCCGACAGATCGCCAGAGACCTGTATTCGAAGAATCTTTATATATATATATATATATAGTTTTACAATTCATAAACTATTAGAGAAACTTAACTTATTAACAAACGTTTTTAAAATAGAATTTGATATTTTATGAAGTACTATGTAAACTTAGGGCACATGTCATACTACCCTACTCCACCTGAGTCTCATGCCACCACTCTGTCTCAAGAGTCTCAGTCGCACCTTACTCCACAGAGCCGCACCCTACTCCACAGAGCCGCACCCTACTCCACCCGAGTCTCATGCCACCACTCTGAGCATTCAGGAGACCCAGCCGTGCACACGCATAGGTCCCTGCTCCCGTCCACGGTGATCTTCCCGCACCTTGCCTGCGCCCAGCCGAACGAACCATCGGCTTTCATACCACTTGTTGGGGAGATCCAAAGGGTGAGCCCACTTCAACCAAGGCTCATGGTACACAAGTTAAGCGAGGTTCCATCTTAAAACCAATTGGTGTTAAGAGGAGTAGCCCACTTGAATTTATATATCATGTGTTTTCTCTTTACTTTTTCGATGTGGGACATTTACTCATGGGTGAATCCCAACAGTGACCTCCTGGGAAGTTTCCCAGGCGGGGAGTAGTCCCAAGATGGGTGACCAAGTACGCTAGAAAGACTCGTGGTGATTTGTTGAGCCAGTCAATGATCCTTGAAGCAGTTATCTGTAACTCCCTAGTCTCACTCCTAGGAGCACTATAACCACCCGTCTCAGGGTCCTCCTCAAGGACCCCCTGGTGGGATGTATCAGAGAATGCCGCCATCTTATTATTAAGGTACTTTGTAATGCATCATTTGTTTTGTTATTCTATATCTTTTGTTGAGTGTGAGCCGCAATTCATATCTTAGAATTTGCTACTCTTTGACATTTTTTCATCATTGTTTTGGTTCTATGTGAATACTCTTCTAACATTTGTTAGTCATTTCGCGAGCGTGTGCACTCAGTCTGTGTCACTGTTATCCATGATGGGAGAACTTGGTGGACTTGATCTGGACATCACTGTTTGCGTGATCATTGCTTGATTTTTCACACTGGGAATTTGTGCAACTGCTTTCATTTTGCCTTATTTCTAGCTAATGCTGCTTTAGTCTTTATTGCTGCAATTTCCCCTCTTATTGTTATTGATAATGGTTGAATTGTGAATAAAGTTGTGAATGTGATGTTTGGTTCACGTTTCTGAGAGCTTGGGCAAATTGCTTAAATGGTTTTACTGATTACGTAGTGCAGAGAATGAAATGTGTGGTTTGCTTGAATCGACTGCTGCACATGTCTTGCTGCTACCTGTCTTGCTACTAAAATTTGCTTGATGTAGAGTTTATCTGCAAAAGTGGTAGTTGTGGTGACAATTGCTATTCCAGGAGAGTATACTGAGTAGTATTTGGTATGTGCTTAGATCGATTATATGGGTTAGGAGGCTTCTTGGATGAATCGTGTTATGAGGACTTGTTATATGTTTTTATTCTATGGATTTTCTTTGTTAATACATGCAATTTACTCCTTTGGTTGTTAAGAAGGGAGTTTCTAGTCTACTTTTCGCAATATGTAAACTTCTAGTTTGGTTTAGTTGTGTTTGTTTTGGTGTTCTGTTGACTAGTCATTCTATTGCTTGAATCCGTGTACGAGAAAATAGTTTGTGGTGATTCTCTGTCCTGCATCTATTGGTCGAAATTCTTGAGCTCTTGGGTTGGTGTTTTCTCAATCCTCATGCAAGTTCTGTTGGTGTGGATTTGCTGGCCTGGTGTTTGTTTGAGATACTTCTGAGAGGTTGATGCAAGGCTTAAGTACTGTGGCTATATTTGTAGCATTGTTCACTGCTTTGTAGATGGAGCCATTTTTGCT
The DNA here is from genome assembly GCA_029582165.1 of Portulaca oleracea. Lineage (NCBI taxonomy): Eukaryota > Viridiplantae > Streptophyta > Magnoliopsida > Caryophyllales > Portulacaceae > Portulaca > Portulaca oleracea. The sequence continues at coordinate 46,177,274 of CM055868.1, read as the reverse complement.
TTAAATCATCTGCCACCTTTTTTTTTTTCCTCCTAAGATGGGCAGCTTTTTGAATCCACTTCTCTGTGATTGCAGGTTATCTCTTGTGATAGTTGATATTCCTTTTGTCGAGGTGGACTTGTGATTTAGTTTCAGGCTTAACAGTTTGTTGCTTGGCCTGCACTTCCAGGATTGTTGTTTTGACCTCTACCTAATTATACTCCTGAAACTGTTATTTGCTTAGCTTTTGCATTGTCTTTGTTTCTGGCATTTGGGTGCAGTGTATGGCTGCTTCTTCACTTAATTTGTTGCATTTTAAGAGTAAACTTTGTGGACTTCACGTTTCTGTTATTTTATTAGTTTTTATGCTCAGACTTGTAACTTGTCCTGTGGTGCCTTATTATCTTTTGATTTGAGGTGCTTATCTTTAGTTTCATGTTGAACTCACTTTTACTGATTCATGTTACTTGTCTTTTGCCATGAATGTGGCTTTTACTAGGGAGTAGGGACATGGAAGGTTACTTGTAGCTCCCATTCATGTTTTGATCATTCTAGTTGCCAAATCTTTCTGCTCATACTTTGTGTGTAGCTTTTGACCTTGGAACTTTGGATTTTCACTGGCAACAGTTCAGCTTGACTTAGCTGCTTTTGGCTCATTCATATTGTCCCCTCTGTTTCATCCTTGACTTTGTTGTTCAAATATCTTGGAAACATATTCGTTGAGATCACGACTACTTGCTTCTCAGGTTTAGGATTGGGGTCCTTTTTTGGGTGTCTGGGCTAGTAAATTCAGAATTTGATGCAGAGATGTTTGTGGATTGTTCTTGCTGTTCTTTGAGAGCATATCAATTTGTTACTGGTGATGTCGATACCTTCTTCAAGCAATTTAGATTGGTTGTTCCTTCTTGGCTAACCATGTTCTGTTGCTTTGCAAAGGCTTGTCAGGATTCTCGTGTTCCATTGTAGCTTCTTCAATCTCTATTATGCCTTTGTTGATGATAAAGCAGTTAGAGGCTTAGAGCATGCTGTTAGTATTTATTTTAACTGTGTGCCTTTATCTATCACATCAAAGTGGAGGTGAGAGTTGGGAACCGATTTATCAAGGCCATTGTGTTTGGTTCTCTCGTGCATTCATGCAGAGCCTATTTGTTGCAAGAAGATCGTTTTGGCACTTTCAACTTCATCAGTAATAGACTGTTAATTTGTATTTGCATAAATATCGGGAGATGTATGACTTGTGGTGAGATTTGAATCTGCTTCTTCCCTTTGGTCCAACCAGGCATGACCATAGTTTCTGCCTCCGTTTTGCTGCTGATGTCTTTTAGAGTAGAAAGATTCCCATTCAGGTTTCAGCTGTATTAATGAAGAAGAGATAAAGAAGACTTATTGTGGGGTGTTTTCATTTGTCTGGATCCATAGGCAACTTGCCTAGAAATGTCGTATTGCATCTAATTAAGCTGTGCCAGCTTGTTTTTTGATCTTTGGACTCATGTACCTTGTGATTGCAAAGTGTACTTGCAATTTCAGAATGGTTTGTAGTTTTCTTTCTCATATGCTTTTGTTTTTGTTTTTTGTTGGGAAGTTTTCTCGGGTAGCGTGTGAGAGAGGACAAAGCACGTTGGAAAGATTCATGGTGATTTGTGGGGCCAGTCAATGATTATTGAAGGAGTTATTGGTAATGTCCGTGGCCCGGGAGGGGCTGGGGCATTACGGATGGTATCAGAGCCGACCCGCAACCGTGAGCTGCACCAGTGGACAGGAGATCCATGGGCAGTCACCTAGCGGGGTAAAGATTTTGAATTGGATTGAGGCACAACGAGGACGTTGTGTGCTTAAGTGGGGGTGATTGTAATACTCCGATTATATGGTTAAGTGTGACTCAAAGGATTGAAATGAACACCGAGGTGCTACTTCTTTTAAGGTAGTTCATCCGTTGAGAACTCCTCAGTTAAACGTGCTTGGTTGGGAGTAGTGTTAGGATGAGTGACCTCCTGGGAAGTTTTCCAGGCAGTGTGTGAGCGAGGACGAAGCACGCTAGAAATACTCATGGTGATTTGTGGGGCCATTCAATGATCCTTGAGGAAGTTATTGGTAATGTCCGCGACCCAAGAGGGGCCGAGGCGTTACAACTTCTGCACTTAGGCCCATTATTAAGTGTGTAATATTTAGGTTATGAGCTGTGGGAAACCTGTTGACTCATATACAGTCTCTTTGTGAGTTCTTTCTAATTATATTCATGGCTATGAAACACAATCTTGAATAGTTTCATCAGGTCGTTATCTTTTTCTGTTGGACGGAGCCTTATCATTCAGGTATTTGATGAGCTGGTCCTTGTTAACAAAGCATGTTGTGTTGTTGTTTTGTACAAATTTAGAACAATTCAACAACAGTCTAATGGCAGTGACGGTCCAGAGTCATTCAGGAAATCATATGTAAACATTTTACTACTACTGTTCTACTTTTGCAGGTATTTTGTCATCTAGAGAAGTTTAATTGGATTTGTTTCCACAGTTATCAAATAACTGCGACTGTTTGCTTGTTTATTCTTTGAGCTATCATTGACAATGTCTTCTAGGGATGTTAGTCTGTCCGTTGAATAACAAGTGACTTTCATAATTTCTTTTGGGGATGTTTATTCTATTGATTCAATATCAAGGTGACTTTATTACTATTGTTTATTTGCAATTGCTTTCTGTTGTAAACTAGTAGCTGCTAGCAAAAATAGGACAACTTTTGATGAATCCTAGGGATTGTTATTGTATCTTATTGCTTAGACGGGTCATTGATAATATGTTGAAGTATAAGTTTAGTCTTACAAAGTCATCCAGATTCTTGTATAGGGGTGGCTTTCAGGTATTAGGAAGTAACAATGTTCTCCCATTTTAATTGGAAAATGTTGTCTTCCAAGTCTAGGATGTCTCTTTCAGTAAGTCTTCTTTCAGTGGATGGTTGTCAATACATTCCATCTTCTAACCATGGGCTAGGTCTTTGATGAGATTGTCCACATCGGACAAGTTATTTCTTTTTTATTACCTTGTGTGTCACCCAATTTTAACACACCAAAATCAAGAAAACAAAAATAAGAAAAGAACATAAAAACTACTATAAGGTAGTTAATTATATTTGACCCTCCAAAAGTAGATTCATAATTGGATTGTTGAGAAATTGTTTGATTAGTTGAGACAGTTTTACCATGTGTTCAGTCCTTAAAGCGAAGGGTGAAAGCATCTCTACTTCCATGCCAACTTGTCATTTCCTAAATTGTTGCAATTTATTACATACTCTTAGAGTTTATGCTCCAAATAGTGTCATTGTTCACTTACAGATATCAAGTTGTTCACCCTCAATAATATGATTGTTCACTTTTAGGTATCTTGGAGTGTAAACTCCAGGTGTATGTAATATTATATCGATTTGGATTCATGATATGATGATAAACAATTTTTGGAGCTCTTTCTCCATTGAAATCTATGTTGTTTAAAGCCTTGTATATGTTCAGGTACCCATCCTTCCCGAGCACATTCATGCCATTAATGACACACTTACAGCTGAAGGAGCTGCTGAAGACTACGAAACCCGACTTAGAGAACTGGTGAAGACTAATGTAATAGCTACATCAACGACTACTGGGTTTCCAAAGTTTGACCTGCAGCTTCTAGGGATGGGGCCCGATGGACACGTAGCTTCTTTATTCCCAGGGCATCCCCTTGTAAAGGAGAACAAGAAATGGGTCACCTTCATCAAGGACTCCCCAAAACCGCCTCTAGAGAGGATAACCTTTACCTTCCCCATAATCAATTCCTCAGCATATGTTGTTCTTGTGATTTGTGGCGCTGGCAAGGCTGCTGTGGTGAAGGCTGCACTTAGTGACAATCAATCTTCAGAACAACTTCCTGTTCAAATGGTTTCAGCTCAACAAGAGCTCAATTGGTTCCTTGACAAGGAAGCAGCAGCAATGTTGTAGGTCGCCTGTCCCATGCCATGAAAACATGCATGCATGTTTTAGGATCGGCTTAAAGCTTGTTAAAACTTGTATGATGTTGATTGATTAAGGCATGGGATCGCACCGTTGCTCCTCACAAGACAATGGCAATTTCATAAACATGGTACACAATAAGTTGCTTGTGTATTTGAGCCCCAATGTCAGAGCTTTGTTTTCTACTGAGATTTGCCAAATTTATCGTTGTATATTTGCTCCTTTTTGGCCATGTCTTGCATATGCCTTAGTTTGTAGCAAATGAGTCTGGTAGGTCCCTGGGTCTTGGAAGAAAAGGAATGAAAGTTGTGACCTTGATCTTAACTTGAAAGTAATGTTGTCATGTTGATGCTCAATGTGCCCATGTACTGTCATGGAAGGACTAGGTTTTGTTTGTGTTTATACTTTTTACTCTGCATGGACAAAACAAGAAAAAAATGCAAGAAAAAAAAACAACCTCAAGTTACACCGGACCGGCGATGTTGATACTGATCGTGATGAACTTGGTGATCAGAATAATTAATCATCCAGTTTCTTCCCACTCGAACCTCTAATCTCTTTCATGAAATCCTCAAAGTTCAACCTCTGATAGCCCTTTGATTCTAAGCTTTGAGGGTTCTTCAAGCTTCAATGGTAGAAGTCGAATCTCTGAAGGGTTCAAAGAATATCAACATCTTTGATTCTGAATGAATTGGTGGAAGTGTCTGTCTCTGTCTTAGGAAGATCCAGTGCAAGTTGACTCTTCTTCTCAAGAGGATTAACTGTATAAGCACTTCTTTTATGAAGAGGATTTGCCTGTTTCTTTGGCTGATATCGTGATAGATATATCAGGCAAATTTGTGAAAGAAAGAGGCACTTTCAATGTGATTCTCTCTGGTGGATCTCTCATCAATTGTTTAAGGTAAACATTGACTTCCATTGGGTATGTATAATAAGATGGATTAAGAAGCCCTTTGCATGGATTTTTTGATGTTTTGTTTGGCAGTTTTTTGTTAAAAAGTATGAAATTGTTGGAGCAACCGCATGTGAATTCAATGGATTGGTGAAAATGACATGTGATGTGGGTTGTTGAAATAGTTTCAGCCAAGGTGTCATCCTGATAGTAACTACAAGCTGGCCTAAAATAATTTCCTGTCTAAGGTTAGTGATTAACTATGCTTGTTTATTGCTTCTAATGATGTTGGTGAACAACAATTGATTTCCACTTGTGCCAACACTATAAGAATCTTGTTGAGGGTTGATTTGTCTGACATTTTGAGTATTAGAAGGATGATTTCCTCAACGAAAATAGGGGGTAGCCCTAGGAGTCATTTTGCTATTTCATCTATTTGGAAAAGCCTCTGTTCAAAGTATAGGGTTGTATTTTGTAGGGTTCTTTAACTTATTAGGGATAACTTATTGCTTAGGAATGGTGTTCCATTTGTTTGGAAAACCATCCATTTTATGATAAAACGCAAATTACGTATCTATCTTTCTTTCCCAGTATCTTTCAAAAGAGTTCAAATGGCATTGTAAAGTTTCATGCATTTGTTTGGAAAACCATCCACTTGATGATATATAGTATCTAACAAAGTTAATTGAGTCAAAGTAACATGGTTTTATTCCAGTAGAAATTTCATGGATTTGGACGTGGGAGGCTAAGTAGATAAAATTCCACACAAAACAGAGGCTTCATGACAGTCTTCCTTGAACAATGCCTAGTTGGGTGCATCTTCATCTTCTGATTCATGTATGATTGCATGTGTTATAGAATTGAAGAGATCCCATGATGATAGACAATTAATTAAACTTTAACTGGGTGCAGCTCCAATATGTGAAAACCAATCTTTAGAACTACTCAGTTCAAATGGTTTCAGCTGAACAAGAGTTCAAGTGGATTCATGGACCTCAGGCGGACAAGAAACGTTGTTAACTCTCATGCCCTCCTGAAAACCCCTTATGTGTAAAGGGTTAAGCTTTCGGTTTGCAATTGATTCAGGCGTATAATAGCATCTTGATAATAGTATAATAATCTCAAAGACATACAAGACAATAAAGTTGTTTATGTTTTTGAGCTCAAGAGCAAGAGTTTTGTTTTTGTCAAATCCCTCACCTCCAATCTGAAACTCTCATGCACAACATCAAGACAGTAGCCACGAGAGAAAAATAATGTGTAATCCTATTGCAGGAGAATGTATATTCATGTTTTACAGCAAAGGAAAACCTCCTATATATAGGGAGAGGAAAGGAAAGAAATACAACAAAAAAAAAGAAAAATATCCTAACAAACTTAACTACCTAAACAACCTAAAACCTAGGAAAATAATCTACCCGCCAACACCCCCCCTCAAGCTTGGATGGGGAAACATCCCAAGCTTGTATAAGAGTTGCCAATGTTGCTTGGAGGGTAGGATCTTAGTAAGGACATCCGCAAGTTGTGACTGTGTAGGGAGATAAGTGAGCTGCAACAAGCCTTCCATGACCTTATCTCGTGTGAAGTGACAATCTACCTCAATATGTTTTGTCCTCTCGTGAAAGACAGGGTTCTTAGCTATATGAAGGGCAGATTGATTATCACAATGGAGGAGTATAGGCTTAGTGATAGGTACACCAAGTTCCCTTAACAAACTAGTTAACCAAGTAATCTCTGCAGCAGCTTGTGCCATAGCTCTATATTCTGCTTCAGCTGAAGACCTGGCCACAGTTGTTTGTTTCTTGGACTTCCAGCTTATTGGAGATTTATCCATCATGATTATGTACCCGGTGACTGATCTCCTAGATCGGACAAGCCCGATCGAGAATCGAAAAGCAGTAAGTTGAATGTGTTCTGTCCCCTTGAGTAAATTCCTTGTCCAGATGTTCCAGTAATGTATCTTAGGAGGTGGTCTAATGCATCCATATGAGAAGTCCTGGGATTTTGCATGAATTGACTGAGGGTTTGTACTGCAAAAGAAATGTCAGGCCATGTATTAGAAAGAAAATTCAATTTCCCAATGAATGTTCTATATATACTGGGATTCTTCGTGGTGATATCTTTCTTTTCCTTATTTCCTTCTTGACATCTCCTTCTGCTTCTCGTGCATTCTGTTCCTTTGCCTATTTATTTTTCAGCCTCTCTTTCTTGGTCTTTTCTTTTCTGATATGGGTGAGGGAAAGGCCATAGTAGATGTAACAATAGGACCAGATGATCCCTTGTATCTTCATCACTCAGATAATCCAAACTTTAGTCTAACCAATGAACCTTTGACTGGGATGAACTATGGTCAATGGAGTAGATCATGTATGGTTTCTTTGAAAGCCAAGAACAAATTGACCTTCATGGAAGGAAAGATTGAAAAACCAGCTGCTAACTCACCTCTTTTACCATTTTGGGAAAGATGTAACAGTATGGTCATTTCTTGGCTTCTCCATTCTGTTTCAAAGGATATAGCATCGAGTATCCTATACACTGAAACTGTGGCTGCAATTTGGGCTGACCTAAAAGAAAGATTTAGCTACAATCAAGGTGCAAAGGTCTATCAACTTCAACAAGACATGAGCAATCTTAGTCAAGGGAACCTGTCTATCTCCACATACTATACTAAATGTAACCAAAAATGGGATGAATATGCGATGGTGGTTACCCCTTGTAATTGTCAATTTGAATGTTCAGCTTCTAAACTAATAGCCAGGCAGCAGTTATTCCAATTCTTAATGGGTTTAAATGAGCAATATAGAAATGTAAGAGGTAGCATTCTTATGATAACACCTCTGCCTAATGTTAACCAAGCATATAACATTGTCCTTCAAGAAGAGCAGCAACAAAGCATCAAGAAACCATCTCTTCCTGAAGAGGGCTCTATGGCTTTCAATGCATCTAGGAGTCAAAATCCAAAGGGTGGTCAAAATGGTTATCAACAACAATTAAATTACACACCCCAAGGATATTCAGGGAATCCAAGTATTGCATCAAATGGATATCCAGCCTATGCAGGATCCCAGCCTAGCTCAAGAGCATCTAACAACAATTCTCATGCACATGCCGATCAAAATAAGAGGCCTTATTGTAACTACTGCAAGAAGCTTGGACATCCTGTCGAGAAATGTTTCAAACTTGCTAGGAAACAAGCTGAGAAGGCACAGAGATTTGTTGCAAGTGTACAAACTAACTCAGAATATTCTTCCAGTTCTTCTGACACTCAAGAAGTGCCAAGACACACTCTTAGCAATGAAGAATATGCTCAGCTAATGCAACTTCTTAGCAAACAGAACATGCAGATTTCTGATCAAATTGAACCTCAACAGTCAGCTTTTCTTGCAGGTAAATCTTTCTGCCTAATTTATGATAATAAAACTGCTCAATGGGTGATTGATACTGGTGCAACTGATCATATTACTCCTCATTTACATCTATTTTCTACTTACACTCCTGTTGCTACCTCATGTTTTATTACTTTGCCAAATGGTGATCAAGTCCTTGTAAAAAATATAGGAAAAGTAACCCTACAATCTGGAATAGTTCTCCAGAATGTCTTGCATGTCCCTTCTTTTCATTTCAATTTAATTTCTGCACATAAATTGGCTAGAGATCTTAAAACAAACCTAGTCTTTACTTCTGGAAATTGTTATATCCAGGACCATATGAAGACCCAACACTTAACCTTTGGTAAACATGAAGGAGGTCTCTACTATGCCAATAATTCAACTAAAACCAAGGACACAATTGAAAAAGGGAATGCTCTTCTTTCTGCTCTAGAGGTCTGGCATTGCAGATTAGGACATCCCTCTCCTGAATATCTCACAAAGATTCCTGGAATGATTAATGTTCCTAATACTTCTATCTGTCAGATCTGTCCTCAAGCAAAACATCACAAATATCCCTTTTCTTCTAGCACAAATAGAGCTAAGAATAAGTTTGAGCTCCTCCATGTAGACATATGGGGACCCTTTAGAGTGCATACATATGATGGCTTTCACTCTTTTTGACGATTGTTGATGATTGTACTCGAACAACATGGGTGTATCTGATATCTAGTAAAACTAATGCCTTTCCTATGGTAGAAAATTTTATTTCATTTGTCACAAAACAATTTGATGCATCTGTCAAGATTGTAAGGTCTGATAATGGGAAAGAATTCTGTGATACTCATGCCAACTCTTCCTATGCTTCTAATGGTATCTTACATCAAACATCATGTGTTGAAAGACAGCAACAAAATGGGATTGTAGAAAGAAAACATAAACACATTTTACAAGTAGCTAGATCTTTGTTAATTCAAGCAAAATTGCCTTTAAAATTCTGGGGTGATTGCATTTTAACTGCTACTTATTTAATTAACAGAATACCCAACTCAACAATTGACTTCAAGACTCCCTATGAAATGTTATACAATACCCCACCTGATTACAGTAAATTGAGAATATTTGGATGTCTTTATTTTACATCTACTCTATCTGTCAACATGCATAAGTTTGATCCTACAGCACATCCATGTGTTTTCTTGGGATATTCTTTCAGTAAGAAAGGATATAAACTTTATGACATGTTTGATAAAAGAGACATATATAGTAGAGATGTAAAGTTTTATGAAGAATATTTCCCATATCATAAGTTTATTCATGCTAATGAAACTGTTCTGCCTGACTCCATGTTTCTGTCAAACATTGGCAATACCACTGAGGCTGAAGAAACATCTACTCCTGAGTCCTGACCAATAAGATTGTAGCATACCAGATAATCAGCAACAATCACAATCTACTCCAGCAAATACTATCCCAATCAGAAAGTCTACCAGAACTATCAAGCCACCTACATATCTGAAAGATTACAGTACAAACCTCCCTAAAATCTGCAATACAGTACAATTCAATGCTCTGATACCATGTCAAATCCTCACCTCCAATCTGAAACTCTCATGCACAGCATCGAGACAGTAGCCACGAGAGAAAAATAATGTGTAATCCTATTGCAAGAGAATGTATATTCATGTTTTACAGCAAAGGAAAACTCCCTGTATATAAGGAGAGGAAAGGAAAGAAATACAACAAAAAAAAAAAGAAAAATATCCTAACAAACTTAAGTACCTAAACAACCTAAAACCTAGGAAAATAATCTACCCGCCAACGGTTTTCAACCGAAATTCACCGTTTTCATGGATCTATTATGCTCCATATGGATGTATCATCCTCCATCCCTTCTGATTTCTTTGTCAGGATAACTAATTTTTCCCATTTATTTTTTTTATTTGTCAATTTTATATTCCAACCATTGTTATTTTCTTCTAAGCTTAAGGGTAAACTCTAATGTAGGATAAACTTTTCATCCTAATACTTCTGTTTTGTTTTTATCTGACTTTTTAACTAACTTTTCTCATTTTAAATTATTTGTCACTTAACAATTTCAGTAACATATTAATTACTGTTTTTCATATATTTTACCCATAACATTCATTGAATTAAAACTCCAAAAGTCAACATAATTAAGGATATTGTATAATTTTCTTGCTAACTACTCCCTCTGTCCCAAATTAATTGACACTTTGACAAAATTTTAACCGTTAATTGCTTAAACATCACAGTGAGTTACAATATAAAATTACCGTCATTAGAAAGATACTTTACTAAAAATTATAATGGGGTAATTTCATATTATAACTCATTATAATTTGTGAATAATTAACGGTCAAAATTTAGTCAAAATGTCAATTAATTTGAGACGGAGGGAGTACAGTATAATTTTTGCGTGATATTAATTTTCTCTCACCACTTCCCAAAGACACTTTTTAAACTAACAGAGGGAGCATTAGCAATGTTCTTTGGTTATAAAAGTGATTAGTGTAACGAACAAATTGGGATTGGATAAAGGTTGTATATTTACATATATTGTTTTCAAGTCATTCTAATACATAACTATCCATAAAAATACTTGTTGGGCTTTATGGCCCAAATTCTATTTGTCTATTTTGGAGGATTTGGACGATACTAGCGGAGGCCGGTAGCGCCACTTTGTGGATTTCGGGGTTTTAGGTGCTACCAACACGCTGCCAACGCTTCTCTTAGAAAGCCCAAAAGCCCATGACGCGGCCAACGCCTGTTGGGCACTGCCAGCGCTTCCATGCAGGCTTTCTTTTACATCTGCGGCGACCCTTCCGTTATGCTTTCTAGGTTATAGACTATTTAACCTAGTTTCCTTTTCCTCTCTACTAGTATATATATGGTATTTATTCCTCCGTCTTAATTACGGAAAGACACATAGATGCAAATCTTCACCTATATTCATCCCTAGTTTGCGAGAGTCTACGAGAGTTAAAATAATTCTCCTCTTGTAATATCTCCTTTTACTAGTGGAATATTTTCTCTGCTGTCCATGGTTTTTTCCCGATTCGGGTTTCCATGTAAAAATATTGTCTACTCCCTTTATCTTTATTCTTGCCTTTGCCTATTATTATCCTCGATTTCCATAATCATTCTGAATTTCCTTCCGCTGCATATATTGCTCTTTTTTACACCCCCAATAAATGGCTAACAACCGGCAAGAGATCTGAATCTGATCTTAACATTACTCCATATAGCAATAATGTATGTTTAGCAACGACTAATCCAACTGAGTTTGTAGAATAAACAGCAAATCGTTAAAGGAAACATACATGGTAACTAGGGAGATAGGGTCACATCTTGTCTATGGGTTTGTTAATAAGTGCTGGCTGTAACATTTGTTTGTGTTTCCTTTTTAGTGTGGGGTTGGACTGGTGAGCATTGGGGGATATGGGGGGGGGGGGGGGGGGGGCAAAAGGTAAAGTAAAGTAAAGGTCCCATTCATGATTGTTAACATCCTAAAAATCTGCGACAATAATGCTTGCCGAGATCAAGGGAAAAAAGCCAAACCATCTATATCAATTCCTTGTTGGAATTTAACATGCCTAATCCATTGCTACTCCACCCTTTTCCCCTTTCGTCTTTTTCTTTCTTTTTATTCCCTCTTATCACTTATCAACATTTCTGTTTTTTAGTTTATAATATCACACAAAAAAAAAGTGCTAAAGGATTACCGAAGAGACAATAGATTCATCAATTTAGGTCTTGTTTTCGGTAAGTACGTACAAATTGGGTAAGTAATGTTGGGTAGATTTAAGTAGATTTAGATAGATGATGTAGAAGTTGTTAGAAGTAGGTAATGAGTTATTTTAAAACTAGAAAATTATGTAAGCTAATATAAGTTTAGATAGTTTATGAAAAAGTGACTAGAAGTATGTGGAAAAATATTGTAAGTTGTTTACCCTTATGAAGAACATGATCTTAATTTAAGAGAAATCTCATGTAAAAGTAACTAAAAAAATAATCTTTTTCAAGTCATTATCAAACTTCTTCTAAAATTAAATCCTTACACAAATTTCTTATATTATTTGTTACTCTGTTTTTTTGTGCGGTTGGTAAGATATGGAAATGATGTGATATGGTGAAATTGTGGAAAATGCGGTAAGATGTGAAATTGTATGGTAAAATTTATAAAAAGTATGGTTGATGTGGTAGGTGAGGGAAGAGAATGTGAAAAGTAAAGGAGAAAAGTGAAGAGATAGAAAAATGAGAAGAATGAAGATATATTAGTAATGATTGTGGTAAAATGTCGTATGATTTAAAGTGTGAAGGAATATTGAATGGTATGGTGAGTTGTGGTACTGGTATTGCATCGCCCCGTACGGTACAAAAGAATAGGGTCTTACCATGACAAATTAGACAAGGGATTAAAACTAAATAAATATTGGATTTGAGTTTATGCTTAGATACACAAATGAACAATACTAGATATCATTCTCTGTAGTCGTGGGGAAGGTGCAATCCCATTCTCGAGCATTTATTTACGCCTTTGCTCAACCCGAGTCCATCCCCTTTTTTTTATCAGGTAGTCCTTCTCACAAGAGATCTACCGAGGCTATCCTCCCTTATAATTTAAAGTAACTCTCTCTTACACAAGGTACCCCAACAAGCTATATTATGAAGTTTATCCTCAGTCTTAACGAGCCAATCCAATACTATATTTGCTTCTTTAAAAGTATGTTTGAGCTTACTACTATTAACGGAAGAAAGAACATTTCTATCTAGCACCCATGTTTGAATCTCCCAAGGAATATTATAAATATATCCATTACTATATCAAACAAATCTTGTTGTCACCCTCAATAATAATAATAATGTCTTAAAGTCTCATGTTCTTTGCCTCCAGCTACTCCTTGCGCATTGGCAACGCTTTAGCAACAAGGACAGGAATTCCACCAAGTTTGAAAAATTGTGTCACTGTCACAACTATCTTCCTATTACGAATGATTAGCGCTGGCAAAATTTCGTCCGATCCGGAAAAAATCGGGTCTGGACATAGATTTTTCGTCCGAATTTTTATATTGACCGAATATTCGGATATAAAATTCCTCTTTTTTCTATTGTCCGAACCCGATTTTTGCTTCGTCCGAATTGTCCGACGCGGTTCGACCCAAAATAAAACCGGGTCCGGATACGAATTTCTCGTCCGAATTTTGACATTGTTTGAATTTGTCCGACCCGAATTTACACGGACCCGATTTTTTGTGACCGCTACGAATGATACTACACCACTTGAGACTCTAAAATCATCAAAATTGATCTCGAATAATCCATTACTGATGCCTCCCACAACATGACTCTCAAAGCTCCGCCACCTTTGGCTTTCTCCCGAGAAATGACAATATATCTTGATAGATGGGATCAAGTTTGCACCTAGTTCTCCGTTCTGCATTTGCCTACTTTGCTCTCCTAATTATTGAATTAACACATTGTGAAGTACTATTAAACACCTTAGAATATTGTAATTTTCAAATGCTCCATAACAGAGGCAGAGCCTCCACACGGTCTATAATTCTAAATAAATTGATTTGAAAGCTCTTCTAAAATCTCTGTCCTGTTTTTCTGTAATGTATGATAAATTTATCTTAGCTATATCACTCTTACTTTGACTCATATTTTCCACGCTATTTCACACTATTACTACTTTTTACATATCTTATATAATGCTCCCTCCGTTCTTTTTTATCTGTAATTTACGGTTTTCTGTACCAATTTTTAATTAATAATTTCTAATATAAAACTTTTATAGAAAAATATAATATTATACTTTTTTAATAGTATTTTAATTACGAATCTAATTATATCAATTTTGTATGATGAATCATTATATAAATTAAGATATTAACGGTCAAAGTTTTTGCTACAATTCCCTAGGCGACAGATAAAACAAAACAGAGGTAGTATATATTAAAAATTCATACATTTAATAAATGATATAATTAATATAATTTGTCTTACTCCTTTTTCAAAAAAAAAATTGTCTTACTCACAATATCTTATTAAAAATTAAAAATTACATATTTAAAAATTTATATATTTAAATGTGATTGGTGCATTTTTCCTAAATATTGTACCATCTTCCTCACATTATCACACATTTCCCATTCTTTTCATCTTATCCACTCGACCCTCAAACTATTATACACTCTAAAAGAACACGTCAAGGACCAGTAAAAACATTATAGGTTTAAATCCTAAGGCCAAAACTGCGACCTTTGTGAATGGACAACACGTAATTTTCATGTGGACATTTCAATTCAAGCTTTTAGCAGCAATTTCTAAAAGAAATTTGCAAATGTATATGCATTGATGGATTTGATGCAACAAAACATTACCCTTTTTTTCTCTTTGCTATAAAAGGCATGGAGATTAAGCTAGATAAAACTTAAGTTTTAACCCAATTATTCGGATATTAATTCTGTACACTGTACCTGTACAAAATATATGATAGTGTCCAAGATCTTAACACTTAAATTAACATACAAAATGACACTTTTAGAGAAACAGGGTAACCACAAATTAAATCATGATACTAAAGTACTAATCATGGAGTATTACAGTTACCTAACAATTTTCAAACCTTCATTTCTTTTTTCTTAAAAATAAAATTAAAAAAATAGTGACTGTTTAAGCGTGCCTTGCAAAAATTATTGACGGTGAAATGTGAATGAATGGGCAGCTTTAGCTTTTCTGCTCCATGTACAGCGCCATGCTCTTGCTTGGTTCAAAATATTACTTTTCTCACATAAAATTAAAGTAGTTCTTGATATGTTCATTTCCTATAGCATTTTTCGGAGTAGGGGAATTCAGAAATTAACATCCGACCCAAAAATTAAATAGATTTATAATTTTATTAATTTACTGTCAAAAGGTATATTTTCGAAAGAGAATTATATATGAATATTTACAGTAATTAGGTCGGGCTGAGTGGGCATTGGCCAATTGGGTGTTGGTATTGTTTGTACTTTGTAGTTTGCTAATAGGCTCGATTGGTTATTGGTGATATATTTTAGGAAAAATGGGTGAGGGTAGGGTGATGGGTACTCGTCTCTACTTGACGGGTACCTTATCTGCCCTACCTCGAATACCTATAAAACAAAAAAAATTGTCGTTGATTATTTATTATTGGACCATGGATATATATTAATATTTGCGTTTATAGGTTGAGTTTTGTAACCACAATATTTTCTCTAAGATTTTATCATCCGTACCCATTTTTTCAAGCTGGGTAAAGGCGCATATATTAACATATTAAATGTATTTTGGCATGATAGTTGTCCAATTTTCCTCTTTCTAATAGGAATCTTCATGTAATATTTTTTTATCGCTAACATGATTATATCCGAAAGTAACCCGTACATATGGGAATAAAACAGGTTATATAATTTAATCTTCAATTATACCCGCACTACCCGGTGGGTAAGGGTAAGGGTACTCGTATTTTGTACCCGCTAAATATAGATAGGATAAAGGTAAGACTCTACCTGCCCCGAACCCAACCCATTGCCATCCCTATTTCCTAGAGCCTCCTCCTTTCCAAATTATCACCTTAACTAATTTAATTTAAAGTGTTCAACCCAATTTGGGCTTGGGTTGAAATTTTGTGACTTGTCAACATATATTATAATGTTAATATTGTTGTTTGCCCATGTTAGATTTGTTAGGTTAGCAAAGGAAAAGAAAGGAAAGGATAGGAAAAGATGATTTGTTTGAATTAAGTTAATTGCTGGGTGGAAATATTTTATTAATAAAAGTTAAATATTTTGGGAAAAATAAATGAAATATTTACAGGTGTTGGAAAAAGTGGATGTGTTTGAGATTAAAATAATATTGTTTGAATTTCTTTTTTGATATAATTTTTTTTTTGTTTGGGTTGCTTTCCTGTTGATGAAGATTTTGACCTCTTTGATATTTCAACGAGAAATCCTCTACTAAACGTCCAAGCAGCACTCCAGAAATGTTATTGCTAAATCGACTCAATTGACGCGGGTCTTGAAGATGTGAGTGTTTATAAGGGTACTTGTGCATATTTTTTCAGAAACAAAGGCTAATGAACTAAAGGAAAGAAACTCAAAGAGGGGCTTATCAATATTTCTCTTCCTCAAGTCACAATAGCAATAACTTTAATCTCTTAAATTTCTCCCCCATCTACAATGTCTAGAGCCTTGCAAAGGGGGTTAAAAAAACCCTTTTCAATAGACTTAAGAAAATCTCTTAACCATATATATGAAGTGTTACAACGAGGACGTTGTGCGCTTAAGTGGGAGTGATTGTAACACCTCATATATATGGTTAAGTATGGCTTAAAATGATTGAAATGACTACTTATATCATCAAGGTGCATCTTCTTTTATGGTAGCTCATCCGTTGAGAACTCCTCAGTTAAACGTGCTTGGCTGGGAGTAGTCTCAGGATGAGTGACCTCCTGAGAAGTTTTCCCATACAGCATGTGAGCGAAGATGAAGCACGCTGGAAAGACTCGTGGTGATTTGTGGGGTCAGTCAGTGATTCTTAAAGCAGTTATCGGTAATGTCCAAGGTCCAGGAAGGGCTGGAGCGTTACAATGCCCGACCAATAAAATTGCTCATTCAAGATGCTAATAATCTTGTTTATCCCAAGGTGTCCCGCCAAACCATCACCATGCACTTCACGCAAGAAAAGTTACTTTGGGCAACAAAAAAATTTGTTGCCTTAGTCTAATTTTCGTTGCCCATTAACATGGTGCTACAAAAACAAATTGTCACGAGTTGGTAATTTTATCCTCGAAGCACAAAATTGGGGCTACAAATTAGTAACAATGGTAACACAAGTTAGTTGTAGTGGGCAACCAAATTTTTTTGTTGCCTTAGTAACTTTTGGCAACCATTTTTCTATAAATTGTTGCTCAATCTATATCAATTGCAACAATAAAAGGTTTTGCTGTCACATATAATGTATTTAACCACAAAATTATTTGGTTGCCCTATTTTAAACTAATGCAATAATAATTTTTTGTGGCCCTAACTACTCTAAATTTGTTGCCCAAACATATTTTTCTTGTTGTGTTCTAGCGCTTTATCCAGGTAAAACTTTAACGAGACAATTATTAGTGTTTCAATGAGTTAACAATTTGTGGATTAAAAAAATGAGTTAACAATTTAAGTAGCGTGTTGCGATTAGCATTTTCTGAAACGTTAGTTAATCTAATGTTTAGCGTTTAGACTAGTGTTTCATAACCTTTTGTCAAGAATACCCTTTGAAAAATTTATTTTTAGAAATTTTCATATCCTTTTATGTCAATTCACGTTAATTAGCTAACACAAGTGCTAAATTTATAGATCACAATTTTTATTGGAACAATTATCTTTTATTCAATACTTAAACTGTTATTGAGTTAAACCAATATACGCTACATAAATCACTATATACTATTTAAACCGCTAATTTTACTGAACAGAATATTCAAGAGTTGAAATGAACTCTTTGATACATTGCGTTTTATGTTTAATATTATCCCTCACTATTATAATGTACTGTTGTGACTTTGAACTACTTGTTAGACCTCAAACAGTACAGTTATAAAAATTTTTAGGTACTTTCTATGACCAGTAAAGATGTGTGATGGGTCTGTTTTGTAAATAAATTTTTATATTAGTTTTTTAAATTCAATAAGCTAGTTTTCAAAAGCTTACTTGAAAAAAAAATTAAAATAGTATTTCACACAGTTACTTTACCAATCACATTTTCTACAATCAAGTAACACGAACATCTAAAATCAAATAGTTAGTTCAAACAGCTACTAACTAAGCTACCAATTGGTTGTCAAATAAACTTCATAAGATAAGAGTATTGATCTTCATAAGACAAGTATAGGCCCTGTTTGGCAACCAGCTGGTAGCTGTTAGTTGTTAGCTTGTAGCTGTTAGTAGGTAGCTGTTTGGATTAGCTGTTTGACTTTAGCTATTTGGATTAGCTGATTGCAGGAAAAGTGTTTGGTAAAGTAGCTTTTTGTGAAAAGCTACCTCAAAAAGCTTCATCAAGTAGTTTTTTGAAAACTAGCTTATTGGATCCAAAAAGCTAATACAAAAAGCTACTTACCAAACACCTCAAGTAGCTTTTTAACCTTGGTCAA
Organism: Portulaca oleracea; assembly: GCA_029582165.1. NCBI lineage: Eukaryota > Viridiplantae > Streptophyta > Magnoliopsida > Caryophyllales > Portulacaceae > Portulaca > Portulaca oleracea. The sequence goes on along the minus strand of CM055868.1, from coordinate 46,158,876 downwards.
AAAGCTAAAAGCTACCCAAAAAGCTTGTTTGCCAAACACCCCCATAAAGGAATATATAGAGATTAACATTTTCTTTCACAAGCAAATTAAAAGGGATTTGCATATAATATTGACAAAGCAATATGTAAAGATTACGGTTTCTTTCATGAGCAAATTAAAAGGGATTTACATATAGGGTGTGTTTGGTGTAATAGAAAATTGTTTTCTAGGGAAATGATTTTCCTTGTAAAATTAATTTCTTTGAAAATTAATTTTCATTTGATAATTTCCCATGTTTGGTGCACAGGAAAATGATTTTCCTGTAAAATGATTTTCACATGTTTGACAATAAGGAGACAGAGATTAAAATGCGTGTATGAGAGAGAGTGGTGGAGAAGGGAGAGAGAGAGAGAGAGAGAGAGAGAGAGAGTAGAATGGGTGTATGATTGAGGGAATGGTGCACACACACATACACACACACACACACACATAGAGTAGAACGGGTGTATGATTGAGGGAGTGGTACGGTGCGTGCGCGCACACACACACGCATATAGAGCGAATATTAAAACGGGTATATGAGAGAGAGTGGTGGAGAGATAGAAAAATATGTGTGTGTGTGTGTGTGTGAGAGAGAGAGAGAGCAATATTCAAATCGATGTATGAGAGAGAATGGTGGACAGAGAGAAAGAAGAGAGGGAGAACGAAAGAAGAGAGAGTAGGGGAGAGAGAGAGAACTGTTTTCATTAAGTTGGAATCAAGAAAACAATTTTAAAAAAGTTGTGGCGAAATTATTTTTTTGAAAAATGGTTTTCTCCATTTTCTGGTCACCAAATACCGAAAAATGGGAAAATTATTTTCCAAAAAATGATTTTCATCGATCCCAACCAAACACAACCATAGTATTAATATAAGAACAAATTGAGCAAAAATTTCTATGTAACATTCTAAAAAGATTTGCGCATTAACGGGTGCATACAATTTAGGGGTGTTCATGCGGCGGGTACCCAAACTGATTGGATAATTTTTCCGGGTACTCGAAAATTCGGGGTGACCAAACCCTCGAACCGTAACCGTAACTATCGGGTACCCGAAAGTTTCGGGGCGAATACTAGTTAACCAAAAAACCCGATTAATTATAATCATTATGAGTTTCCAATTTCTATTTTTAATTTGTAATTATTAATTAACACTCCAGTAGCAAAAAATGTTTCAAAATGTTCTGAAACTTGGCCCAGCAGGACCACTGACACTGAGTTTCCATACGTTTTCAGTTTTTGGAGGATTTGGAATTGGATCACTGAGCGCCAAAATTCAGATAAATTAGGGTTTTTTCCAGATTAAAATTTGGGTCTGGACAATGGACTGGAGATTGGAAAAAAATAGGCAAAAATTAAATCTGGACCTAAATGTTAAATTTAATTTCGGGTGATTCGGGTACCCGAAAACGTATAGGGCATGGTTCGTAACCAAACCGATTAACTAAAAATATTCCGGGGCGGATATCCGACTCGTTTAAAATTGATTTTCCCGGGCGGATACCCTAAATTAATGACCGGGTAACGAATTTTCGGATCGACATTTTTGGGGCGGTTATTTATGAACACTCCTAACATACATCATACTAAATATTGATGGTTATGCCATTGTGATTTCGAACTAGAATTTGGTATTGTTATGTTGACTACCTGTGTTTAATTGGTAGTTGACAAGGTCAAGATGAAGAAAAAGTGGTCCAATGTGGTATGCCTTGTGATGTGCACATATCTTCTCCTTAGAATAGGCTGTGGTTTGTTGTTTGGTTAGATTTGCATACTCTTTGTTCTTTTCAACACATAATTGGTCGGCGGTGATCCAATTTGCATATTAAATAAAGTGGTTACGTTAGATCATTTGAAGGGCTGTTTGGGAATTCACATTTATTTGGGTATCTAAATTATATTGTTCTATTTTGATTCATCATGTTGTTGACCAATCATCAGTATGGTATGCTTCTGGTAAATTAATTAGTAGTGGGATTATGTGTCACGTAATTACTTGCACATAATTTGACTACAATCAATCATTCTTTGATAAGTGAGGTGAGCCAATTCTTACATATCACGCAATATGGTCATTTTTAATGATTTTATTCACTAAATTTGATATGTTCTTGTAGTTAAGGTAAGCAAAAATGCTAATTTTCATGTAAAGGTATGTCTAATTAAATCTCACTGAAGAATAAACTCAAAATTTTGTTGAATTTTGATAGCTAATATATTGTCATATTATCTTCTCACTAAACATGAATGATCCGGTAGAAATAATGAATATGTATTTGCTAAAAGATGAAATATGCCAACAATGATATTAATAAGGTCTTGGGGGTGTGGATGAAAAACAAGCAGAGAAACAGAGAATTTCAATGGAGAATTGTATTGATTTGTTTTGATATGTACATTCAGCGGCAGAGGAGAAAATAAGGTATATATATACAACTTTTTAAACACAAGAAAACAAAGAAACCATCCAACCCACCCAACTTGATGACGTGGCAACACAAAACCGAAAACTCAGCCCTTGCCCTCTTTCAATGTTATAGTATCTTCACATCCCCCCCCCCCCCTTCAAGCTGGACTCGGGAGGATCAACGAGGCCAAGCTTGCCACATAGATACTGATGTTGCGATGTGTTTAATGCCTTTTTGAGGATATCTGCAGGTTGGTGTTGAGATTGGATACGAGAAGTTTGAAGGAAACCTGATTGAATATGATCACGAACAAAGTGACAATCAATTGCCAACTGCTTGGTTCGTTCATGAAAAATCAGGTTTTTTGCAATATGTTGAGCAGCCCAGTTATCACAAACCAATGTAACAAGGTACTGGATTGAGATTTTAAAATCCCGTAGTAATCCAGCTAACCAAACAAGGTCACCGGTGGCGACGGACATACTCCTATATTCGGACTCAGCACAGGACTTGGAAACGGTGCGTTGTTTCTTTGTTTTCCATGAAACGAGGCAATCACCAATAAAAGCACAATATCCACTAACAGGCCTTCTACTGAAAGAGCAACCCCCTCCCCCCCCCCCCCCCAATCGGCATCAGAGTGGGCTCTGAATGACTAGAGTAGAACAAACCTCTTTTAATAGTGCTTTTGAGATATCAAACAACATATAGAGCAGCATCCCAATGCGGTTTTCTTGGAGCACTGAGAAACTGACTCAATTGTTGTATAGCATATGACAAATCGGGCCTAGTCAGGTTCAAGTACAAGAGTTTACCCACCAGTCTTCTATACTTCTCAGGTTCATGAATACTCGCCTTCATCAATGGACAGCTTTTGTCCCGTGGGAAACGGAGATTTGGCAGACTTGCATGCTGACAACCCTGTATCTGTCAATAGGTCAACAGTATATCTTCGTTGATTCAACAGGGTTCCCGTGGAGGATCTGGCTATCTTGATTCCCAAGAAATACCTCGCATGACCAAGGTCTTTTATGGTGAAGGCCTTGTCCAACTCTTCCTTTATATTAGTGATTCCAAGTTCATCATCACCAGTTATCAGCATATCATCAACGTAGACAAGAGCTGCACTAAACTTGTCTCCTTGACTCCTTACGAAGAGTGAATAGTCATGTTTAGACTGATCGAAACCCATGCCCTTTAAGAACTTGGTGAGCTCTGAATTCCACTGTCTGGAGGCTTGTTTAAGACCGTATAAGGACCGTCTAAGTTTGCATACCTTTCCTGGAGGTATATTCGCTCCCTTTGGTGGGATGATATAAACCTCTTCATCTAGATAACCGGGGAGGAATGCATTGTTTACATCCAACTGATGTAAGGGCCACTTGAACATTGTGGCTAAGGCAATTAGCATGCGCACAGTAGGTAATTTTGCGACGAGAGAAAACGTATGCTTATAGTCCTTCCCCTTAATCTGACTAAAACCTCTCACAAAAAATCTTGCCTTATACTTGTCGACGGTTCCATCCGGCTTGAATTTAATTTTGTAATGCCACTTCCAGCCAATAGCCCTTTTTCCTGGTGGAAGATCGGTGACCTCCCATGTTTGATTCATATCCAAGGTTGCCAACTCCTTTTGCATTGCTTCCTCCCAACGATGGTCCCCTTGAGCCTGCTCATAACAAGAGGGCTCGTGAACTGAAAGAACATTACAAAGAGATACCTTGTATTCAAAAGCTAGATGACAAAAATCATCTTCAACGAATAAGGGATACCACACAGCTGAGTTGGCATAATCCTTCAACCAAGTAGGAGGTTTAGAGGCCCTGGAAGACTTTCTTATAGGGATACGCAAGGGAGTTGCAGAGTGAGGGCGACTCTCGGGAGTACCCTTTGTATTGTCAGAAATATTGGGTTGAGAGGGATAGAGCAAGGTGAAGAATCATCGTCCTCAGGTAGGAGAGTCGGATGAGAAGGGAAGACAATGGTGGAAGTAGGTGGGGTTTGTGTTGACATGCCCTTAAAGGGCATCACATCTTCAAAAAAACGAACATCTCGACTTACAAAGGTTGTGTGAGTGTTCAAATCATATAGCCTGTAGGCCTTTTGATGAGGCGGATGACCTATTAGAATACACTTTCTTCCCTTTGGCCCAAACTTATCTCTAGAAGTTGTGTCAAAACTATAACACAAACTTCCAATCACCCTTAATTCGGAGTAATCGGGAGGTCTTCCATAGAGCTTCTCATAAGGAGTGGCCCAATCAAGAACGGCAACCGGTAGCTTATTGATAATATGAGTGGCTGCTAATACACATGCCCCCCAAATTTAATTGGCAAACCGGCGTGTATCCTGAGCACCCCAGCAGTCTCAATTAGGTGTCTGTGCCTCCTCTCAACTCTCCCATTTTGCTGAGGAGTGCAAGGAACACTTCTTTGATGGATTATACCTAATTCTCCAAACAATTGATGACATTGATCCTGTATGAACTCTGACCCATTGTCACTTCTGATCGATTTTACGTCCTGACCAAACTGATTTTTCGCATAGGCTATAAAATGCCTAATATGGACAACAACCTGTAGCTTGTCCTGTAAAAGGAAAGTCCAAGTACTTCTGCTGAAATCATCGAGGACAGTGAGAAAATAGTGAGCCCCAGTAATATCTGGTGCCTTACACGAACCCCATAGATCCATATGGACCAATTCAAAAGGTTTTAGAGCAATAGATGTACTCCTTGGGAAGGGGAATCTGTGAAATTTGGATAGTAAACAGGTCTCACAAGGCAAACTGCTTGGACAACCATGACAATCATTAATATGCTTCATCTTTGATACAGAACAGTGACCTAAACGGGCGTGCATCAAATGCGCAACAACCTGAGTATTAGAATTATAACAGTCAGGTTTCATAGCAATATTTGGTGCAATTTCTTTGTTCGCATCTTCACACTCATTTCTTGTACCTCTGACATTTTCAGTGGCAACAATTCTCGCATCAAATATGTATAAGCCATCCCTTCTTTGAGCAATAGCAACCGGACTGTTACTGGTAAGGTCCTGAAATAGGCAACTTGTTTTAGTGACATAAGCAAATGCATTACAAAGTATCAAGGAACTTTCCCACGGACAGTAGGTTGCGCTTGAAATCGGGTACAAATAGGACATCCTTCAAGACGATGCGTGGGGACAATTTTATATCCCCAATAAGTTTGACTTCCTTTACATGCCAATCCGATAAACCAATATAAAAGTCTTTTGTTTATAAACAAGGATAGGCAAGAAGACATATGGTGATACCATGATGAAAAACAAGCAGAGAAAGAGATAATTTCAATGGAGAATTGTATTGATTTGTTTTGATATGTACATTCAGCGGCAGAGGAGAAAATAAGGTATATATATATATATATATATACAACTTTCTAAACACAAGAAAACAAAGAAACCAACCGACCCAACTTGATGATGTGGCAACACAAAACCGAAAACTCAGCCCTTGCCCTCTTTCAATGTTAGGTGTTTGGTTACCTTGTTTTTTGGGTAGCTTTTAGCTTTTTGGATAACTTTTAGCTTTTTGACCAAGGTTAAAAAGCTACTTGAGGTGTTTGGTAAGTAGCTTTTTATTTTAGTTTTATGGACCAAATAAGCTAGTTTCCAAAAAGCTAGTTGATGAAGCTTTTTGAGTTAGCTTTTCACAAAAAGCTACTTCACCAAACACTTTTCCTACAATCAGCTAACCCAAACAACTAATCCAAACAGCTATCAGCTAATAGCTACAAGCTAACAGCTAACAGCTACCACTACCAACTGGTTGCCAAACATGGCCTTTGTCCTTTAGAGATAAGTATAATCTAAAGGAAAACTTAGGGCTGGCAATTAGCCTAGCTGGCTCGTGTTACCTCGCAAGCTAGCTCGACGGGAAGCTCAATAAGGTTGACTCGAAATAAACTCGAGCTGGCTTGGACTTGAGCTCGTCTCATAAGTGAGCCAAGATGAACCCAAGGAAGTTCTGCTTGTGAAGCTTGTAAGGCTCGTGAATATCGAAAATTTGACGACATATGTTATATTTAATGATGCAATTTCAAAAATTAAATTACATAAAATGGAACTTATACGTTTGATATATCACTTTTTGTGTTGTGAATCCACAATCATAAATTACTATCATTATCGCTTGTAATATTACTTTATTTTTTATCCTATAGTTGTTCTTTTGACTTAATTAATTTTCAACCTTATATCATTATTTGACTTTGTTGGAAGTGCTCTGTTTTTTTTACTATTTTCTATTTTAAGAATTACACTTTATTTGATTACTTTATAGGCTAATAAAATGAGTAGCAATGAACAAAGTATGCACTTACTAAAGCTCGTGAGGGCTCACGAGGCTTAGCGAGCCAAGCCATGAGCCTAACTTTTCAGACCCGCCAAGCTCGCTAAATATAAGATAAGTTTCATTAGTCACATCACTTAAATATATGAATTTTCAAATATATACTTTGTAATTTTTAATAATGTAATGCAAGAAAGGTAAGTCACATCTATCAAATCTTTCATTAAATATATAAACTTTTAATTCACCACCCTCACCCCCCCCCCCCCAAACATTTTGATTTGGTCTCAAGGAATGAGTTCCTTGTCTTAGGCAGTGATAGTCTTAATTCCATTCTTTGGATTTTCATTTTTAATGGTGGATTTATATCACAAATAATGGCGTCCACGGATCCCATTAAAAATTATAAAACTTATTGTATATAATATATTGATTAGGTAAAAATATGTATTTATAATGAATGGACTCCATAAAAGTTAAATGTTGATAGCAGGTCGTTATAAATTAAATTACTACTTGTAAATGTCAATAGTTTCAATATCGTAAGTTTATTAATCTTATTTTACCTCTTTTTTCCCCTAAATATTAATAGAATGTAGGACATACAAAAGTAATAATTCATTTGATCTATTTAATTTTCTACAATATGTTGATTGGATTGTAATATTTTTATGTAAATTAATCAAATTCTTTATACTACTTTATGAATAGCAATTTTAAGACAACAAGATGAAATCTTGTACATTATAACCTTTTTATTTGAAAATAAATCATGAAGAAACTATTTTGACAATAAATATAGAGATAGTAAGTGTAGTTTGAGTCGTGAAAGAAAAATATTGAAAATGCGATTATCACAAGTTGGACCCCATTAAGTTTCTGAATCCACCGTTGCTCCTTTTCTTCCTTTTTGCAGGTAACCGTTTATTACTAGTGTTCTACAAGCTAAGGTTCTTAAGTGGTGATTTTCCTCATGAGATTACTCAGTGGGAGCAATTGATGGGTGGTTAATTGGTCGAAACCTAGTATCCTCGTTGATCAAGTTTGTTAATTCTTGCCTACATTTTTGGTTGCTATGTTCGTCAATATTAAAAGGATTTCAAGTGAAGTTGGCTTTCTCAGTCTGTACTTGTTCTCTTTTCTTGTGTTGTCTGCTATTGTAGACATTTTTTCAATTCTTCATTTGGCGTGGAGCCATCTTTTTTTTGGTTTTGGAATTCCTCCTCTTATTTTGTACTTATAAAAATTCTAAATTGTAATATGAAGGGGCCACAAAGGTCCAACTAAGACATGAGTTCCATTCATTTCTTGAAGCACAATCCTAATTTGGCTTTTTTTGTTGGAAACTATGATAAATAATGAAAACGCTAAGAAAATTATCCCGAAATTAGGGATTATCGTTATGAATATTATTCCCCCGATCAATTACTCTAGTAGTATATGGTATCTTTGGAAATCTTCTACTCTTGACCTCATAGTGTTACACACCAATCCTCGTTTTTCTTTTTTCACTTTGAGGTCAATGACAAGTCTACAAACTGTCGTTTCCTTGTAACGACCTACTAAGACCCTGCTTAAGAGCAAGATAAAGACACCTTTTGAGATGATCTAATTAACCTTTTATATCTAGCATCATTTTTTAATGTGGTGTCCAAGGTTGTTAAAATCGGGACTCTAACTCGGATCCATGGGGTAATTGGATCGAAATTAACTCACGTAGGATCGTGGATCGGAATGTAGATAGTAGAATCGCATCGAGGATTTTACATCATAAATTCGCAAAATCGTAGATGAGGATTGAGATTTTAATAACTATGGTGGTTGTCTTGTTGGTAATTTAAATGAGCTCTTAACCCCTTCTGAAAATTTGGGGGGTAGGGGGTTCCAATTGGAATAGGTTTCAAAGGTTTGACTTTTTCCTCTCCCGCTCCTAACGTAGTGATGCAGTTGTTAGCAACAGATAATTAACATGGAAAAAATTTTGTATGACAAATTAGTTCACGAGAAATTGGATAGTCCTCTTATCCCCTTTGTAGGAGTCTCTCTTTCAGAACTATTGCATAATAAATGGTCATTTCTTTATGTATGATCATTCTTATGATCTTATTAATATGTTGCCCCTCACTGAATGGCGTAGAGGTACTAATTTTCGATATCAACATTCATGGAGCTCATACTATGAAGTTTATCGATTAGTCAAGAATATTTGGTTATACCGTCCTTGTCTTTCCATGTTTCTATTAGTTAAAAAGCATCAAAATACAAAAAGGGCATTAAAGATTTGGTTTAAGGCTACCTTTTAATTTCTAATTAAAACTCGAAAGAAATGTCAATTAACTCCAAGCTTTTGAGGACACACTTATCTTAGATCCGAACTACACCAGGCCTAATAATTGGCGTTTCCGTCTCTTAAAGCAACAAGAGTGGCTTCACCTTGGAAATATTGGGGCTTCCTTAATCGCAAAGACTGGCTAGTAAATGGCAATTGTAATTCTCGCTTCTTCCATCTTTCTATGAAGTCTAGAAAGACCAGAAACAAAATTCACCATCTTAAAGATGACTTTAGGGATTAGATTGATGACTTTGAATCCAACTAAAGACATTTTTGTTCGTGACTTTATTAGTATATTTAAATCTTGAGCTGATACGAATTGAAACCTTAGTTTTGAATCTCTCCCCCTATGTTATAAATATTGACAATGAGAATCTTATTGAAGATGTTTATAGTCTTGAAATTGAACAAGAAATTTTTCAACAAGATAGATTCAAAACACCTGGCCTTAATGAGTTTGCATTGAATTCTTTAAAAAACATTGAAAAATCATTAAAATGGATGTTTGTGATGCTATTAAATCCTTCTTTGAGGATGGTAAATTGTTAAAACAGATTAGTCATACTTGCATTGCTTAATTCCCAAAGTAGAGAATCCATCGACTACTTCTCACTTCCGTCCCATCAACCTCTATAACAGTATTTACAAAATCATCTTGAAAGTCCCAAGTCGTTTGATTCATGATGAGATTTTAGTTGTGTATGAAATCATAAACAAATTTCATAATATGAAAAGAAAACAAGCTTTGGTGGCCATTAAACTTGATCTTGAAAATGCTTTTGACAGGAATGAATAAGACTTTCTCTTCCAAGCTCTTAAGGAGTTTGCATTTCACAAAAAATGGATTAATTGGATAAAACAATCCATTAACATTGTTTCATACTCCTTGCTTATTAATAACGAAGTTTGCCATTTTTTCAAACCGAGTAGGACTGTTAGACAAGGGGTTCTCGTTCCCATTATCTTTTCAATATTTGCATGGATGTCCTTATCAGATACATACAGAGTGTTGCCTCCATTTCCCACTCAGGCATTGGATTAAACTTGCTCCTTAATCCTCGCAAATTTCGCTCTTTTTGTTTTCTAGACGATTGTCTTCTTTTTTGTAAAGCTACCTTTTCCGCTTGCAACTTTCGGCCACATTCTATCTAAATTTAGCTTCCTTTCAGGACAACTCATCAATCCTCACAATTCTTCTCCAGTCTTCTCATCAATGCTAATGAAAGTTTAATTAGGCTAGTTAAATAAAATGCGGAAAATAAATAACAAAAATTAAAAGATAGACAAAACCCGATAGTTGTTTACGATGTTCCTCCGAACTCAATTTCGGAGTACGTCACCGCCTAGAGTTCTCCAACTCTAGGATTTAACCTCGAATTATTATTAGAATGGATTTCTACAACCGATCTTAGAGCCTTCTCTACTCTCAAGATCTCACCACTTGATATCGATATCGCCTCTCAATCAAGTGTGATGGAGTCGACCTCTCAACTCCTAAATCCTCTCCCTAACAATAATCTCTACAACTCAACTCAAAATATAATAGCTCAGTACAATTCTTTGATCTCACACTCAATAGTAGGGAAAAAAAAAACAATGACGCTCAAGTGTGATATACGTTTATGTCTTGTGTTCTTCTCTTGTATCTTCTCTTGAAAGACCAAAACTCCTTGTATTTATAGTGTGAGAGTCGAATGACCAAACTTGGACAAATCTTGATCAATCACAACATAATCCTCATAATTAAGAATGGACATATGATCTTCTTGATTCTTGACATGCATGATCTCTTGGTTGCCTTGTATATGCCTCACCAAATAAACCAAGATACTACAATATGTATATATATAGATGCATATATCTTAGCACATAGAGAATCAATATTAATCAAATTTATGATATAATATAATCATGATCAAATCAATCAAATTAATATCCATACTCATTATTAGTTTTAATATTAATCAAGATTATCATATCATAACTTTGTCCAATCAAATATTCTCAAATTAATATATTGGATCATCATAAGTATTATATATGAGTAACATAATAATTAAATCACTTCAATTTCTAGTCTCATATATAAAACTTATTTATGGCTTGTTATCATCAAAATAATTACATGTGTCATAAAGCCAACAGCTAAGTCTCATGATAATAGTTGGTTGCTGGGATCATCAATATCCCTAAGCATGACAACTTAGGCAAATACTTGTGGTGCCCTATATGTAAAAACAAGCCCAAAACTCTACTTTTTCATATCTTCTCAGTTCTCACACTTTCTGGAAGCTTCGACCTTGGAAATCTAAGTTCATCTCTAAAGCTAGAAGAGTTGCTCTCATTCAATCAAATATTGAAACTATGGCTGCTCATATCATGCATTGTTTCCAACAACCTAAGGGGACTGCTAGAGAAATTGATAGGATTAGTAGAAACTTCTTATAGAAAGATGTAAATTCTAACAAACGAAGGATGTTAATGATGGCTAGGGGTGTTCATAAATAACCGTCCCGAAAAACCCAATCCGGAAACCCCCTATCCGGTCATTAATTTAGGTATTTGCCCCGGAAAAATCAATTTTAATTGGGTCGGGTACCCGCCCCGGAATATTTTTCGGTTAATAAGTTCGGTTATGGATCGACCCCTAGATGTATTTAGGTACCCAAATTACCCGAAATTAAATCTAACATTTAGGTCCAGATTTAATTTTTGCCTATTTTTTTCCATTGTCCAGGCCCAAATTTTAATCTAGAAAAAACTCTAATTCATCTTATTGTTGGCGCTTAGTGCTCCAATTCCAAATCCTCCAAAAACTCAAAACGATGGAAACTCAGTGCCGATGGTCCTGCTGGCCCAGTTTCAGAACATTTTCGAAACATTTTTTGTTACTGGAGTGTTAATTAATAATTATAAATTAAAAATAAAAATTAGAAACTCATATGATTATAATTAATTGGGTTTTTTGGTTAACCAGAATCCGCCCCGAAACTTTCGGGTACTCGATTTTTGGGTACCCGGTAGTTTTGGTTATGGTTCGAGGGTTTGGCCGCCCCGAATTTTCGGGTACCCGGAAAAATTATCCAATCGGTTCTTAGCAAACTCACTTGAAAATACCTAACCAATAATGGTTTATGTGTTAATGTTATCATATCTAAATATCATTTGTCTGGAATTTTCTTTGACCATAAAATAAAAAGTGGTGACTCTTCGGCTTGGAAAACAGTTCTTAGGAATTGTGATACTTTTATTAATGGTAGTAGTAGCAAAGTTGGTGGTGGTAACTCGATTGATTTTTGATTTGATAATTGGTGTGACTCTAGTAATCTTTCAACCATTAATAATATCACTAACCTTGGAGAAATTAATTGCAATCCCAAACTCTCAAAGTATCCTCCTTTATCACCCTGCATAAGGAGTGAGATTAGAGCATCTTAGCTTTGTAGTTAATGATGCTTCTATTGATCTTATCAAATATGTTCATATTCCCTCTAATAAAGTCCATGATATGTGGTGCTGGGGTCTCTCTAGTAGTGGGTCCCTCAATTCACTACTAAGTCGCCCACTTGGCTGACACATAATGTTAATCATAACTCTCCAACCTGGCATTTCAGGTGGATTTGAAATCTAGACATTTAACTTACATTGAAGGTTTTTCTTTGGCTTCTATGCTGAAAGGCTCTTCCTAATAAGTTGGCTCTGAGCATGAGGGTTTAAATATTGAGACTTCTCGCTTCTTTTGCAACTCTTTTGAAGAAATTTTGGATCAATTTTTTTTTTCAAATTGCCCCTTTTTTCCATCATGTGTGGGTGTTGGACGCTCATCATATTTGGGTCTGCCCTCTTCTGCAAATTTCAGTTGATGAAAATATCCTTTACTCCCTCTCTAACTTCAAAAAAGATTACAAGTCTATCAACTTGGATGGAGTTGTTACTCTGTTATGGAGCATTTGGAAATTTAGTAACGGATGGTGTTCTGTATTACACCCCTTATTCCTATGGGCATCCTCATTGCTAAGAAAACTAATGATGAATGGAGAATACACCATAAGCTTACAACTTTTCATCATGATATCTTTATCAACCCTGCTCTATCACACCCTAGATATACTTCTAAATGGGTGGCGCGAAGCCCTCCTTAGTGGGCATGGTGACGATCAATTATGATGGCCCGAGATCTCACTTGGGAGCGGCTGAAGGCTTTATCACGATTGGAGAGGGTGTCTTATCGCGGGCAAGTGTTTCAACCTGGGTCAAGCTTCAATCATAGTGGCTGAAGCGACAACTATGCGGAATGGTATTATGTAGGCTCATAATAGAAGTTTTTACACTATTTACGTCGAAGGTGACAACATTATCATTGATGAGGTTTGTGGTTATGGTGGTATTCCCTGGGTTATTCGGACGCTGGTGTTGGACATTAGACAATTTTTGAATCAATGTAATTGTATTTTTGCTAATCACATTTATCAAAGGTGGCTAATTGGCTAGCTAAATCGGGTCTGAATACTAGAAATACTTTGTCTTGGGAGGAGATAGTGCATCATGAACTAAGCTGTGTTATGCTTGAGGATGTATTAGGTAGAGCCCTTGAAAGAAGGCTACTAACTCTTATATCGAATCATATATACATGGCCTTGTTTGGCAAACAATTGTTAGTTGTTAGCTGATGGTTGTTTGCTTTGGTTTATCATTGGTTGTTTGGATTGGTTATTTATATTAATTGTTTGGATTAGCTGTTTGGAAAAGTTGTGTTTGGTAAAGTTAACTATTTTTCGAAAAGTATTTGTTGAGATTCCATATATAGCCTTTATCGTCAATTTTAAAATTATATGTATAAATTAGTTTTCTAATAACATATATGTAATTTTTTGATAAATTTTTGGTTAAATGGTACTACAAACAATTAATCTCAATAGGTTGTTCATTCTTGAAGTGGTTCGGGGACTGTTTTCCAACCTACTCTTTAAAGGCGAAGCAAGGTGCTTTCCTGGTTCCATTGGAATTACAATTCGACATCAACCCAGACCTGACAAGGATCCTTTCGGCCATTCTATGGATTAGCCAAGAGCCATACTAAGGGTCATTTTTCCACCTTCGGTAAGAATAAGAAGGAGGCTAAAGTGTGTTAGTCTTTTGGGGAGCTTTGGAGGAGAAGGCAAGAGAGAGCTTGGGAGTCAGATTAAAGTCATAGGTGTTACCACACTGGTCACGACCGTGTCCTATCCTCTTGCCGCAACCAAATTTTAGGCATCTCGACAAGCTTTCCAATCGATAGCCACGTTCGTGACAGGATTATTCACACCTGTGACCCGCCTCTAGTCCACGCACACGCCCACGACGAGGAGCAGGCACTCGTGAACATTTGATTAGGTAAGGAGTCACGGTCATGACTACAATAGTCATGCGCCTGACCACAAAAGCGTCACGACCACGACAGAGCCGAGCACGCTTGCAACCGGGTGGCCCCTCTCCCAAGCCAACCTGGATCACGACTGTGGCACAATAGGTTATGCCCGTAATCCCATGCGGGATCATGCCTCCTTGTCCAAGGCAAGCAGGTCACGGTCGCGACCTCTATGGTCACGCTCGTGGCCCCCATGTTTTCACTTAATGAAGGAGGTTTAGCTCTCATTTAGGGGTTATTTCGTCATTACTTTTTGTAATCCCCTGTCTTAATTTTGGGTCGACTTAGTCATCTCTCTCTTAGAAATTAATTGGCCTCTAAGTTGTAATTAACTTGGATTAATTAAGCCCATTTTCAGTTAACTCGCCTTGGGGTTTTAACCTCACTACTCCTTTACCTACATATGGGTAATTGAAAAGAGGAGGAGCTTAACTTTCGCTAATTAATGTTATAGTATTTTTGAGACCACTCTCAAAACTCTCTAATTAAGCCTTAATTTTCTTTATTCAAATTGCTAATTTGGTGGTGAATTTAAGTCAATCTTTTATAGCATTGTCATATTAGGGTTGGATTCCCTTTATCAATACTAGGTGGGTTGATTAGATTTTGATGATAATCATCTTTATCCATGATCATATCCTCATTTTATTCAAGTGTTCAAGTGTTCTTCAAGAGTTCTTGGTGTCTTATTGATACTTGGTGTTTTTTTTTTTTTTTTGCGATTATACAACAACAACTCCTCAAGCAAAACGTCACGCTTCAATTCCAACCTATTGAAAATCAGTCTATTAGGCCCAATCAACCAAGTGAATAAGTTGTTCACCTAGCTAAGACCTATTTGGCCTATTGACTTGGTCAAATATTCCAATAGGACATTTTTCTCAATAAATCATCCAATAAGTTGTTTACGAAACAACCCCAAAAATATTATAGTATAGATAGACAAGTTTCAATCTTGGTATTAGGGTGATAAAGTTTCAATCTTGGTTGGAGTTGTTTAGCTCTTTAAATAAATTATACAAGTTGATTAAGTATAATGGGACAACTTTGTTGTGTCGTAGTTAAAAATCCACTATTAATTGTGTAGTGAGTTTTTAATTGAAAGGCTTGGTCTGGTGGTATCTTTACGTGTTAACTTTAATAAGATTTTGTGGTTTGAGATTTCGAGGTGTATAGCTTGAGTTAATGTACTGTTTAGCAAGAGTGTGTCAAATCTGGACCAATCTGGTTGTATGCCCTGTTTGGATTCTTTGGAGTGTGTTTTAGGTCTCGTGATCGGCATGAAATTCATAGTAGGCTCCTCGAGGTTTCGAGAAAGTTAAAATCGAGTCCGTAGAATGTCAGGAAGTCAAGATATGACCCTTATAAGCGAGGTGTAGCGATCTATCATGTTTTTCTACTTTTAATAAATAATTTTCATTTTTTTATGAAAATAATTTTGTGTTATTATTCATGTAAGTCTTGAATGTAAGGAACCCGACCTAATCTGTTACTAGGGTTTGGTGTAAGGTAGGAGAATTACAT
Source organism: Portulaca oleracea (assembly GCA_029582165.1). NCBI lineage: Eukaryota > Viridiplantae > Streptophyta > Magnoliopsida > Caryophyllales > Portulacaceae > Portulaca > Portulaca oleracea. Next base: position 46,142,853 of record CM055868.1, on the reverse strand, counting down.
GCACTAACTTCGTTAGGTCCTTATTAATTTTAGATTATATTTCATATGATAGGTTCGGGTTTGACGAGTCATTAGTGAACTCAAGTGTGTGTGTATTGATGATTGAAGAGAAGACATCCATGTAATGTTCATGCTCTAATCCCCTTTGGCATACTCTTTTATTGTTTTAGTAATTTTTAATTTGTTTTGTGAAGCTACATCCCAAAGGGGACTTTTTGCGGAATTGATTATCTGCTTTACATGTCTACGAGTTGTTTTGCCGAATTGAGTAAAACCTAGACAACCGTTTACATAAAGTGTTGATGTACTAGTTTTGGAACGTTGGGATTAGGTTACCTTTGAATTGAGCCGATTGAGTTCATAAGATACTAATAATTGAAGTGGAACTAGTTGCGGGTTCAATAACGGTTCCAAAAACCAGGACCGGTTCCTACAGGACGTTATCAAGAGATCAGACAATCCCTGATAGCTAGGTTGTGGTAAAAGAAAAGGTCTTCCTCGAAGTTAAGCGAGCACATGTTGTAAGCACTGGATGGCCATCCAACTGTTGGAATTGAGGAAATTGATGTGATGACATTGTTGAATTATCGTTCGCTGGAAATATGAGATTCCATGTTGAAGGGGGTTTGTAAACCCCCGCTCACCTAATAAAAATATGTTTTGGGTGTTGTTTCTAGTGTTGAAAATCTTGATTGTTAAATCTGTGTTAGGGTTAAATTGTTTGTAAAAAGGTTTGATTAGTTCACTTCTCCCCCTAAATGAATTGAAATGAATTTTTAATTTGTTTTGACAGTTAAAGGTAGACATTATTAAGTTTCATTTCATTTTTGTAAATGCTTTGTTTTCAGGTGAAGACTTCGGTGATGAGAATGGGTCCTAGAAGTTAGAACGTTTCATTTAAGAGTTGAATAAATTGTTAGAGTTGTTGATCAGACTTGCAGTCAATTAAGTTTATGGTTTTGTTCGTTGAGCCAAGGATTGAAGATAGTATTGTTGTTTAATTAATTTGAGTAATCAATTGTTGGTTGCTTAGTTAATTTTTATTCTTGTCTTATGTCTCTTAACAGGTACGACTATGATGCTTGTTAGAGTCAACCTTCTGCTGTTAAAGTTAGTCAAACATTGACTTTTAAGTAATTAAATTTCTAAGGTGTTACAGGTTGTCAACCATGACAATAACTGCAACTAAAAATGAATCTCATCCGTATATGCGTGAAATTTTATCTTGATCATTCATTTTTTTATTTAGTAAAAAAATATATAATATATTTTCTTAGTTACAAATTTATTTACAAAAATCTAAAAACTAAATATCTTAACTCTAAGTTTTAGTCTAATAAATAACCATATTTTGAAAAATATTTAATATTTGATTTTTTGTAAGTAAAATATAATTAGAAAAATATATTGTAATTTTGTGTTAACTGTTAAATGAAAAACAATGAACAGTTAAGGTGAAACTTGACGCATGTATGTATAAGATTTATTTTACTTGTAGTAGTTGTGGTGGTTAACAACTACTATAAGTGTATATGAATTATATGGTTAACATAAATTAGACGTCCTGCTTTAATAGATTAATAAAATATAATTCCAAGCAACTTCTAAAAATATTTTTAGTTTTAGATTATATAAAATAAGCAAAAAATTGTTGGTAGGTGACCAAGGTTGTTAGAATTGGGATTCTACTTGGGATCCATGGGGTAGTTAGGATCATAATAAACTCACGTAAGATCGTGGATCGGAATGTAGATCGTAGAATCACATCGAGGATTTTTAGATCATAAACTTGCAGGATCGGATATCTGGGTCGGGATTTTAATAACTAGGGAAATTGGATTCTAATAATGCGAACTTTTGGCCTTATAAGACTTAATAATACGAACTTTTGATTAGGTTTTGAATTATATGAACTTTGACCCCCTGTTGCCCCCAGTAACACGCCACCGAGTTAAGATTAACTTGACTCGGCGACAGTCTGACGTGGCGGCGAAGGCATGCGCCTTATTGTTTTGACTTTGCCACGTCATCCACGTTGACTTAAAAAATAATACGAACTTTACCTTATGTTGCTTTGAATAATACAAACTTTTTTCTCTCTTTAAAAATCTCAGATCTTATTTTTACTTCTTCATCTTCTTCAATCCTCATCCTCTCTTTCCTCCTCAATCGGAATCAAACCCAGAAAACTACACCATTTCAAATTGAATTGCATCTAAACCCTAAATCCCCAAATCAACTACCCATTTCAAATTGCAGCTAACCCAGATACACAAATAGGGAGTTCAAAAAAACCCACAAAATTGAACCTCCAACCCACTCTAAAATCCAACAAAAACAACACAAAACTTACACCATTTCAAATTCAATTGCATCTAAACCCTAAATCCCCAAATCGATTCCCCAAATAAGGTTTTTATCACAAACCCTTGAGCTTTAATCCAACTTTAATCCACCCCCCATCTTCACTATCTCCTCCTTCAGCTCCCATTTTTCTCCCCGATTAGCTCCTACAAATTCATCACCGGAATTTGAACTGGGCAACTTCTGTATGAACTTCCGAAATTCAATAACACCCCCCATCTCTCTTCCTTCCAATTCATTCCCTATGTAATTCGTCCGCCATTGCAGCAGAGCTCGAGCTTCGGAGGATTTGTGATGAAGCAAACAATATCTCACCCTCTTCTTCCCATTTTGACTTCCTATCTTCTGATTTCAATTCTCAATCTTTGTTTCTTTCTTTCTCTATCTCTTCGTTCGACGCTCGATTCTTTTCTTGTCGCCGGCGACGACCTCCATTGGCATCTTCTTGACGCTCTTTGGCTTATTCTCCGCTGGAGCTTTCTCAGCTGCAGCCGCCTCCTTCTCGGCCTTGGTCGACGTCGTTGTTGATAATAGGGAAGACAGACATCTCCATCCAAATCTGAGGGGCTTTAGAAAAATTGAGATGGAGCCAGAAAGTGTGACAGGAGAAAAGGGGTTCAAGGTTTCATGGGGGGGGGGAAATTGAGATCGGGGGAAAAATGTTGGGCCATAATCTAAATTTTGTTTGGATTCAGTTCAATTGAAGAAGAAGGAGGAGGAGGAGGAAGAAGGAGAAAAGCCTGGGAATGACGAAGAGGATGAGAGAGAGAGAGAGAGGAGAGAGAAAGAGGCTGATGTGAAAAAAAAAGCTGATTGGACATGCCTCCGCCGCCACATCAGACCGCCGCCGAGTCAAGTTAATCTTAACTCGGTGGCGTGTTACTAGGGGCAACAGGGGGTCAAAGTTCATATTATTCAGAACCAAATTGAAAGTTCGTATTATTAAGTCTTATATGGCCAAAAGTTCGTATTATTAGAATCCAATTTCCCTAATAACTATGGAGGTGACACATATATTTGGAAGCTGACTAGAACAAAAATTTGCTGGGAGGTGCCATACATTCTTAACAACTGACTCCTGGGGGACCACATTTTTTTAATGCACTCAAAGGGGACCAAGTCCTCAAACAAATGGCTGCCAGGTGACTTTCCGGCTAATTATAACCGGAATCCATGAAAAGACTAAAAAGCCCTTGGAGATGGTTGTGAAAAGACCATGCTGCCCTTATTGCATATGGTTTAGCAGAAGAACTTGGCAGGGGGTGATTCAGTCACAAAAATTACACTGTGATGTATCTGATGCGGTATGAAATTCATCCAAAACTAGCATAATTACTGGTCTATATTATGTATATAGGTTTTGGGTCTTGATTATCTACTAGATCTAAACCATATTACTCACGAGCATGAATGACTATAGAGTGGATAATGAAGGGCAACAATGGCTTCCAGGGTTTCGGTTGTCCAGCAAAACCAGCTTGCTTCTTCTTTATCCCTCCATTCTTCCCTCTCTTCTGACTTCAATGGCGCCAGATTGACACACTCTGTCCATGTTTGTGTTTGCCCTCTTCTTAGATGATGTTTTAGGGTTGTGGGTTGAGGTTTTGAGTTGGGTTTGGTTGATTTTGGTTGGGGTTTTGATGGGTGGGAATTTGCCCACCACCTGTTTGAATAAATGCTTTTGAGAATATTTTGTTCTTTGCTTATACACACGTTGGCCTGTCACTAGTGTTTCATGGCTTTATTTTTGTGGTTCATGACTTAGTTTTTGTTCGGATATAGGTGAACGTGTTGATGCACACAACAAAGATCGATATTAGGCCAACGCAGCAGCAAATCACACAGAAGTTGCAAAAAGAATACGAAGCTGAAGATTCCTCGTTGGTCGACAATCCTGAACAGAACGTTGATGCTTGTCAGAATTTTCCAGCCACCGAAGAGCTCCCCTATGTTGTTCAAACTGAAGATTTGTTATCGACTTCTCCATCCCAGAAGTCAATTGACAATCAGAATGATTTAGATGATAAGAGTAAAGCTTACGGTAGTGCTGTGTGGGATATTTTTCGAAGGGAAGATGTTCCTCAAATTTTTGAATACCTAACAAAGCACAAGCAAGAGTTTCGTCATATCAACAACCTTCCTCAAATCCGACAACCCAAAAGGAGAAAGATTGCAATTTTGTTTAAACAATACCCTAATTCCAGATTTCACACCCATACGAGAGAAGAACAAGGAGGAAGAACAAAAGCAATGGAGGGAGAAGAAGGGAGGTCAGTTAAATAAGAAACGATTTGGAGGCAATGGAGGGTCGTATCGGAATTCCACAAAGCAATTTCAAAAAAATTCTCACTTAACTCAACTTTCGCCAGATTCCGACTATAATTGGCCGGAAAGTCACCTGGGAGCCAATTGTTTGAGGACTTGGTCCCCTTTGAGTGCATTAAGAAAATGTGGTCCCCCAGGAATCAGTTGTTAAGGATGTATGGCACCTCCCAGCAAATTTTTGCTGACTAGAAGGTCACTACTTTTTTTTTTTTTAATGCACTCGCATGTGACATACTCCTTAACTAAATGCCTCTTGTAGGACATTCAGGAGAGAATTCGCATGAGAATTAAAAAACATTCTATCGTGCCACTTATTTTTATGTGAAACGCCAAGTTTGACGTTAGTTTCATCTTCCTCTGTATTAATTTGTAATCTCTTCTTTGATTTCCTCTTCTCTATTATTTTACTTCCCGGCAATTCAATCACTCTACCGGTACCCCCCCCCCCCCCGACGTTCTCTTTATTGATTTCTGTTGAGTAACTCAACAATGGAATCAAATGTACGTGTGTTACCTCCATCGAAGCGACTCAGTTTGCTGCACCAAGAAAAGCAGCAACCCGAATATGTTTTTCCCCTACCACCTTCTGTCTCCCTGCCAAGAAACAGACCTGGAAAATCCGACCCGATTTCAACACTACAAAATTCCCTCCAACTTGTAATTCCTTCAACCTCAATGTTGAGTACACCCTGTCTCCTCAAAAAGGGACACTAATAGTGCTGGCTAATAGGTCAGGTCGAGTCGGGTTCGTGTTCGTGTTAAACTTAAACAGGTTCAAAATCTTTTGACCTGAACCTAACCCATTTATTAAACGGGTTGGAAACTGAAACCGTTTACCGTTTAAATTTTAAACGGGTTGACCTTATTTTGACCTATTTACCCATTTAAGTAAACGCGTTGGAACAAAGTTACCAATTTACCTATTGAACCATTAACTCACTTATACAAAATCATTCATTGTGGGATCGAAATAATGACATATCGTACCCAACAATTTGCACGGTATTATAATTCGAATTATATATAAGGAGATGTCTTTTAATTCTTAGTCAAAGATAAATATAAGTTAAAATTACAAGTTTTACGTATATTTCAAATAGTATTAACTGTAACTTTCACCTAAGTTTATTGACAAACGGTATAATTGGGTAACAATTATGGAGCAAATGACTTGATCCGTGTGACATGCCTAATTAAGCGGGTTAAGTAGGTATTTTTTCGTGTCGAAAATCCTGACCTGAACCTAACCTATTTAATTAAATGGGTTTACCGTGTCAACCCATTTAATTAAACGAGTTGAAAATTTCTACCCAAACTCGTTTAATATCGTGTTAGGTTCATGTCAGTAATCGTGTCGAGTCAGCTTTTCCCAGCTCTAGACACTACAAACTATCCATAACTCCAAATCTGAATGTCGTCAGAGTTGGGAAGACCAAAATTAAGTCAGCCTGCATAACCCTAATACATCAAATGAAATACAAAATTTAAACAACCCCGTGAAATCTTTTTCGAAAGAAGAAGCAAACCAAATGAAGATGAGGAGGTGAAGGTGAAGGAAGTTAATATATAGGGTTGTATGTCATGTGCCTATATGTGAGAGCATAGATGGAGACCCATCAGACCCACACCACCACATTCGACTATCACTTGGCAAACACCATAACCACTACTTGCTACCAACACCACGAGCAACCACCGCCTAATTAAATTGAAAATTGGATTTACATCGACGCCCTGTCTCACGCTGAGCCAAGATGAAACCCAACTTGCACCACCACCACCACCTTGCTGTCGACCCATGTCGCTGGAAAACACTGGCCGTCACACTGCCTGAGCTAATCTCCTGACTATCGTCCCCCGAACTCTAAAGCCATAGCTCAAAAGCCCCTTTGCCACTTGTTCTGTTTTTCATAATATAAGAAGAGAGGGAAAGGATTGTGGAGGAGGAGGGGTGATATTGAAAGTTTTGAGAGGACAATTGCAAATTAATGAAGATGAAGATTAGAAAGAGGAGATGGACGAATAGGTTAAGGGGGGTGACAAGAGAAATGGGGGATTGATTTTTTTGCAATAGGAGATGGGTGCTATGTAGAGAGAGAGAGAGAGAGAGAGAGAGAGAGAGAGAGAGAGAGAGAGAGAGAGAGAGAGAGAGAGAGAGAGAGAGAGGGCATTTTTGTCTTTTTAAACATATTTTGTCAGATTTCAGTCAAAATAGTTGGAATGTCACTCAAGAGACATTTAATTAATGATTATGCCAGGCGAGAGTGCATTAAAAAAAGTGGTGATCTTCCAATCAATTTTAAAAAATGCGTGCCATCTCCTAACCAACTTTTGCAAAATTAGACCCAATATTTTTTTTGAGGAAGGACAAATTCATCATACCCATCATATCATAACTCACTCCTACATAATTTTTTCCACCCTTATATTTACCCGTTTTAAACTACCTAACCTACCTGCCATAATATATATTTAAAAATTCATGTTTTAATAAGATATTTGACTTGTCTTAGGGGGCGTTTGGGAACCAGCTGTTGGCTATTGGCTTTTTTTGGCTATTGGCAGTTTGTTTAATTGCTTGACTTTTACTGTTTACAGTTGTTTATGTAAAAGTGTTTGGTAGAGTTAATTTGTTGTGATGACTTTTTGTTTGATTTCCAATTATACCCTTAGCTTTATTTTCCGTATTTTTTTTAACATTATGATTCTTTTAAATTTATTTTTAGGTTTTTTCCTTCATATTTCTTGTGTTTTTTTTATTGTTAGGTTTTTTCCGTCGTTTTTGTGTGTTCAACATATTATCACTAAAAATTGGTATGTAATTTATATCAATAAGCTAATAACTAAATTGTTCATTCATTGTCAAATTTTATTGAGTAAGACTAAATTTTGCATACCAATTTACTTTTACAATTTATGTTGATATTTTATAAAATTTTATCCCAAATTTACTTTTAAATTTTTATTAATTGATAAGATATTTTTTATTTGTACATTTTGGATACCAACATGATAATTTACACTATAAACAACCAAAATAATTTGGATGGTAGATTTGGTGGAAAATGGAAGAAAAAATAAAAAAAGCAACCTTAAATAATTTGGATGGCAATTTTTGTAATTTTATGAAGTGTGTGGTTAACATGGTAATTTACATTCCAAAAAGCCAAAAGCCATTTACAAAAAGCTACTCTTTGTAGCATTTTAGAAAATAGATTTTTGAGGGTAAAAAGCCATTTCAATCCGCCAACCAACTAAACACTCTAAATTGGCTTTTTGAATGGTCAAACAGCCAAATGCCACCCAAAAAGCCATAAAAAAGGCCGGGCACCAAACACCTCCTTATTCGCAATATCTTATTAAAAATTATAAAATATATGTATGGAAATTCATATATTTAAATGATGTGACAAATATAATTTATATTCCCAAATTCTATTCCATATTAATTGTCCTTTGATGTCATTAATTTTCCTTTGACGTCATTAGCTTCTAAATATATATAATGTTGTAATATAAGAAAGTATTATCACTAGATCCATCATTAAAAAATATTATCATAAAAATATAATATTATGATTTTTTTAATAAAATATACTAGACATCAAGACAATTAATATAAAAAAAGGGAGTAGTGTATTTATCGTCTTTTCAAACAATATAACACAAAATAACAATAATAATAAAATAAATAAAATAGGAATTAATAATAAGTAGTAAATAATTAAAATAGAAACAGGTAAAATAGGTGGACTTTTTCATAGGAAGTCTGTGATTAGGAAAGTAAACTACTCCTACTTCGTCCACTTTGGATTTTCGGACACTCTCTCTTTCTCTCTCTATACATTCTTCCTTCGTTTACGATTCCACTCAACTCAACTCAACTCCACCTTTCTCTCTCTAGAAAAAAAAAGAGAGCATCTTCCGAGGAGAGAGAAACTTAAATACCCCCACCAATACAGACAAAACTCACTGAAAATAAGAGAGAGAAACTCAGCACAATTAGATTAGTTGGTGAACTCTCGATTTTCGTTTCCCATCGATTTTGATTCTGATTTCCATTTTCATGGTCATCAACTTCAACTTTGCAGCACAATCTCCCCCCTTTTTTCTTCCTGAAGATCGCCGGCGTTCCGTCGTCGAGATTCATCGGCGCCGGCGCCGGTGCCGGTGGCGGTAATGGCGATGCTGCCGTCCTTGTAGCCTTTGCTGCTTTCGCCGGTCTGTCATTTGTTGTACTAGGTGTGTACCGGGCTAGCTCCCCTATGAGGCAAATTTGTACACTGTAAACCCTAGATTGAAGATTCTCGGTAGTTCGATTGAGCAATTAGGATCTTCAAGTTTTGATTTCGGGGGAGAGTTACTGTTTTAGAAATTAGAGTTAGGCTTCCTAGGGTTTGGGTTTGTGAAGTGTGTAATCTGTAGAGATCTAATATATATATTATATAATTATAGATATATATAGATGAAATCTCTAAGACGAAGTCACACTTCTTCGTCGAAATCATCGAATTCATCATCTCCTTTATCACCACATCCGAATAATAGCAAGAATCATCATCACACTTCATCGCCGTCGTCGGCGTCACCGTCATCGTCGTCTTCGTCGTCGTCGTGGGTTCATTTGCGATCGGTGCTCTTGGTCGTTGCTCCCTCTTCATCGTCCTCCTCATCGGCGTCCGCATCTTCGTCTTCCTCATCTTCGGATCGGTGAGTTCCTTATACTCAACTATATGCTTCCTTTTCACTCGAATTTTCTGCTTCAGATCTTATTCCCAGTATTCCTTTTCTTCAATTACCCATCTTTCTGCTTTGTTTAGTTCACTAGCTGTGCTGTAGAGCTCAACTATGCTATTTTGATGGGAGCTACTATGATGTTTTGAAAGGAATTTAGCTAATTTTTTAGGGGTAGAGTAGGATTTTCAATGATTTGATGACTGGTTAGTTACGCAGATCTGTGTTCTGGGTTGCTATATTGGATCATAAAACACACCACTACCACATGTGTGGGTCCCGCCTACTCATCCTTGCAAGGAAGCAGCCCTGCTAGTAAAGAGTGATTCCTATAGGGTATTAGATCTAAATTGTGGTCAATATGAAGTTCCCATTATTGTTTGTTATTTATTTTTCCATCTGGAGACAATTGAAGGCGAAGGTCGGGATTAACGCCTGCTGTTTTAATGCTGGGGGTGTATGTACTATGATTTAAAAGAGTTTGGAATTTTGGTATGGCTGCTGGGAATAGTTGATTTGAATGTGTCAATCCCTTGACTAGGATGATTCTCTGAATCTTGTTTAGGAATGGATTAAATGAGCCATAACTATCTTTGTGGTCTCCTATGGCATTTGCTTTGTCAAGTTGCCCCAGTGGCCGTGTTTTGGGTGGCATGGACTAGATAACGTGTCTTTGCTGGTGAGCTGTGGTGGCCAGAAGCCTTCTGAATTTCCTTTTCCTGTTTTAAGTTGGGATCTTTTTGTTTTTTCTTTGTTAGGGTGTGGGGGTTGGGGGAGGGGGGAGAGGGGGGGGGGGGTTGAGGGATGGAATGATAAATGGCCAAACAGGAGACAATGGACGTACCCAGAAATTATTGTGCTCATGGTTCAAGTTTGTCCGTAACAAATGTAAGCTTCATAAAGATCATACCATTTCCAGAATACCTTGTCTTAACACCTGTTTGTGTCATTCGGAATGTTTAATGTATGCTGCTTGACAACTATAAGAAATTTTAAGTAGTATAATTAGTGTTCCATTGTAACTTAAAGTTGAAAATTGCTTGTAGTGACTCATTCTAAAATCAAATTAAGGTTCACTGAACGAAACTAGTGCATGGTTTTGGTATTCCAAGGCGAAAGGATATTTTGGCAATCTATACTCATGTCTAAATTGGGGTAGATTTTACGGACAATTTGTGTTTTGGTTGTACATGACTTTGTAGGATGCTAGTTGAGCATCCTTTTTTTTTTTTTTTTATCCATCCTATTGTCTATGTATTATTTTCCTATCAAAAATAAAGATGAATGTGAAAATTGTACTGATTCAACTTAATTATGTGTGTGTGTGTGTGTGTGTGTGTGTGTGTGTGTGTGTGGCTTTTTCAGTCATTCATATTTTGGTATGACAGTGGTTGTGTTGAAGGATGGGTAATGAGTACAAAGTCAGCTGTGGGTTTGTAATTTCTCCCATGGAATGCATGTTTGGGGATTACAGATTTAAATGTACTTTCGTTTTCCTTTATCACGAGGATTAGGGAATGTTATTTTAGAATATTAGTCTTGGCAATGGATATTGGCATCTTATCATTTTTTCTTTTCACTATATTTATAGCAACATATTGTGCCTGCGTTCTAACATATCCAGTGCCTTGCAAAGGATTTGATCTGCACAATCTTTATGAATTCTGGTTAGATTTGGGACTGTGTATTCTTTCGGTAATTATTTTTATTTTTTTCTTTATTCAGGAACCATCTTAAGTCGCCATGGTCTCGTAAGAGAAGGAAACATGCACTGACACCTCAACAGTGGAAAGGTTTGTTTACGCCAGATGGAAAACTTCGTGATGGTGGACTTAAGCTTTTGAAAAAAGTCCGGAGTGGGGTGAGTTGCTTACTCCCTTGTATTGAAACAACTGTCAAACACTCATGTTGACCTTTTAGATGTAACAAAGAAATTAAAAAAAAAAAAATTCCTAAGATGCCAAAAGGTCTAATGTCCTTATATTGGGCTCTTTTGGCAGTGCCGTTCTCGTTGGGAAAAGACTTGAGCAATTTCAATTGTGGTATTATTGCTAATGAATCCTTTGGAGAACATGCTTTTCTTATTTTTTCCCCTGGCTTCTTCAATGGCCGGTCCAAATTTTTTGCTTAAGGGTGTCCTAATAGTCCTATGGCTGTTTTTCCTTTCATATACGTGATATAATGCCGGTGATTATGTTTTGTGAGTGTCTACATTGAAATTTGAGGACTTTGAGCTTGGTCCTGGTAAAGTATGTGTGACCCTTGCCATCTTGTTATCTGTTTATGAAATGGGTTGATCCGTTTTGGACCTGTGACCTCACTCTAGGTCTAAGTTGAATCTTGCAACCTTGGTTTTCTACCTAGTAAAATTGTTCCTTCTTGAGGTTGATCCACCCATGTCTTTGTTGGACCTATTATGGCCTTCTGGATGTTGTTTTGCCAGTTGCACGGCAGAAATGATATATCATTTGGGGCCAAGTTGCAGATATATGTTTGTCTTGGTTATATTTTGGCCAGTGTGCTGCAGATTCAGAATTCAGTAACTTTAATTTCCCCCCACTGATGCAGGGTATTGATCCAAGCATCAGAGCTGAGGTTTGGCCTTTCCTTCTTGGAGTGTAAGTATCATCGGGTGTATAACATATTAGTTCTATTGTTCACTGCCCTGCTGGACTGACAGTACAAGTTGTCAGTGACATTCTGCCAGCTTTTTTTTTTTTTAAATGATTCATTTTGTTAGTGTGCTATTTTTTTTTTTGGTTGGGGAAAGGGAGTTACGTCAGTATCAAGTTCTTTGTCTTATCTGGTGATTGACAACCAGGTAATGTTGTTATGTGTCCTTGAACACCCCCCCTCTCACACACACAAAGGACCACCTTTTTTGTGTGTGTGTGTGTGGGGGGGGGGGGGGGGGGGGGATTTGCTGTGTGGTGTTGTATGCTCATAGCTTTCAGTACATGGGTTACATTGTTCATGATCCCATTACTTGCAAGAATCCAACCCTTTTGTGGACAGTACCTTGACTATATTGTCATATCATATGAGCCAGCAATTTTGTATTTACTAGTTGTATCAAATACAGGTCTCCTTCCTTTTCTGTTCTCTTAGATATCTTGCTGTGTCTACCTAAATCCTCTTTCCCTTCATTTGTCAGGAGGTTTTTTTTTTTTTTTTTTTTTTTTGAGGGTTGGGGAGGGATGATCATGATACAGTCACTACATAGCAAGTGTAAGCCTAAACCTTTATTCATAGACCAGAGTGATAGTATTGCCCTTTTTTTGTTTTGGGGGGGGGGGGGGGGGGTGTTTGGCCTTCAAATCTCAATCTTTACTGGATGACACCTTTTCAAGCATATCCTCAAGTCAGCAACTTTAGGATCTCAGAACACTAAAATCAGTCTGGATGCTTTTAATGTGTGGCAATATTCTCATGATAACATGAATCTGTAGAGAAGTTGAGGGCCATATTATCCAAATTTTGACTTGCTCTTTCTTAAACTACATGATGGAATTAAGTGTGGATGGATCCATAAATTCAGTACTGTCTCACTTTGCAGTTAGCATTGTATTTGTCTCTTCTTAATATGTTAAGCTTACTTTGTTTTTTTTTTTTTTTTTCTGTCTGACAGTTATGATTTGAAAAGCAGCAAAGAAGGAAGAGATGTTATCGTGAATAAGAATAGGTATAATGAAGTTCTATAAAGATATACATTGGATTAGTAAATGTCTAGTCATGCACTATGACTATGTAAAGTTTGCGTTAGATCTGCAGTCTAGATGCTCATTTATTTTTGATGATTCCTTTTAAATTCAGAAAAGAGTATGAGAAACTCAGAAGACAATGTCAACGGCTAATTAAACAAGTTGAAGAGAATGGCAAATCGAAGGAACTGGGAAGAACATGCAGTGGGGAGAACAGTGAGAGCTCCAATCGAGACCCCAGCTCACCAGGGTCTGAAGATGTTGTAAGTGCTCGGGAGTCCCTGTCTAGTGAGAGAGAAAGTTCTGATTTGGAGTACTCAGATAATCAGTCGGGTACACTTCTGGACAGAGCTAGCAGCTCACGGCGTCTGACAATTGAATGTCCCTCTGCTATCAACACTGATTCATCTGACTCGGAGTCATCTGAGGATGACCAGTTTGACGAAGCTTCTCCTCTAATTGAACAAGAATCTAACACTGATGCTTCAGAGGGTCCTTCCCCTCCAAAGACACCACCTGTCCAGTTTAACGTGTGCCGCACTGAGGATTTTGCCTCATGGCGCCGCATCATCCGGCTTGATGCCGTGCGGGCTAATGAGGAGTGGATTACTTACTCACCCGCTCAGGCTGCGGTGCCTGAAGACCGGGCCCGCCGCTGTGCTGAGGCCGTTGGCTTGAAAGATTATGACCATCTTGAGCCATACAGGATTTACCACGCTGCTCGGTTGGTGGCAATTCTTGAAGCCTATGCTGTCTATGACTCTGAAATTGGTTACTGTCAAGGGATGAGTGATCTTCTTTCCCCGATAGTCTCAGCCATTGAGGAGGATCACTTGGCTTTCTGGTGTTTTGTAGGTTTCATGAAGAAGGCTCGCCATAATTTTAGGCTTGACGAGGTCGGGATCCGCAGGCAACTTAGTATTGTGGCCAAGATTATAAAATACAAGGACTCTCATCTTTACAAACACTTGGTAAAGCTGCAGGCGGAGGATTGTTTCTTTGTGTATAGGATGGTGGTGGTCCTGTTTAGAAGGGAGCTTACTTTTGAGCAGACACTGTGTCTCTGGGAGGTGATGTGGGCCGATCAGGCAGCTCTAAGGGCTGGGATTGGCAAGTCCGCCTGGAGCCGAATAAGGCAACGAGCCCCGCCAACTGATGATCTCCTGCTGTATGCCATAGCTGCCTCAGTGTTACAGAGAAGGAAGCAGATTATAGAGAAGCACAGTAGCATGGATGAGATTTTGAGGGAGTGCAATAACATGGCTGGCCACCTTGATGTTTGGAGACTCTTGGATGATGCACATGACTTGGTAATGACTCTTCATGACAAGATTAATGCAACCTCTGATGGTTGACTTCCATATACTTCTTACTATCTTGGTAATGGGGAAACTCTATACAACTGTGCTTTATCCAGCATTCTGAATTTGCTGCTGATCAAGCCACAGCTTCCCTGATGACAACTCTGGGGTATGAATTGAATAGTGTGGCAGCAGCAGCATCCTGATTGTCGGATGATTGTCTGCAAAAAAGCTGTTGTTTTGGATGCAACTAAATCTTGTCAAAAGACCCAATGGGAGTGGTTATAATTTATGAGCCTAGGATTCATTCAGCTAATTCAGTAATCCAAGCAATTATGTCAAATTCCTTGTTTTGGGACTAGTTGATTGGTTTCGAGCGCAGGTGCTTATTGAAAGAAAGAAAGAAAGAAACCAAAGGCACCGGTGCTACACATTGGTATAAGAATCTTAACTCTCTCCTTATGGTTGGTCTGTATCTTCTGTTGAATGTTATACCATGTCTTTGAGGCCCCTAAGACAACTGATAACTGAGGATCCCACACTGAAATAATATATACTGTGTTTTTTACCCTGTAATATTGTGTTTCAAAGGTCAATTTGCTTTGTCAGCCAAGCTGTTGAATTTCTGCCACTGTGGGAAGGGGGGGGGGGGGGGTCTTGAAAGTTGAAACTGTATATTGATTTCACTTTTGTATTGGAAATTTGGGACTGGTCAAATTCTGCCCTTCAAGTCTCAAGAACGAACCTGAAGCCTGGTAGTATAGCTGAAAAAAAACGTGGCAAATTGTTGGGTACATCCAAAACCCATATGTTCGTTCCCCCCCTATTCTAGTCTTAACACACTTATATTTTTCCCTTACGTGTCAAAAAAGAATGTGTGTAGGTTTATTTTCCTATATAGACTAGCTCTCTAATATTACCTTGAAAACCATTACTTATTTCTGGGGTTTGGTTAAATACTTGAATGGATAAGTTGGTGAAGGCCCTTTTTTTTTTGTGCGGTTTTATACCGCACTTGTCATATTTTTCCGCAATTACCACAATAATCTTTCCATATCATATCATGTCATTCCACATTTTACCACAACAATCATAATTTTCACTCTCCTCTACTTTTCACATTTCCTTTCCTCACCTATCAAATTAATCATTCTCATCATAAATTTTATCATATCTTATACCATATCATACTTTTCACCACATTGCCATATTATACCATTTAATGCATCCAGTTTGACGCACGGAAGAAGTCAAAGAACAGGGTTGAAGTGTGCATGTCGCAGATAAATTTGGTAAAATGTGGATTAGGTAGATGAAGGTGGAAACATATTTATAATTTTCAATAATTTATTTATAAGGTATTGTGAGTAAGACAAGTCATGTTAGGTCTATCACTTATTAAATATTAAACATATACTTTTCTAAATATATACTATATTTAGGGTGTGTTTGGTTGGAAGGAAAATGATTTCGGAGGAAATTGTTTACTAGGAGAAATGGTTTTTCGAGGAAAATTGTTTTCCAAGTCAAATTTTCCCTTGTTTGGTAGGAGATAATTCGTTTTTCGGAAAATGACCATATACGTCGACATAAGTGGTGATATATATTATAAATAAAAATATTTTGAGCTCAAAATTAATATTTGATCTTTTCTAAATCAATTCTATCATATTGTAAAATTTAGAGTCAAACCGATGAAATGAAATTTTGCTCTTAAGTTTCAGTCAAAATTAATAACTAAAAATGTTGATATAAGTGACGATATATGTTATAAATGAAAATATTTGGAGCTCAAAATTCATATTTGAGTTTTTTTTAATCATTTCTATCGTATTGTAAAGTTTCGAGACAAATCGATAAAATTGAATTTTGCTCTTAAATTTCAGCCATATTTAACAGCAAAAAAATGTCGATAGAAATGGCGATATGTGTTACAAATGAAAATATTCGGAACTCAAAATTCGTTTGTGAGCTTTTTTTACTTCATACTATTATATCATAAAGTTTCGATTTAAACAGTTAAATTTGAATTTTTTAAAGTTTCAGCTAGTTTTAGCGGTAAAAGATTCTGATATATGTCACGATAAATGTTATCAGATAAATATATTTTGGGCTAAAAATTCATATTTGAACTTTTTTTAATCAATTATATCATATTACAAAATTCCGAGTCAAATCGTTGAAGTTGAATTCTGCTCTTAAATTTTAGTTAGATTTAGCAATTTAAACTCGATCCAACAATTAAGGGTGGAAAATATTTTTCTTAGGTTGAATAAAGGAAGTCAATTTCCTTCCTCTAGAAAAAAATTATTTTCTTTGGAAATGATTTTCCAAACTATTTTTATACCAAACACTAGAAAATTAGGAAATCATTTTCCTCTCCCCTACCAAACACACTCTCTTAAGGTGGATAAGGTGAGCACAAACGTTGTAATAAAATTGGTAAGTATCGATAGTGCACATCACATAAATTTGAGCTTACGGTACCATAGAAAAGAACATGCCTTTTTTGTTTTTTTTTTTAATTTTTTTTTCTAGAAGGGGGGGGGGGGGGGTAGGTAAGCTACTTTAAGGTATATATTGGGACTTTTTAAAGGGATGTAAAACTTAAGTTCTCTTGAAATTTGTTAGCTTGAAATAGATTAGAAATTGACATTGGCCTAAACAAAGAAACATTTCGGAGTTGTGAAATTTGTGAATTGAAAGGACTTGACTATGTGCGACACAAATGAACAATCTCAAGCCAAGGGATATATTAAGAAAGGGAAGAGGAAAGGAAACTCCTCTGGCAAGCTAGATTGCTGGTTTCCAAAAGGATAAATCACTCAAAGGATGACCTATTAAACAAATAAATCATAAAATACTCATAAAAAAAAATAGGTTTACAATTTGTAAAAATTATGGGACCCTCGGCCTTTTTCTCTCTTCAAACCACATCTGAGGAAACAAGGGAGAGCAACAATCCTCTATTTTTCCAGAAAAAGTAAAACAATGGGTTAATCCGAAGGCCGAATGAAAAATCAAGTAACTTTATCGAAACCAAATTAAAATTTTGATTAATTGAAATAATGATTGACCCAAACCCAAACTATTCATTTGATAGGTAAGTGTTACCAAATTCATCTAATGCAAAGACTCATTAGAGTCAAAATATGGATTTGAATTTGAAGGAAACCTCAGGCCCAAAATGGGACACCGATGACGACAATTTTGAAGTCCCTAGACACAGATTGAACAAATCTCAAGTCGCTAGACCCTAGTTTCATTTTGGAGCAAGGGCATCCAAGGTGTACATGCTACCATACTGATTTAGACCAATATGTAGACGACTTCTACATAATTCAGACACCGGACAAAATTAGCAACACCCGAACTCTGTTTGCTTTCTTATATTTCTAACACATTCCTTCAACAGTCTGAACCTAGACCCGAATGTCCAAATTCGCAATTCTATTTTTTAAAATATATTCTCTGACATTGTACATGACAGTACTTGAAACCGGTTGTTCCAATATTTTTCTAAAATTTTTCTTTAAAAATTTTATCAAAAAGTATCTAAAAACGCAGTTTTCTCATGTCCCCAACATAGTTGTCCGGTTGACCAAGTTTTTTTGAACCTAAATTTCCTTCAAAATCCGGACAATCTGGACCCAGATTATAAACACAGACCCAACACGGATTTAACTTTGAACATGACCGGTTTTCTTGATTTTAAAAGTCAAGACAGAAATATGGTAACCATACTCTGTTATTTCCAGATCAAACAAATCCCATTTATCAGAATTTCTGCCAGCCCTATCAGTATTCCTTGGTTCTGAGAAAATAGTTTCTGCTCAACATCAGGGAGAGACTAGTCCTGATTTGTGGGTCGGCGACAAATAACTTTAGAGGCTTTGTGCCATTCTAAGAATCAGCAATTCAATATGAGATATAGATTTGAAAGAAACATATACAAGGAAAACTGGTTTGCTGAAACCAGCACCACCACACATAACATAAGCATGAAATTTTGCAGCACAAAGCTTCAATACAAGTCTCTGATCACGATCCACCATCTAAGAGACAAAAATGAAGAATTGGCTGATTACTTTGTCCTCAAGTTGTTCAATGATTTGGTCTAATAAGCTGATGATTGATATGAGAAGCTCCCTACGCGAGAAAGTAATTGTGTATAATTGTCTAGTCCTTCTTGGTGTACTGGCGCACGGCGAAAGCCAGCCCTAGAATGAGAAGGGGCACAAGAAACTGCAATATCTTGATAATAAAGTCTTGTGTCTTGTCATGGTTGTAATGGGGTTGCTGAGGTGGCACATAAGCACGCCTTTTCGGGACCGTAGACGCGTCAATCTCTCCTATGTAGTACTTCTCCATCATGTCTCGGGCAGAGTCGCTGTGCCCAACATCTTCAAAATCATTCGTCGCATCTTTGCCTTCAAGTTCCAAAAGCATCCATTAGCAAATGCCATGTTAAGTGATATAATTTGTTACTTCAACTGAAACTTAGCATTAGTTATAATTTATCCGATGAGTTAGATATTAGACAGCTCGCATGAAATTGTTGCTAGCTTGCTCATGCGCCAAACAAAACCCTAATATGGGTTTCTTCAGCAACGTACTGTCACTGGAAACAAATAACAAGAATAGTAAACAATAAAACGCACCAGTTGCAGATAGAAGCACTTCATCACCACCAGGGTGATCATCCATGAATGGAGTTACATCATAAACCTGCAATTTTCCAATTCAGCATGATGCATGCATTCAGCTCATTTGAAATATAATATCAAAACTAATGACAAAATCACTCAGCAAAGATCCCCCATCTGTTAAAGGAGGCCATAGTTATAAGCAGTATAAGATACCAACACAAGGAGGGGGGCTAAAGACTAGTCCATCCTTCGTGAAAGGCGGGTATATTATGGAACACAAGGCAAAGAAAGCAAATAAATAGATTTTTGTTAAAACCAGCTACATAAGTTGAGACTAAACATCGCAACTGGTGGAAAGTTGGAGATGGAGGAATTTTTGTTGCTTTTATTTTTAATGAACAAGACAGATAAGGATTTTTGAATAATGAGATGCTAAGAGTAAGTTGCCTTCTACACATCCAAAAACTATTCTTCAAGAGCACTTGAATTGAATAGGGTTGTTGCAATTCAACACATCATATTCTGCAACCCTTGATAGTTAATGCCAGCATTCAGAGGATCCAAGGACAATTTAGAAAATTCACAAACGTCGTTTTGACTTTGGGGAGAAATGCAAGTTTCATACTTTCATTTAGTCTATTTGGAGGTTTTGAAGTGTTACAATTATATTAAATTTACGGGTTTCTGGATGCTAATACACTCCTGGTGGAAGTTGAAGGGAAGCAATGATATTTATTTTCGGCTTCTTTGGATATATTAGCAAGGTAAGTGGAAGGCAAGCAGGGTTAAAGCAAGTTAAATAACATTTCCATCACCCCCCCCCCCCCCAAGCAAAGGTAGCTTACCTACCCCTACAAATACTCACTTACCCCCACCCTCCTTTATTCTTATGAATTCTCACTCTTGTTTATAACCCCCCTCCCAAGCAAACTCTAAAACTCATTTGTTTATTTATGTGGAGTAGTAGGTAGTGAATGATTTCTAAATCTTGAGTCATCTGGAATATAAATTCCATCTCACCTGGGCTGAATTTTGGAGAGTTGGTATTTGTTTTTGGTAATAAGGTAAGAGACATAAGACCCCCAGCACCCTCTCAAGGTGGCGAAGAGAGGGGAAGTATTAAAATTCTTCCATTCCCCCCTTTTTCGCCTTGTTTTGAGGATTAAGAAAAAGGAGTGTTGCTTTGCCCTTTGATCCGCCATTTATTTTCCCAAACAAAAGAAATATGATAGATAACCTGCCATCCCTTCTAACAACATATCATTCAAGAATCAAGGTATATTGTTTTCTGGTATCAGCTTGATTAGGCTAATGCATGCTTTCTCCACTCCAGAGGAAAAACAAGTGATTCATCAATCTCAGTAACATATGCACAATAGAACAACTACACAATCTAGAATTCAGAAACAGATCAATTGAAACAGCAAATCCCATATCAACAATTCTATCAGTATAAAAACAGTTAAATACATACGAAACCAAATGCTGTAAGAAATCCAACCTTCCCAGATATAATAAGCCAACAATCTTTACTACTGTTATGCTTTTCTACTTCTTCAAAGACATGAACTTTGGGATCAGACGCCATTTCCAAACTCTTTTTCCTCTGCTACTCCTGAAATTCAAAGCACAGAAACAGGGGGAACACACACCCCAGAATTCCAAAAGAAAAGGGAATTAGAACCAGGAGTAAACACAAACCCAGATGTTATAATGAAGCAGAAAATATGAAAAGGATTGAAGCTTTAACGAAGATCAACAAAGGGTAGATGTCGTTACTTACAAGAGAATGAGAGTAGTCTATTGTATTCTCCAACACCAACCAGGTTTAAATAGGCAAAGGAGATTAAGGGTGGAGATTGCTTTAAGAATTTCCACAGAGTGGAAATTGAGCCTTGGATTCAGAGTCATTTCTGTGGTGGTTGTCAAACTTTAATTTTTAAAGGAGTTTTCTCTTGACTTTTTGTGCCGCGAGATCTCGGATACCAGCAGTCACTGCTCAACTCACCCTTTTTTCCCCAGCCAAGCGTGAGTTGAGTGTAAATTCGAACTTCAATTCCCAATCCATTTTGACGATCCAGATAGAGTTAACAAAATTTTGTCGGTTTAATTCAAGTTTGATATTGACAATTTTCGAATGGATCCAATATGTGAAATGTAATTTCTTTTCTATAGTCTAATCTAGAAAAAAATTGGGTGTAAACATCAATTGCTTATTCAAATTTTAACGTTGATCAAATTTGACCGACTCAAATTTAACCCAAACCTAAATTTCGCAAGTCCTATACAGAAGCTTTGGCCTTCAGTTTGCTGTAAAAAAAAAAAAACTATCCAGGCTAGATTTTCAAAGGTTCAAATTGCACTACACAACTCTAAGAATATGACTATATTAGGATTTTCATTTAATATATATATTTAATTTGATGGGTCCACGGGTTAGGTCCGTGCCTAGACCCAGACCCCGACTCAGATCAGGACCCGCCAAATTCTTAGTGAACCCAAACTTGACCCGTACCCATTGAGTCCAAAGTTTTTGGACCCAAACCCGCCTAAATGGGTCAGGTTCGGCCGGGTTTGGGCCGGATCCAACATCCACTGTCATCCCTAGCTGTCAAAGAGCTATCCAATCCGAATGCTTAATTAAGTTTAATAATAAAAAAAAAAGCTTCAAGTATAGTTATAGATTGTTCAGCTGAATTTTGATATTGATTGATTTGATCCAAAATTTAGATACCATATTATCCATATTTCTATCACTCGAACCCAATTTTAATATGGAGGTTTGTACAAATTGCTCAACCCTAAAAATATCCAAAAAAAAATGGACGCCGGATCTCAAATTTTCATAGTCTAGACATGGAATTATCTATACCTAAATTTTTGATGGCCTTGTTCTGAAACACATGCCAAAATCTAAGAAAAATTGGCATGGCCCAACCTAATATCAGTTCAGGACCAAGCAAATCTTGAAGGATCAATGAATGAATGGACGACATTAACTTCACTCTGCCAAAATAGGTTGAGCACTTGGGATACACATGTTTAGTTGAAGTTTCAAACCACTGAAACAAACTTGTCACATTCAATGTGCCATTTCATCATAAAATCGTGACATAAATCCAATTAAAAGTGTTTGAAAGCTACTTTTAATTGAAACTATAGTGTTATAAAAGCACACATGTGACATTTTTACACAGGATAAAATCATACAACACTGTTTGTATACATTTTCCCTTGATTCTCTACATCCATATAACATTATATACACAACATGACTATACTTGCTAACTTTAAGCAAGTCAGTCATGCAGATGTGAAGCTCATACACATGGGAGGATTAATCCCAAGTAATGCAAGTATTGAGGATGGAAAAATCCACAAACCATCTCCACATATCAAACCCGATGCAACTGCAGGAACCATCAACCGTGCTTTTTGGGCGTCCATCTTATGCCACACAAACACCAGTAAACTCCCGACGCACATATCGATTGCAAAGTAGGCACCCACAAGGAAAGGCACGGCCATCGCCATCGGGAGTGGGACCCACCGAGCAACCCTCCTAGGGCCGAGATCCCTCACTATGTTAGCGACGACAGCAAACCCAAAGAAAGCAAAACATAGTTGCAAACAATGCTGTGGGAGAGCTGAGAAACCCTGAACCCCAAGGATGGCCATGTTCCTGTAGATTAGGGCATACGGAGCCTTGTACTCCCCATCTGGGTTACCCACATCAAATGCCCTGTAGAACAGGAAGAATGTGAGTGGTGCCACCACACACCCAATGGCTGTCCCAATTGCCTGGCTCACAAGCATGGCTCGCGGTGATGTCAGGGTGAGGTGGCTCGTCTTCAGGTCCTGCATTAGATCAGAGGATATCGAAACAATGGATTTGATCAGGCCACACCCCACTAGCCCTGCAACCACCCCTGAGTCTTTTCCGGACAGGGAAGCCAGCACAAAGAGAGCCACTTTTCCGTAATTATAGGCCATATTCATGTCGGTTAACCCAGCACCGTAAGCATTGCAGAAGCTCAGAGATGGGGCTATCAAGTATGCAACCACCACATAGTACCACTTCAACTCCGGAAACATTAGAGGGATCACGATGATGGAGATCACGGAGAAGAATACGTAGCCTGCAAATGCTACCCACATGGGAATTCGTTCCCTCGTAAACACCTCGTTCCTCCGGAGATCATTAAGTGGCTTCTTTTCATCCTCCAAATCTGCATGCATGAACATGAGTTAAACATTACCCTCCTGCTCTAAGACAGCCACTCACTTTTTGAGTAGGCATTGGACTTACGTGTGCTATGGCTCTCATCCTTCAATCGCTCATGGATGCTTCGGAGGGTGAAGAACAGTATCTTGAGAAAGTTGTAGAGCCCATCGCCTAAGATCAGTGCGATAGAAATGAAAACCTGCCAAATTTCATCAGCAAAACAATATCAAAACAGTGGAATTCAAGGTCCTTGCAATTTTAGAGGACAAGTTTCGTCAGTGTTCACCTTGTACCCATTAAGGCTTTTCATACTACTTTCAGGTAGTGATGAAGGGAACCATTTTCCTTTCAGGTCGCCTATAAGTGGCCACATTACACCCCAGGACAGAACAGCACCAAAAAGTAAGGATAGATTAACAAGGTGAGAACATATCATTCCGGCTCCAACATACGTCATGCTGAAATCAAAATAAAATCTGCAAAATTCAATTGCACACAGTACCAATTATATTGATAAAAATTGATGAAGTTGGCAGCCAAGATGAGGATGTGAAGCAAGACAAGAAACTTACGAGTTCTCCCATGCTTTTACCCCAAATGTAGGAAACTGAGAAAAGCCACAATGATCTCCACCAGAGTACAACCATTGGAAGAAACCCCAAATAAAACTCAGAGAGAAAAATCTCAAAAACCCGTCAACTTGTTTCCTGCAAGAATTACATTTGGTAGTTTAAAACCTGTTATTTGAGGCACACCATATTGTGAGATCACATCTGTCTGTCTCCAGTTTTTTTTTTTTTTTTTTTTTTAATAAATTTTTAAAAAGGGTTATGCATACTTGGCCATCTTGTCCCCCTTTGGAGTATGAAACCCGTTGATGAGCATAGCCGTTGCAGTTCCACTTGGGTAAGACAGCTTGTAGTCAATTACCATTATCTGCAGAAATTAAACATGCACCCCAAGATTAGAATCGCATATTACCCTACACCAAGTACATGTATTGATGTATATCAATGCATATCGATGCATTTATCTCATAGTACCAACCTAATCTTAGCCTAGGCTTGCTCATGTCAACAGTCTATTAGGAGGGAAAAGGTTCCAAATGATTTTTCCTAGTCAGGTGTTCATTTATCAGCCATAGCATTGTATAAAAGAGAAACATATGATATCAACAAGTGATAAATGAACATACTCCCTCCATTATGCTGTAGAGTACATTTATATTAGCATCTTCTGCCCAATGCTTGTAAGGTTTTGAGCAAGGTAATCCTTCAATGTTTGTCAATCTTGGATGTATAACTTGCTACACTTCACAGTGCACAAGAAAATATTTATCCTTTGTTAACACCAATAAGATTGTAGGAGTATTTTAAAGTTATGTTATCAAGGGGAATGCATATACAAAGGTCAAGTAAAAGGGACGCTAATCTAGGAGGCGGCAACCAAAGGGTTAATATTACGCTCTAATCATGCTCATTTCTCTTTTACAAAACAACAAAAAAGGGGAAAAAAGAAGAAGCTGAAAGTAATCGAAACTAAACAAAGAAACAGTAAGATTGGTTGTCCATCCTTGTATCAAAACTAAGATTTCTAGTGAGTTTTAAGTGGTCAACTTCTTGTTTGGTGTACTCTTTTTATTCTGCAACTTTTAGATTAATTTTTAAATACATTTACATAATTATGATGTGATATTTTAGTGTTTAAGGGGACATTTTTCATTTTTTATTTAATTTTTGACATTTAAACAAGAAATATTACCTTTCTAAGTGGAACCAGAGCGAGCAACCCTACAAAGGTGCTGCCAAAGAGGAAGCCAGTCATCCAGCTAATTCCAGGCTCCTTGTAGCTACCAGGCACATTCCCCTCAGTATCAACTCCAGCTTGCTCATATGTCTTCTTATTCAAACCCAATAAATATGATCCAAACCCACCTATCATATAATTACACACCATCGTAAATGTGACAATAAGCTCAGTAATTCATTCACAAACGCAACTTCATGTAAGGATACTGAAAAACAAGGGATGACAAACAATAGCATAACATTTCCCCAGCTACAACTAAAAGGGGTGCAGCAGCAAAATTCACTGCCTGTAGATATCCTAAGTGGTCCATGTATAAAGAACTTAAGCTATCAATATCATGTTACTTAACCTAACTCTTCCTAGTAAGGGGGAAAGCAAGCAAATCCAAACAATTAACACAAGTTGTTGAGGTGATTATGGTCTTATTTGAAAGGATAGAACAAGGTTGCAATCATATCTATCTTACTAAAGCAAGTAGAAAGGCTATTGAAAGGGCATCCAAGTGGGGTATTGTAGGAAAACTTGTTCCAGTAACTTTTAGCAACAAGTAATTGTGATAAGTAGAAAAGAACATGTCCTAAATGGCATGGTCATGGAGGAGGAGTATTGAATAGAAGTTAGGAATTGAAAGATAAAGATAACAGACCTCCAACAGCAATACTATAGCATGCAACAGCACAAGTCTGTACAAGAGTGTTCTCCTGCCTAGTAAAAGGAGTGGTTATAATCCCAGCTTTGTGAAGAATGTTAGTCCATGTCCTGAGGAATACAAAGGCTAGAAGAGCAGCAGAGACATTCAGATTTGGAACAAGCCCAGTTGTGAGGTTCAGCTTCATCACTATCACACTGTACATCACCCCAATTACTAAACTCGCAACCATTCCTCTTACAGTAATCTGTTTGTTCCATGGGGGTACTCTCTTTACCTCCTCCTCCTCATTGCATTCTTCCTCAATATCTTCAATCCTTTCTATCTCACTCATCTTACTATCTCTTTCAATTCCCTGCAATTTTACCAAACACGTCGTTGACTTCCTCAATCAAAACAAAAGTTTCAATCTTCAAACATGCACACAAACCCAAACTATCCAACAATCCAAAACAGAAATCAAGCAAATATGGGAGATTGACAAAACAATTTGCAAGCGTTTACCTTGTCCTGGTGCTTTACATTCCAGAAGATCAGATTGTTTGACTAATGACTAGTCCCAGGACAAACCCCAATACAGGAGTTCCAATAGGGTCTTTGTTTTCTTCAATTGATCTTCATTACATAAACAGAAATCCCAAAGTTATCAACAACAAATGGGTGTTTCAAACTTCCTTTCAGAACCCAGAAATCAGAAGCAAACACAATGCAACAAAAGCTAACACTTGGGAAATGGGATTAATAGGAACCCAGTTGCAAGAAGAAATCAATTTGAAGATTACCACTTTGTTGCATATATAGATTCTGTGGCAACTAGCAAAAGCAATCAAGGTTTAAACTTTGTAGGAAAATATAAAATCAGAATCAGAATGAGAGAATCTAGCAGATGAAAATGGAAATGGTGGGCTAGGATTGGGATTGATTAAGGCTTTCCGACGTTGACTACTTTCCACTTTCTATACCCGCCAAATGAAAGAATGAAGTTGAAAAGGGGTAAATTAAAGGGAAGGAGAGCAACAGGGATGAGGATGGAGTTTGGGGGAGCATTTGAATGGGTATCCTTCATCAGCACTTCTAGGAGTGCGACAGTCCGGACCTTTCTGCATGTGGCGGATCAAGTCAAGTGGGAAAATGTCTACTGTCGTATCAAGCAATCAACCATTCAACAGCTATTGATGACGACAGTCGACAGACAAAGATTTTGGTAAGAAGCTCAGAAAAAGAATTTTGAAAAAATTTTTACAAGGCAAGTTAAAATTTCTGAAGGAAGAAATTGTGAGAACCCTATCAATTTTTTTTCAGGTCAAAAATTGGTCAATGTGAAAAATTCATCAATTTCTCTAATCTTTTTTACCAACCAAACAATGTCTACTAAACACTTTAGGCCATGTTCATGTGTGTAGTGGGATAGATGATAAAATGGGACAAGTGTCATAGTGTTTAAAATATATATATTATAATTAACTATGAAATGAAGATTAAGTGGAATAGGGACAATAAAATGGATAGGAACGATAAAATGGAATCCCACCAGAATATAATTTTATTTATTTCTGGACCACCAGAATCAAAATTAATAATACAGATTATTATTGTCTAATTCGATAAAGTAGACATTATTAAAATCCAATTTTCCTATTAATCTATTACTATATTAAAACAAAACCAACCCATCTAAGAAGATGTCACATGTCAACATATAGTAATACATAACAATTTATTAAATTAAATGATCAAAATGTAAATATTTCCTATAAATTGTTATATTCAATTAGATGATGTAAGTTATCACAAACCTAAAAGACAAAACTTTCAAAATTTCATTTTAATCATTTGTTTTCCGTTACCAGATTAATATATATCTTATTGTTGTATTATATAAAATATCACATTTCATATATTTCTCATAATTTACAAGCTAGGCACATTCATAAGGTAATAGCATTCTATTATCCCTGTTACTCTAAATCTAAATCTTATAATCTTCATTTCCATAATTATATTTTTTTAATTTTTGATTGGAAAAAGAATCTTCATTCTCATCATAAAATATGGCATGATTCTAATTTATACATAATTTTACCAATGATTTTGTTTGGTAGCTTCTAATTGCACCTAAACAAATTCTCTATTTCATCTTAAATGTTGACAGGTAATATGTATTCTTCTATGTTTTACACGAAATTTCCATCTTCCATCTTCCACCTCTACTTTAATGCTTTATTTTAAATTAAAAGTATATTCAATTAACCAACATAAAGCACTAGATTAAATGTTAAACCACATTTAAGTGTAGATAGTACATTTAAATTATTATAATTTATTTCAATAATACATTTTAATTTTAATAGCGTATTATCTGGAAAACAATTTTTTGAGATATTAACAGAATTGCCTGAGATTTAAAGAACTAAAAAATACGAATATGAGTTTTCAGAGAAACATGAGTGGGAAAAGGAAAAATTACAACAACTAGAAAAAAAAACTAACTAAAAGATATGATGCCCGAGAGAAACTTTGATCTAAATATTAATATTCTCTTTCGTCTAACTCTTGGATAGGTTTTATAAAAATTAAACAACCAAGATACAAAAACAAAAAATAAAAACAAAAAACTCTTTGATAGGTGAAGGCGTCCATCATAAATTATTAACTATTATTAATATTTAATATTATTTCTTTTTTGAAGGTCACTAAAGGAAAAATATTTAATATCATTATTAAACAAGTAAAAACCTAGAAATTGTTATGAAACAATAAATATATGAACACAATATAGAGAGAATAATAGAAAATAACAATAAAGACAAGAAAGAATGAGAGAGGAGAATCAGATGATCTTATTCATAATCAACACGGGGTATTTATACTAGTTACATGGTAAGAGTCCTATATAGTATAGACTTCATATGAGAATAGAATCCTCTTATATTATATCATCCTAACAAAAAAGATACCCAATAGATATCTAATTGACATATGGACATTGACATATATATTATTTCATAACACTCCCCCTTGAATGTCCATTATTCAAAAGAGTATGTCTCATTAAAACCTTACTAGGAAAAACCCAATTGGGAGAAAAATCCCGTGAAGGAAAAAGAGTAGACACTTCTTTATACGAAAGCATATGTTGCCTCATTAAAAACCTTTATAAGGAAAACCCAGTGGGACAAACCTCAGATAAGGGAAAAAGAGTACAATGCGTATTACTCCCCCTGATGAGAACATCAATTAAGATATTTGAGTTGATGTAATTCAACTTCATGACTGACTTTTAAACTTTGCAGTCGAAATTGGCTTGATACATGAATCAACTTAATTCTCACTAAAACGAATTTGTTTAATATCTGTTTCAACATGCACATAACTAGTGTGTGATCGAGTGCTATAGGATTTAGGTAAATATCCAAGATTAGCATAGCTAATCAAACCAGGAGGATAATGAGGATCTAAATCGCTAGTACCTTCGAGGTACTAAAATAAGTTAGATCATGTATGATTAGCAAGATACATCAGTGCTTTAATATTATTTAAATATGGTACTTCAGGACCCAAATATAGTACTTCATGACTCAAATACGATACATCAGGACCGCTAAATTTCTCATCATCTTTTCGGGATCGAAATGGGGGTTATTTTCATATCAAATGACCATACCACTTTCGGGGTACTTAAAATGGAGTGCATTGCCCATGCAACATCATTTTAGCACTTTTTGCTACAAATCCTGCTTTATGCGCAAAAAGTTCTTTCTCAAAGTGTGAAACTTGTAACCAAGGTAATAATAAATTTTACCAAAGTCTTTCATTCCAAATGCTTTTGTAAAGCAATCCAATACTTCTGAAACTCTTTGCGAGTCATAAACATTATTCACAAACAATTTGGATCCGTATAAATCATTTCCTTTAATTATGCAATATGCGTCCATATTGCTTTAATCACATAAATGTCTATCAACTAAATAACCAATATTCTCGAGAATTTTAATCTGTGTTTCCGGCACTTTGAACTCTTCAGGAGTTTTATCACTATCAAAATTTCACAAGCTATAGCGATATTTATAAGATGCATACTTAGCTTTTCATGTACTGCCAAATTTAAGGTATCGTGATGTAGTGATATGGACTACATAGAAGTATATTCCTTCATAGTTGATATATACCAAGTCTTTGTGTAAAACCCGAGTTTTTGGTTAAGGTCGCCGTCAGTTCCGTCTGACAGACCGTTAGTTTTTAAGTTTAAGTTTCGAGGACGAAACTTCTTTTAAGAAGGGAAAAATGTAAAACCTTGAAAATTTTAATGTGTTTACCGTTACGTGTTACGTTTGACTACGTTACTCTGTGAAGTTTTCTGTGATTAATTATTTCGATACTTGAGCTCGTAGGACCGTGGAGAGACTAACAGGGGTAAAATAGTCATTGTGTGCATGGGGAGGTCGCATGGGAGGAAGGGTAGATTGATAAATTTTAGGTGACTAACCATATTATTATTAATATTATTATTATTATGGTGATTATTATTATTGTTATTGTTATTGTTATTGTTATTGTTATTGTTATTGTTATTGTTATTGTTATTGTTATTGTTATTATGGTTTTTAGATGCTAATATACTGAACTTTTGGGGTATTGGACAATAATGCACTGAACTTTGACCTTGGACAATAATACACTGTACTTTAGGGGGTGTTGAACAATAATGCACTTAGTATGATTTTGGCAATGGCTAACTTGGTGGCAATCCTATGTAGCGGGTGGAGGAGATGAATTGGTCCAAAGATATTTGTCTTCTCGGTCTGTCACGTAAGATTGTCACCAAATTCGCCACCGTCGAAATTGTCTCGAGTGCATTATTGTCCAACACCCCCCCAAAGTTCAGTGCATTATTGTCCAAGGTCAAAGTTCAGTGCATTATTGTCCAATACCCCAATAGTTCAGTATATTAGCGTCCAAAATTCCTTATTACTGCCATTTGAACCCGGCCCCATCGTGATCCCGACTCGACGCCGACAAGTTGCACCACCACCCCGGCCGCTACCGCCGCTTGCCAGGACCGCCATCAACGACCACCAAACCTCCTTGTTGAGAGTATGTTAACTCTAACCTAGTTGTTTTGGTTCACATAAAATGTTGACATTATTACGTATTATTTGTTGTTTCAAATACACTTTCAAGTGTTAAATGAATTTAGGATTAGTTTGCTGCCTAGATTAGTATTAATATGCCTTTTTAGTGTGGTAGTATTGTGGGTTAATGGGTCATTAAGGTGATAGTAAAACAACAAGGTGGACTTTGTGTAGAAATGTCAATAGGCAAGCAAGTTGGGTTTTTTTTTTTCCAAATTAAGTTTCATGCAAAATAAGGGGTACGTGGGACTTGTATTAACAAAGTAACAAGGAAGGGGGCTTTGCATAGGGATCAAAATATATTGGAGCACAAGAGGGGGGTGAAGTTCACAATTAAGATCTACACACTAGGTAAGGACGTTAGAGCAAACTTCCTTGGTTTCAAACCAAGGATCAAAACACAGTGTAACTGAAATACCTTATTAGATTTATAACAATCAAAGAACAAGTTACACTTACAAAACAAAACAAGAAGTAACAGCCCAAAGGCAGTTACTGATAGGATCATTGACCAAGACTGAATGTCCTTGAGTCAGTTATAGATAAGGATCGTCGTAGGAAAAACCCTAGCGACGATTTGGAACATGATGGATTACATTGAAGCACAAACTCACACAGCCTTAGTCCATCAAGGTTCTGCTATACACCATCTGTCCACCACATGAGGACACAACGAATGCTCACCAAGGTCCTTGGCTATACCTTCACCAGAGGTCCTTCATCGCTCACTACAACGGGCTGGCGGCCGCGAACGCGCTATCGGTCGCAAAGAGAGGCGAGCGGCGCGATCATATCGGCGACGATCGTATCGATATTTATATCTTGGGTATCGCCGCCACTTAGCGGCCGATATCAGATCGCGGCTTACTTAGCGCCGACATCAGATCGATCGCTATTTATCAATCGCGAATTTAGCGACGGATACCGTATCGGTCGCTATTTATCGGTCGCAAAATAGTGACTAATAACCAGCGACTGATACATATCGGTCGCAGATTATAATTTAATTTTTTTTAAAAAAAATTCTGGATTATATCGAATAGGTTATAATCATACTGTATTTGTCGACATATCGGTCACTGCTATTATTATATTATCCATATATATATATATATCAGCCGCGTATTTTTTTCACCTGTCAATTTCATACATAAAATACTAAACATATATAATATTAAACATTAATGCATAACTAAAAGTTCATATATATATATATATAATAGCTAAAAGTTCATAACTAAAATTCAAGCTAAGTTTCATACAATCTAAGTTCATAACTAAAACACAACTTAAAAGTTCATAACTAAAAGTGCATAAGTTCAAGGTTGGGGAGGGAATTGCGGGGATCCTGATAAGTTTAGATATTGAGATGAGGAAGAAGAACTACCGCCTTGTTGTTGATATTGGACAACTTGTGTCAATTGACTTTGAATCTGTGAGATGGCGGATGTGTGGGCAGCAAGTTGATCCCGCATAATAGCATCAGTGGACGGAGTTGCGCAGGGATGCCTCGAAGAAGAAGAACTACCCTGGGTAGGGGGTGGAGTATCATAGAAGTACGAGGTCGCACTCCCAAGACCATAGACAACTTGATCTTTGGGTTTGTACCCCCCTGCCAGTTGCAGGTACAACTCCTTAGCTTCCGGGGAGTTCTCAATTATGCCACGCTCCTCACACTTTTGGCGAAAAGTTTCCTGCAATCATTCATACATAAGTAGCGAACACAATAAAACTTAAAACACAACTTAAACCATTCATGGCCACACGCCGGAGTTCAAATACAATCCAAACACAACTTAACCCATTTACGACCACATGCCGGAGTTCAAATACAATCCAAACACATATAAAACATGCACGGCCACACGCCGGAGTTCAAATACATTCCAAACACACATAAAACATGCACGGCCACACGCCGAAGTTCAAATACAATCCAAACACACATAAACCATTCACGGCCACACGCCGGAGTTCAAATACAATCCAAACACAACTTAAACCATTTACGGCCACACGTCGGAGTTCAAATACAATCCAAACACACATAAAACAAGCACGGCTACACGCGGGAGTTCAAATACATTCCAAACACACATAAAACATGCACGGCCACACGCCGGAGTTCAAATACAATTCAAACACAACTTAAACCATTCACGGCCACACGCCGGAGTTCAAATACAATCCAAACACACATATAACTATAATTTATTAATTGTGCCACAATTCAAACATAACTTTAGTTTATGAATATGTTTAAAGGAAACTTACAGCAAGTGTGGCATCATGTTTAGAACTCCACACCGGATTCCCCACAGCATCTCGCCCACAATGAATGTGAGCGTGGACTTCAGACAGGGTCATTAATTTCCCCCCGACCATCTACAAATTAAGATAGTAAATGCAAACAATTGTTTAGATAGTTCGTAATTGTTAATGTATACATATAACTTTAATTTATTAATTGTGCCAATTTAGGATTCACCTGCTTCTTCATATAACTTGTCGCTGAAACCGAGCCCACCCGCGTAATGCAATTGGCGGAGTTTTCGTTGTTCCTGTTTGCTTTGGCGGCATTGGACCACCGAATGAAATCCTCAGTTTGGGATTCCTCATATATTGCATCACGTTGCTCATCGCTCATGTGAGGTACAAGGTCCGTCCTCTTCTTGGTCCTGACCTTGTACCTCGTATCAGAAGCCCGGTCGCACAATTTCGTGTGCCACCCACTGAACATATCTCTTGTTAATTCTTCTTCCCAAACATAATGTCGCTGTATAAAGTAATTTATTAGTGATTAGTTAAACGACTATTACATAAAAGAAAATCATAGACCCAATTTGCATAATTACTTACACAGAAATCCAACCACAAATTTGTTTTCTCTTGTTTGGACCATTGGGAAGTAGGCTTTGGATTTGGGTGGCCACGAAGTTGCCCTCCAACAAACCGTGCTAAACGGGGATCAGCGAACCTATGCAATCGTTACGAAAAAACACAACTAAAGTTATTAAGACCAATGCTAAATCACTGTACATATGATTTTATGTGATCATCTTACCAATCCTCCCCCTGTTCAAGTCTTACACGGTTGGGGTATAATGCAGGGTCGATCGGAGTAGCTCTTTGCCAAATGCTATGTGGTTGTCTCCCCCTAATATAATAGTTAATATCGGGTAAAATCAAAACACAAGTTAGTTCCAAACTTATATATATATATATATATATAAATGGCATGCGTACGAGTAGAATACATTGGCTTCAACTAAGTACATGAAAATTTTGAACCAAGTTGTGAATATAATAAAAGTTCAATGACTAGTAATGTATATTGATAAGATAATAGAATTCACTACTCATACTCCTCTTTATCGTCACTACTAATAATCTCGGTACAAATAGGGTCTAACATATTATCCTCCTCTATTCTCACTCCCTCTTCCCCCATAATGGATTCATTAGCATCATCGTGCATGGCTTCCTCATCACTTAAGTCATCTCGATCTTCGCTTTGGTCCTCATCAATGCTAGATAGTGTTGGAGGATTTTCAATGCTATCCTCTTGATATGCGGCATCATCAATGTCGTCAATCATTGACCTCGGCTTTATGATGAGTGTTGCCCACCACTGGTTTCGATCTCGCCTTGTACTAGGATAATGAGTATAAAACACTTGCTTTGCTTGGGATGCCAGCACGAATGGTTCATATACTCGATATCGTTTTGTGTGGTTCACATCCACGAGATTTTAATGCTTATGTTTGTTCAAACCATGGACGGAGTCAAACCAATCAACTTTGAACAAAACAACTTTGTAATTTCCAAATCTTCCTAAGTATTCCAACTGAATCACTTCTTGGAGTGTCCCATAGAAGTCTACGCCGTGCATTCCTTTGACATATACCCCAGAGTTGGTGTTCGACTTTCCTTGTCGTTGGACTTGGAAATTGTAGTTGTTAATGTAATAATGGTTCAACCAATGCACATTTTTGTTGGGACCGTATGCTAACGCTTGAATAAAGTCATTCGCTTCATTTGAATTGATAGCCTACATAATATAATTTTAGCA
This sequence comes from Portulaca oleracea, assembly GCA_029582165.1. Lineage (NCBI taxonomy): Eukaryota > Viridiplantae > Streptophyta > Magnoliopsida > Caryophyllales > Portulacaceae > Portulaca > Portulaca oleracea. The sequence continues at coordinate 46,107,892 of CM055868.1, read as the reverse complement.
AAGTCGTCAACTTCAAGTGGACAACATTATGATAATTGAACTCGAATATTACTAATTCAATCAAACTTGATCGTTCACCTTTCGTTTAAACCATTCGGGAAATTGTTTCCCAAATTTGCTCCACAAATCCCATATTTGTGTGCGTGGATGTGATAGGCACATGTCTTCTTCAAATTGCCTTTCAACAAATAATTTAACGTGTTAACTAGGTAATTAGTTACATGGAGCATGTACATAAACATAGCGGCGTGCAATCGTACATACCTTTCATACTTTTCCAACAAGTCGCTATTTGAAAGAACATATGCATGCGCCGCAACAAACTCTTGTTGGTTGAGATACCTCTTTTTACCCTTACTAAGCGCATATCCAATGTTTGAGGAAAACACATCAGGGAGGTGTTCGGTAACATCGTTAACATGTTTCACATTAGGGCATGCGTTTCTTTTAAGTTCCCTAGACTTAGTTTGAACTTCGGGGGTAAAATATGCATCACAGAAGTTTGCTATCTCCTCTGTTAGGTATGCTTGCAGATAGACGATTCTACTCGCGCCTTGTTCCCCACTTTTTTCTTTAAATGGTGCAAAAATCTACAACATTTTACAAGTAACAAACATTGATCTTTCCTTAAGATACATAATTCATCTCATAGTAAATATGAAAGATATGTACGTTTAGTTGTACCTTTCAAAAGGATACATCCACCTATACTGCACAAGTCCTCCCATCGCTGCTTCATAAGGAAGATGTACTGGAAGGTGTTCCATGACATTGAAGAAGGCAGGGGGAAATATCATTTCCAACTTACATAGAATTTCCGGTATGTTTCTCTCTAACCGGATCATGTCACTCACCTTTACATTAGAAGCACATAAATCTCTAAAGAACTGGCTGAGTTCAGTCAATGGCTTCCAAAATTTTTGAGGAAGTAGCTCCTTGGTTGCAATTGGTAACAACCTCTCCATGAAAACATGACAATCATGGCTCTTCAACCCCTGCAACTTTGAATTTTTGGGATCGACATCCGCTCCATTGCTCGCATAGCCATCTGGGAGTTTGAGGCCTTTCAACCACTCACACAAGGCCTTAACCTCTTCTTTACCCATTTGATAGGGAGCGTTTGGCATAGTTTCGGTGCTAGTCCCATCTTGATGATGAGTTTTTTGAATGTTTAGCCGACGGCGCTTGCAATGGGTGGCTTGGTCCCTACGCGAGTTCTTATCATCCTTGGTCTTGCCTTTGACACTCATGATGGTATTCAACACTTGATCAAATACATTCTTCTCAACATGCATGACATCCAAGTTGTGTCGGATTTTAAGATCTTTCCAATACGACAACTCCCAAAATATGCTTCTCTTGTTCCAATTGTGAGACTCTAAATAACCATCAACACGGTTATGTTGTTCCGTGGAGCTCGGGAAATTACATACACGATCGCAAATTTATTCCCCACTCAATCGAGGGGGTGGAGGTGAATTTTCTTCCTTATTCTTTGAGAAAGCGCTCTTATTTTTTCGAAATGGATGGTTCTCTGGGAGAAATTGTCTATGGCAATCGAACCAAGAATGTTTCCTACCATGTTGTATCCATCTAGCCTTTGTGTTCTCCATATAGTAGGGACAAGACATTTTCCCTGCTGTGGTCCAACCAGAGAGCATTCCATATGCCGGAAAATCGCTTATGGTCCACAACACGGATGCCTTCATTTTGAAATTTTGCTTCTTGGAGACATCATATGTGTCAATCCCAACCTCCCATAAATGTTTCAACTCATCGATTAACGGTTGCAAGTAGACATCAAGATTACCCTTTGGACTTTTCGGCCCAGGAATTAATAGAGTCAGAAACAAGTACTGTTTCTTCATGCACAACCAAGGCGGCAAATTATATGGAGTTGCAATCACCGGCCAACATGAATACGTCTGACCGAAATTGCCAAAAGGTGCAAAACCATCTGTGCATAGCCCCAACCGTACGTTACGGGGTTCGGACGTAAATTCCTTATGAAGGGCATCGAAATGCTTCCACGCTTCACTGTCACATGGATGAACCATAGTTCCATCTTTACGTGCATTCATTGAGTGCCACCTCATGTGCTCCGCAGATGTCTTAGTTGCGTACAATCTTTGCAAGCTCAGCCCGATTGGGAAGTAAATCAATTGCTTGTGTGCAATGCGTTTCCCACGCAACGTCGTTTTAGCATACCTATCGGCTCCGCATTGGTTACACTTATCTAAGTCGGCTTTCTCCTTCCAAAACAACACGCACCCATTGGGACACGCGTCGATTCTCTCATGTGGAAGTTCTAAAGCACCAAGCAATTTATTCGCTTGATAGTAGGTGTCTGTCATCTCATTGCCAGGGGGACATACGTCTTTCATTAACGCTAATGCATCGCCCACGGCTTTATTTGGGAGATTGTACTCACATTTTATGTTAATCATCCGTGAGACAACCGACAACAAAGACGTGTCGCTACCTTCATACAGAGGCTTTTTGGAGGCATCGAGCATTTCTAAGAACTTCTTAGTCCCTTCCTCTGGCTCATCTTCCCTCGTATCATCCCCGCAGCTCAAAGGCATATGGCCCATGGCATCGGTGATCATTTCTTGCATACTGTTGACACCTCCAGTACTAGAAGACCCATCAACCACAGTGTTAAGAGTTTGACCACTACCCTCGAGAGTGGCAAAACTCTCCCCGTGACTTATCCAAACATGATAATTTGGTCGAAAGTCGTGTTTGTACAAATGTAGCTTCACAATATCCTCGTCAATGTACTTCAAGTTTTTGCATTTGCTACAAGGACACCTAAGTTTACCCAAACTACTTCATTGTTTTGCAACAGGTATAAATTCTTCATTCACCCTACGTACGAATTCCACACTAAGATGTTCACCATCATGTCTTTCATACATCCATTTTCTACTACTCTCCATTATGTATTTAGCTGCATACAATGTATATATTATTGTAAGGGATTAAGTCACAATTAATTAAAGCAAATACATAATTTCCATGAATATAGTGAATGTCATTATTTATAGTTAATAAATATATCATGTTTCATTGAATTTCAACTAAACTTTTATAACTATCAATTAAAACTTCAAGTACACTTTTTTTTGACATCTACAACTAAGTTATGTCACCAGTCAAGAGGATCCTGCTATTATACAAGTAGAGTGTGTTTGTTCCTGTTAATCTATGATTGAAAATGACTTTCATGAGTCGTATCAACTCTCCTTTATTTGTCTGGTTCACCAAAAAGTAGCGCAATCTCAACAGTGAAATTGCGCGAGGTCTATAGTGCTTTGGGAGTTAGAAGCGTATCAGATTCAGTACAATGCAGTGTTTCTATTATGCAGCCTGGTGGACAACAAGACAAGGTGGGAATGAGAGAGAAACTTATAGTAAAGGGTCTAATAGAAATCGTGTTGGGCTTTCTTGCATATAAGATTCATGGATCCTTCAAAGCATCGTGTCTTACTTTGATGGACCTACGAATCTTACATGCAAGAAAGCCCAACACGATTTCTATTAGACCCCTTACTATAAGCTTCTCTCTCATTCCCACCTTGTCTTGATGCCCACCAGGCTGCACAATAGAAACACTGCATTGTATTGAATCTTAGACGTTTCTAACTCCCTTGGCACTATAGACCTCGTGCAATTTCACTGCTGAGATTGCGATACCTTTTGGTGAACAAGACAAATAAAGGAGAGTCGATACGACTCGTGATAGTCATTTTCAAACATAGATTTTTAGGTCACAAACACACTCTACTTGTACACTAACAGGATCCAAACTCAACCTCTTTTCATGACATCTATAACTAAGATACTAGAACTATAAATTATTCTACTTACTACTACAAACTAAGTTACTAAATGGATGTGACATAATTAATAATAATTAATGTCTACATTTGGAGTTATGAGTAATTAAGTTAGAAATTAGGTTAGATTAGCAACAAGTTTACGCTACCAACTTCGTTGGATAACTTAATCAAAGGCAAGTCTCTAAATGCCAATTCAACCTTGTTGTGATGAACAAGTTGTCGGAGCTATATGTACGGGTAATCAACCGGTTGTGATGTAGCAAATGTCGATCGTTTTACATTTAGCATCCCAACCAACTTTCTAAATAACACCAAATAAATGAAGATTGAGTTCTTTGGTGTTCATTTTAAAACTGGTTGGGATGCTAAAAATAGCGATCGACATTTGCTACATCACAAGCGGTTGATCACCCATACATATAACTTCGACAACTTATTCATCACAACAAGGTTGAATTGACATTCAGAGATTTGCCTTTGATTAAGTTATCCAACGAAGTTGGCAGTCGCGTAAATTCATTCCTAATCAAACATAATAACTAACTCACTTACTAATAACTACCAAAATCATCCAAACTCGACACTTTTTTATGACATCTACAACTAAGCTACTTAAATGGTTGTTGAGTACTTACGTAGCAACTTGTTGTTGATTACGTAAATGGACGTGACATAATTATTTACAATTTATGTCTTCATTTGGAGTTATAAGTAATTAAGTTAGCAATTAGGTTGGGTTAGCAAAAAATTTACGCTACCAACTTTATAGGCTAACTTAATTAAGTTAACCAACGAAGTTGGCAGTTGTGTAAATTTGTTCCAAACCAACCATAATAACTAACTCACTTATTAATAACTACCAAAACCATTCATACTCAACCTTAACTTATAACCTATAAAACTAACCCACTTAAATTTGAATAATCATAAACATTCTCAAGAATTATTTTAACTTCATTTAACTAAATATTTAATTAAACTTAACTCAAATTTATAATTAAATTAATTTAACTTAACTAACCAAACATATACAATCAATTAACCCTAACCCATATAAATTAAACATCCTATAATTAATTAAACTAATTATTCATAACCTTGTAAACCCTAAACATCAATATTCTAACTTTAATTTCAAGCCATAATAACATAATACTACAATAAACTATAAGCATTCATAATATACCCTTCAAATTTACATTCAAAACACACACTATTCTAAATTTGAATTTCAAACCATAACCACACTAAAATTACTTAAGTAAATTACTTAAATACAACAACATATATGAATTTTACAATTATGAATCAACAATTTCAACAACATATACTTTTACATTAACAAACAACAATATTCTAACATTAATTTCAAGCCCTAACAACATAATACAATAATAAATTATAAGCATTCATAATTCACCATAAATATACACATTCAAAACATACATCATTCTAAATTTGAATTTCAAACCATAACCAAACTAAAATTACTCAAGTAAATTACTCAAATTCACTCTAAAAATTTACATTCAAAACACAATTCTAAATCCAATTTCAAACCCTAATCTTGACTAACACTAAACACTACCCTAAATTTGAATTTCTAACCATAACCACACTAAAATTTACTCAAATACAACAATATATATGAATTTTACAATTAAACATCAACAATTTAACAACATATAATCTTACTTTACTAACCAACAATAATTTAACTTTAATTTCAAACTCTAACATCCTAATACTATAATAAACTCCAAACATTCATAATTCACCCTAAAAATTTACATTCAAAACACAATTCTAAATTGAATTTCAAACCCTAAACTTGACTAACACTAAACACTACCGTAAATTTGAATTTCAAACAATAACCACACTGAAATTACTCAACTAAATTACTCATATACAACAATATATATGAATTTTACAATTAAAAATCAACAATTTAACTACAAAAATAAATTAGGGGACTCACATCGGTGGTTGCCGGATATGTTGCGTTGGTGGTTGCCGGAGATGAATGTCCGTCGGTCGCCGGCTTCCGGAGCGTCGGCCAGAATCGAAGGTGGTGGCCGGAATCGTAGGTGGTGGGCGGTGGTTTGGGTCGGCGACAGCAAGGAGCCAGAGGGAGAGAAGGAGATACAGCAAACGTATCGAAAACAATTCTAGTCGTTCTGCCAATAAAAGGAGCCAGCGACCGATACGTAGCGACCGATACCGTGTCGGTCGCTGGCTCAGCGACCGATAGCAATTCAGCAAATATTTAATACGACCGTTGCCATATTAATTGAACCCGGCGACCGATACCTAGCGACCGATACCGTATCGGTCACTGACTCGGCGACCGATAATAAGATCTTTGCGACCGATACAGTATCGATCGCGGGGTAGCGACCGATACGGTATCGGTCGCCCGTGTCGATTGGAGCGACCGATACATATCGGTCACCGGGGTCGGTCGCCATAGACGTTTCATGTTGTAGTGGCTACCTTCACCACCGAACCGTTGGTTACACACTCAGAGAAATCCCACCGGATTTCTTACTCCGCGATTACTTCCGTGGAATCGCCTATCTTCTCAATTCTTCTATCGTCGTTTTTATAGATGCCTTTGGATACTTGGACTTGAGTCCTTCCAACGGTAACTTGCCTTATGTGTTGATTTCTTCCCTTTTGTTGCTACAATAATCATGATTGATTTCCCTTGATTTGTTTCCTTTTGTTTCCTTTTTATATCTACAAGAATCATGCCCATAATTATAATATATAATGTATAATCAAAATATATAGATTATATACACATAATCTGAGTATATAATCAGAATATATATTATATACTCAGAATATATAATCAGATTATATAATATAAGGCAACTTCCCTTTTCCGGATTTTCGCTTTCATCAAAACCGAAGGCCCTTCGCGGATCCGCGGTGAAGGACTTTGACCTTGTCTTCAACAACCTCCCCCCTTTTGATGAAAGATAAAATTCAGCAACAATAAATCCTTTTTCCCTTTTTGGATTGTCACAAGGTCAATAGAGAATCTCCCCCTTGATATAACATCTAGTATGTTTTAGAGGTTGTCTAGAAATCTGCAACGCTTGATAAACTTGTCAGTACTAAGAAAGGGTCCTCCCCCTCAATTCATGCCATAATTCAATATGATCAATGAATGGTTTACAGATGACATACCTCAAATTTTGTGCTGGATGAAGGACATAAGGATTATGATTTAACCTTTTTTTCTTATCAATGTCCTTGTAGCAGAATGCATCTACGTCCGTGACTTACCTTTTTGTTTTCACTATCCCCCGTGATCTTTTTCACAGAGCGGTTAGTCTCTTCTTGTGTAGACCTGCTTTGATACCACTTGTTGGAGCCCAAGAGGGGGGTGAAGTTCACAATTAAGATATACACATTAGGTAAGGACGTTAGAGCAAACTTCCTTGGTTTCAAACCAAGGATCAAAACACAGTGTAACTGAAATACCTCATTAGATTTATAACAATCAAAGAACAAGTTACACTTACAAAACAAAACAAGAAGTAAAATCCCGAAGGCAGTTACTGATAGGATCACTGACTAAGACTAAATGTCCTTGAGTCAGTTACAGATAAGGATCGTCGTAGGAAAAACTCTAGCGGCGATTTGGAACATGATGGATTACATTGAAGCACAAACTCACACAACCTTAGTCCACAAGGCTCTGCTACACACCATCTCTCCGCCACATGTGGACACAATGAATGCTCACCAAGGTCCTTGGGTATACCTTCACCAGAGGTCCTTTACTAGCTACCTTCACCACCGAACCATTGGTTACACACTCGGAGAAATTCTACCGGGTTTCTAACTCCGCGATTACTTCCGTGGAATCGCCTATCTTCTCAATTCTTCTATCGTCCTTTTTGTAGATGTCTTTGGATGCTTGGACTTGAGTCCTTCCAATGGTAACTTGCCTTATGTGTTGATTTCTTCCCTTTTGTTGCTGCAATAATCATGATTGATTTCCCTTGATTTGTTTCCTTTTTATATCTACAAGAATCATGCCCATAATAAGAATATATAATATATAATCAAAATATATGTATATTATATACACATAATCTGAGTATATAATCATAATATATATTATATACTCAGAATATATAATCAGATTATATAATATAAGGCAACTTCCCTTTTCTGGATTATCGCTTTCATCAAAACCGAAGGTCCTTCGCGGATGCGCGGTGAAGGACTTTGACCCTGTCTTCAACAAAATAGAAATGGGAGTAAGATCAAAATACTATATTGTCAAATTGTATTATTTTGGGGTTGTGTTATTTGGTATATTTGATGTTATTTTGAAGAGTTTGGGTTAGTTTTAGTGGAGGGTTGACATTGGTTATGTTATTATTACGTTATTATCGTTGACTTTTGTTTATACTTGGAGGTAATTTTTAAATTTTTTTTTCAGCTAAGGGTAGTTTGTATATATGGTTGTGTCATTGATTGCTTAAATAGTGCAATTGGTAGTTAGGAATAGTTAGTGAATACTTGATAGGCTTTAGGCTTGATTGTTGTTTTTCCTAAACATAATAACTTCACCTGTATTTGCAAACATGTGGTATCCTTAGAAAATCACTTCTAGGCGAGTTAGTGTGATGGTTTTGGTTTAGAAGGAAAGTTTTAGCTTCTTGAATATCCATGCTCTAAGTAAGAAAGAAAAAAAACAAAAAGAATTGGAAAAATAAAAAAAGTTAGTACACCTACATGGGTTGGTATGAGTGGTACGACGCTCTTACCCCTTAAACACTTTGTATGCGTATGGAGTACCTGTGTTGGGAGGGTAAACCCCCATTTATGGGCCGTTTAATTCCCGAAAATACTAACGCAAAAATAGTGATCTAAAAAATTCTGAAAATTGTAGGTTCACCTACATAGATTAGTGTGAGTGATGCGGCACTCACGCCCCTTAAGCACCTTGTATGTGTATGGAAAGGATCTATGTAGGAAGAGTAGACCCCTTTCAGGGCCGTTCAATTCTCGAAAAACCCAACACCAAAAAGATTAATGGTAGTAAATGTGGAACCTTTATCTATGTAACCTGCGGCCCTCACCAAGCCAAAAGCGACACTAAATAGAGAGGGGAACTACCAATAATTCATTAAATAAGAGCATGGGTGTTTGAGCAGTAATTTCTAACCGACTGAGCCCTGGCTTAAACAAAAACGAGCTAAGAAACACTGCACTTGATCACGACGAACCCATCAAGCTATGCAGGAGTGAGGTGAAAAAATGTGAAGTCGAGTAACAATCTTGCTAGAGGCCTTGAAAGTGTTTATTAACCGTTCATGGTTGAGTGAACTCATTGTTTTAGTAGTTAGCTTCGCGACCGTGTGTGTGAACCTCCCTTGTGCTGACCCTTATCTTGATTTCGCCTCTTTTATCTTTACAAGGTGTTTCTCATCCCTTTTTCAAGAGTTTTGAGTCTTCTTTCTTTTCTTTTCTTTTCTTTTCTTTGGCTTTTGTGAGTATAGTTGCTATAAACCCTCACGAGACCTTCCTCGTCCACTTGGGCTGCCAAGGGGTTTAAAGGGCTTGTTGCATATGATAAATGCAACCGTGATTCCTACGAAAGTGTGTTAGGATAGTTTTTTTTCTTTTTTTTTCTTTGTTTTAGTTTGCTCGGGGCAAGCAAGCCTTTGTGTGGGAGTGATGTTCGGTCTTATTTTGAGCCGAATTAAGACCATAAATTGAGTATTTTTTATTGTGATTTCATCACTTGATTGAAGAATTAGTGTGATTTACAGGTCTTAAACAAAATTCATGGAGAAGTGAAGAAAGGAAGGGAAAAGATGAAAGAAATGGCGAAAAAAGCAAGCAGTAGCAGAAATGCTGGCAACGTCGATTAACGCTGGTAGCGCTTGAATCAGAGACAGCCAAAAAGGCGGAGAGTAAAAACGCTGGCAGCGTTTATAAACGCTACCAGCGTTTAGCTTTGCAAAAAAAAAAAAAAAATCGGAAGACAAAAACGCTGGCAACGTTTTATCCCAGCGTTCCATATAAATAGAAGACCTAGTCACCGCATCAACGAGATCAGTTTTTTTTAGGATTTTTATTCAGTTAGTTTTTTTTATATTTTATGTTCTCTCGTTTTTTTAATATCATTGTTCTAGGGTTTAGTTTTCATTGTTTTGCCTAGCGTTATTCTTCGATTGTAATTCACTCGTTCAATCTTTAATGTAATTCAAGTTTTCAATTCTTGTTCTTCTTGCTTTTTGTTTCTAGTCTTGTTACTTCGAATTATTAGTATTAGTTCACAACCAAATTCCATTTTTTTTTAGTGAAAGAGGAGGATTAAGGGTTCACAAATTCTCCTTCCAAGTGAGGATTTGGGGATTCTTAGTAATCCGAAACACGACTTTTGTTTGTTCGGGAGAGTTCGTGATGCTAGCAAGGGGAGGTAGAGTGAAGAGAAGACAGTCGGTATACTCTATTCCCTGAATTTCATCGAGTCTTTTAATTTTGTTAGTTAATTCGTTATTTCGCATTGCCAGTAGTATAATTTTCTTCCCTGCACTTTAGGTTGTTAGTTGGTTAATATTTAATTGTCTCTTCTTATTAATTCTTGCATGATATTGATTTTGCTAAGTGTTCATCTTAAATTAATTCCCAGTTCATGTTTGATTAGATTAATTCTCGATTCATGTTTGTTTTAGTAATTACTGTTTTCGATTCCTGTTTAGTTTAGTTTTATTATTATTTACTGCTTTTTCGCAATTTGAAACCCTACCAAACCAATTTACTCATCAAGCCTAACACTCATCCCTGTGGATACGACAACCCTACTTAGGAAACCCAATTACCACAACCGAACAATTATATTCTTTTAAATTGTTTAAAAGTGGACAGTCCTTTATGTATGATTTTGCAATGGTTTTGGAAGCTGGGGTTGGTTGATTGAAACTTGAAACTTGGAACTTGGAACTTGTCAAGTATTAAACCGGACTAATAATTCAAGTGAGACTAAATGCGGGTTCGGGTAGCGTTCCCAAAGACCAGGGCGGATCCATATAGGGACGTTATCAAGAGATCAGGAAAACCCTGATATGTTGTGCTAAAAAAAGGTCTTCCCTGGGGTTAAGCGAGCACTTGTTGTAATTATTGGATGGTCATCTAGTGTATTGAAATTGAAAGAAAAGTTGTGATGAGATTGTGAAAGTCTTGATTTGATGGGAGTCTGTGACTCAGTGTTGAAGGGAGGTTTGTAAACCCCCGCCCGCTTAATAAAACTAGAATTTATTTGTTGTGTTTGGGTTGGGTGTAGACTATTTGTAAAACGGTTTAAATTATTTCCTTTCTCCCCCCTAAAGGAATTTGAATTGGTTTTTAATCTGTTTTAACAGTTAGTAGACATTATTGAGTTCCATATCATGTTTATAAATGTTTTGTTTTCAGGTGCAGACTTCATTGACGGGGATGGGAATTAGAAGTGAGGATGCACCGGTCTTAGGAGATTGTTAGATAAACTAATGTGGTTTAAGTTTGAACTATTGTGGTTTCAATCTTTTTTAATTATGTTGGTTCTAGTTTAAAGACAATTGTGTTTTCAGTTGAACAAATGTTGGTATTGCTTTGGTTAGTATAATTGTTAAGTACTATTTTGCCTTGTGTTTCTTCGGAGACACGGAAGTAACGCCCGAATAAAGTTTGACTTCCAGTTTTACCGTTAGTTTGACTGTTAGAGTTTTATAATTGAATTTTCAGGGCGTTACACTTTGCGAAAGCACTTGTGCAACAAGTTGCTTCTTGTGCCCTATATCTCATATTTTTTTTCATTCTGTTTTCACACAAAGACGTAACTGTATCCCACAAGTTTTTCACCAGTTTGGTGTTGTAGACACCGGGATTTGGTACATAAATATACAACATTCCTATATGAAAGAAGCAGAAATAAAGAAAGAAGAAGTCGGTCGATAAGCTAGTTCAAACACTGTCTTTTAGCGTAGATTGTATATACTTTTAAATGTGTCTTTTATTATTTTCTTTTTATGTATTTTTAGTTAGAAAATAAGGGAAGCCAAAGCCAAAGCCGAAGCCAGAAGACTCGCATGCATGCACACTACATGTGCTATTTTATATAGAAATTGCATGCACAACTCTTACGTAAAAATGGTGTTTAAACCCTAACCATGCATGCCATGCATGGGCTACGTAAAAGTGACATGCAAAGAAGTTCCAAGAGGTCTTAAGTTCGAAACTTAGCAAAAGCATCCAAAAGCACCTCAAAATACTCCACAAAGCTCACAAAGATTACAATTACCGTCCAGTGTGAAACACCACTTCCCAAATCCTAAGGTGGATGAATTCACACACCATCGTCCAAGAATGCATGGACGAGATCAGAAACATCCCCTCCCTCCACCTGGTGGTCGGTCGGCCTTGAGGGCTGACTACACGTGGTCAATTGACCACGTGCCACCGTCCACTCCGCTGCACTCCCCCACTGCCTAGTGACTTGTGCATTTGACTACGACTTGCAAGAGTGGATGTATGTGATGGTATATGAATGTATCCTAAGCCTTCTCTAAACCTATAAATACTCCCTCTTGTTGAAGCCAAACTCACTCAATCATTCATCCATTCCTCCTCCTACACTTTCATTCATCCATTCTCTAATTCCTCTCATCTCTCTAATCTCCCCATTCCTATCATCATTCTATCATCTTTCCACTATATTCTTACCTTTCTTTACTACCATAATCTCCATTTATCCACCTTCTTAAACCTCTAAATACTCATCTTCATATTATCCCTCTTATCTCTACATAAACACCACAAAATCTCACAAAAGAGCCTTTCTTCCTATCCTTATTTCCTACCTTTTTTCCTATCATCTCCATATCTAATCTCTACCATATTCTTACCATCACAATCTTCATCTTTCTACTCTTATCTTCATTCTTATTCTATCTTCCATAAAATCCTTAGAAGCCCCACAAAAAGCCTAACCTTTCTACTACCTAAAACACCGCAAAGAGAGCCTTTTTCTACCCTTTTCTCACCCCTTTTCCATACCTTTCTCCATCCACTTTTGGCACCATTTTGGCATCTTCAAGAGGAGTGTTCAAGGCTTTCAAAGGCATCCAACGAGGCTTCTACAAAGGCTAGGCTTCCCTTCAAAAAGTCACAATGTAAGCTTTATGTGTTTCTTCTTTATGTAAATAAAGTGTACATGTTGTACTTGTATATTTCTTTCTTTCATTCTTATTTTTGCATATTCAATGAAATAGTTCTATAAATTTTCTATTTATTCTCTTTTCCAAATCTTATAAAAGCACACTTAAAACTTTTAGTAAAGTCTTTCCTTTTGTGAGAGGCGAACTCCTAAAGTTCCTACTTTTCGAGTTCGTAGCCTTACCACCGAATCCACTCTTGGATTTCGTAGGCAGAGTATATCTTTCTTTTCTCTTTGGTTTGTCTTGGCTTTTCCCTTAAAAATTCGAGTGGCGACTCCCATTTCGAACTAAAAGCACATCGGGTTGCATAAACTATGGTAAAACATGGTTTTACAATGTTCCGATGCCACTTTAAGGCTTTTTTTTAATGTATTTCTAAATAATACTTGCATAAATTGCTTTCTTTCGAGTCTAACATTTAAATGAAAAAATTGGATTAAATTTGGGAGAGTTTGAAACAAGTGGATGTTCAGTCTTAAAGGTAAGGGCATGTTTGGTGAACAAAACAAGAATGGAATTGAGTAGGAATGGGTTCTAGTTCCTGTTTTTTCTGTTTGGAGAGCAGTTTCTGGAATGGAACTGCAATCCCTAGGGATTTGCTATCCCTCCCAAATAGGGGGATTAGAAACCTCCCAAATGTGGGGGGGGGGGGGAATAGGCTATCCCTTTTCTTTCACAACAATAGCAAAACCAATAATAATAATAATAATTATTATTATTATTAAATAATAATTAATAATAATAATTATTATTATTAATAATTATAGTTATTAATAATAATTATTAATAATTATAATTATAATTATAATTGTTAATAATTAAAAATAATTATTATAATAATTAATAATAATTATAACAAATATAAAAATTGATAATAATAATAATATTAATAATAATAATTTTAATAATTATAATTATAATTATAATTATAATAACAATAATTATTATAAATGTAAATATTAATAATTATTACTGATAATTAATTATTAAATGTTATTAATTAATATTAATTTATAATAATTAGTAATTTAGTAATATGAAAATTAGTAATTAATAGTTAATAATTAATAATAAATATATATATTAATAAGTAATAAGTAATTATTATAATTAGTTTAAAATAATTGATAATTATTAGTAAATAATAAATAATTATAATTATTAATAATTAATAATTAATTATAATTATTAATAATTAATATAAAAAACTACTAATTGATACAAATGTCAACAATTAAAAATTAATTAATAATTATTATGGCTAATTATTTTCCAGTGATAATAATTATTAATTAATAAAAAATTATAATTTATAATTTATAGTAATAATATTATTAATTAATATATAATAATAACAAATTAATAATTGATCATTATTAATTATTAAAATTTTATTATTGTCATAATAATAATAATAATAATAATAATAATTATTAATATTATTATTATTATAACAAATACTGTAACTAAGCTTTGATTCCATTCCACTGCTCACCAAACACTTTCATTTCAGGGTTCTAATTTCATACCCAACCCCCTAGGATTCTAATTCCATACCCAACCCATTCCACTTTTCTCTCCAAACAAGCCCTTAATTCCAAACAACTCATAAAATGCATAAGTAAAGGGAAAGTAATTTTACAAATATTATTCCTGAAATATGTTATTAAAATTTCTTAAAGAGTCTTTTTCAAAGGTTTAAACCCCAGCACAAATCACCAAATCACCCCAATCCAACGTGGACGTTCGGAAGCCCGAACGGCGAGGAAAAATGTCTATAGGTGTATAGACAACAAGTTCTGATATTTCCAATTTACAAGCGAATCAAGTTCTTAAATGCATCTTTCCACTTGGCCAATCTCATCTTTGTCTGTATTTATTAACAGACTTAAATTCATGATCCTCATGATTAGTCACAATAGTGAGCGCTATATTATATAATCATATATGATATCGACGTCGACTTCATTTCGGTTCCACCTTATCCAATTCACGACATAATTAATTGAGATCTCATCATTTTCACGAATTTTAGTTGTCTGAGCTTGTGGTGTAACTTCCACATTTGTCATGATTGAGGACTATTCTAGAGTCATAATTTCCTAATTTCGGTTATCATTAATTATACGCTCCTTTTCTTTTCAAGGACTATTGTCTTTGGAACCAACTAGTCTACCACACTTCATATGTGGTCGAGACTCATTAACAATTCAGTTTGTCCTAGTGGGACATCAATTCTTACAGGAGCATCAGTAGTTGGGACATAGGATTTAATAACTCTTTGTGGGTCAGTAGAATATCTAGCAGTAGATTCGCTCAAGTTTGTAGACGAATTATATTTTGAACTTCCAGTTCACATTAAATTGTATGAGGATCATAATAATTCGTTCCAACTTATTTCCTTGTCCAACAACTTGATTTCACCCCCTAATGTTGGGAAACTTATTGTCATCATAGTCGGCAAATTGTGCCATAAGTAGATCTCCAATGAATGGTTCTATTATATTTAAGTATGGATGGATATTCTTACCCAACATATATTCTTGATTCCTTCGGGGTCCCATCTTAGTGCGTTATCATGGAGCATACATCGGACATACTCAAATTCGTAGGTGGGAGATATTTGGTTCATGGCCGGAAACCATTTGTAGGGGAGGAATAAACATTCATGATAACCTCTTGGCCTTATTTGGATCAACGTTGGTGCATGCGACATGACATGTCTCTGAACAGTTGTAGTAAGCTCTGCTCTCAAAAGTAATAGGTTTGCCATTTATTATATATTCAACATCTCATATATTCATGATTCTGCACGATCATTTTACATATAAACATTTGACATAGGATGCTTAACATCTATGTCCATTGACATACAAAAACTATCAAAAGCTTTTACCATCATTATCAAGATGAATTTTCTTGATTGATAATTTGAAATGTGCTCGTGAATCAATTGAGCAACCAATCTAGCAAACGCCAAGTTGCAAGTTAATAGTAAACATACGAGTGACTATATCATTGATGCATCAAGTAAAGTCATACTATATTCAAATGGTTTACAAATGGGTCTACAAGACCGACAGAAATATCACTTGTACACAATCAGGAATCTAGGGGATTCGATCCCTATCTTTGCTAATGATGGTGTTAATAATTAATTTTCTTTTATAGAGAGCAACTAATTAGAACTCATTTGATTAAGGATCTTCTGGCCCTTTAAAATATATCCATATGTGTTCTTCTTGAGAGGATTGATCCAAGATGCTCCTACTTTGATAAAGTCTTCATCAATATATAGTAAACTTCTAGTTTACTAAAGTATGTGCTTCAATTGGGTTAGTTGTGTAGAATAACCCAGAAAATAAGGATGATATCCTTTTCAACACACATGTTGCTCAAAGCAATTTTCATAATATATGAATACTAGTTGTCTCAACATGCAGGTATTCATTTCCATGAATACCTTTGAAACTTAATTAATAAGTTCCTTTGAGACTAACTTGGTGGAGAGAAGTACGCCCACAATATGAAAGTTAGTTTCACCAAGTAGTATCATATGCGCTCTTCTGGAGCCTTTAATCAAAATCAAGTGTCATCTATATAATATATAATAGAAAAGTTGGTGGGGCCTACAAAATACTGCAAGGAGATTAATTCACGGAGCAAGAGTCAATCAGGGTGAAGATAATTAATTTATGGAGAAAATACCTCCCTCATCTATGCAGAATCATTTCCCTCTCTCCTCTCTCTTTGTTTCACACTGGTAATTGCTTCCCCAAAACATGCGTCTGTTTCTATCTCTCCCCCCCCCCCTCCTCTCTATCTCTCATGTAACTACCTTTTTATATTCTCACATCATAAAAATGAATGGAAAAGAGATCGGAGGTTCACAGATCAAGGGCTTATGTTACCATTCATTTTTGGGGTAAAAGAATGTACCTGGAGACATAAATAGGGAATAATGAAGGATTAAAAAGAGGTAAGTGTAGGGATTAATTAGGCAGCTCTGGAATGAAACCAAGGGGGGCATCATCAAAGAGAGAGAAGGAGATGGTGATTGGGAAAGATCAAGAACAACTGTTATGGAGGCTTTTGTTTTCTTTTTTTTCTTTTCTTTTTTTAAAGTTGCTTGCTCAATCAAGACTTGATACAATGTGATAGTTACTGTATTGTCTTCAGTTTGGATTACTAGCAGTTCCGGTGTGGTAACTGCCTCTTCATATTCTCTTTGATCCAACTTTTGTTGGCGAGGATTGGGGTAGCCGCCAGGAAGCATTTGCGGAGCTTTGCCGGGAGGAGTATCCGCCATGGGCAAGGTTCTTCCTTTCCTCAGATTCTTCTCCCTCTCTCTTCACCTTCTCTTACACGATTTGGTTTGTCTTATGTTGGATTTCGGTTTTGTGTTGATTTCTCATATGGTTTTGTGTTGGATTTCAGTTTTGTGTTGATTTTTGAGATGGGTTTGTGTTGATTTCAGTTTTAAAATTCTTTGGCAAGACTCTGAAAGTACACACACTAATCAAAATGCAGGATGAAGAGGGCAAGTTCTCAACCCGTAATGTAAGCCCTCATAATCTTCTTTTTTCTTTCTTCATTTACGACTTTATGACATTGTAATGTAAGCCTGGTCATTATAAAGTGAATTTGGGGATGATGAATTGATGACGATGTTGTGGGTAGCTTTGATTACTTGATATTCTTGAACCCCAAGCTTCAGTATTAAAATGTCTGAGACTATTGGTGCCATAGCAAATCCGGCGAAGAAAGTGGGTACAAAAATCAGTATTACATTTTTTTTTCATTTTTCGTTTTCATTTTCAGATGTACAATTTAGTTTCCATCATTTATCTCACAAGCTATCAATATTGGGTTTGTTTTGGTTAGTGATTCTAATTTTCGTTAGCTAGAGTTAGTTTTCTGAACTTGAGTTTCTTTCCTTTCAGATTGGTCGAGAAATTGCAATTCCATTTTGCTGAAATCTGGGAGCAAATAGATCTCACCTTGACTATGAAATCAAAACCTTACCTATAATGAGCTTTTGGCATGATCTTTGTCGGTTAATTAAATTTGTTTTGAAATGTTTTGTGGAGACCAGAGAGGAAGTGCAATTTGAATAATATGTTGGTATGCCTTATTCTCTCAATTTCGTGTACTCCTTTGAAAACTTGGTCTTAATTAAATTTGTTCTTGAGCCAACCTTCTTAGTCTTTATTGGCTCGAGGCTCTTATTTTTTATTTTTTTTTTATAAATAGATTCATATCAGATAATTACGTTTGAATCTGTATTCATGCCTTATTACATTGTCTTTTATGATATGATTCAAAGACCTTACACAGTGGAATCATATATCATTTATATTCTTTTTTTTCTTTCTTTCTCCTTTCCATTTATCCGTATCCTTTTCCTTTAATGTATATTTTTATTTTTTTATTTTTTTTTGTTTGACAACTCATTCGATTTCTTCTTTATGCAAAAAAATTCAGTTGCTGCAATGATAGGAACAAAATATCATATCTTGACTGCTTCTTTGGATCCAGATAATGTGATTCGATGAGTTGGTTATTAGTTTCAACTGCTTCATGTTCTTTTCCAGTATAACCTTATTGCTATGTACATCTGTTGGAGTTAGAAGACATACATTCATGCAAAGAGAGGTACATTCTTTCTTAGGTTATGACTTATGGAAATAGTAACACGGGCTGAGATAGAATTTGCATTGTTGGTTGGTTTTTGTTCAATTTCTAGGTTGTAGTTGGTGTGACCTTTAGTAGTAGACTAGCAGTTGGCTTCTTTTTTTTGTCATGTTTCTTTCTCATGTGTCATATATGAGGTATTCAACTACTCCACTGACAATTCCCCCTCTTTAGTCCTTGCATTAGGACCTTACCTTTGGAGGCTAATTGGACTACAATAGAGGAGAAAGCTGTGAAGATAATTAATGACCCTCTCCTCTTCCTCCTGATAGATTTGTTGTTGCTTAATGTTAATGACCCTTTTCTCCTTCTATAATTTCTTTGGTTTATGTGTGTATTAAAAGTAGCCCAGGAAGGTGTTTATTGAATTCAAACTTTGGTGCAGAACATGTGTGGTACCTTTGGAGATTAACATGTAACATCCTACTCTGGTGCCTTTTTGAAATTGAAAATAGTCGAGGCTCCTGTGTTTAAGATTGAAGCGCTTGGACAACAAAGAGATCAGATTTATTTGTCTATGGTTATGGAGTAGTTGGCGGAGGAGAGATGATTGATAATTGGGCAAGCAAAGCATTAGCAGACTTCCCTCAATTTTGATGTAGCCATGGACAAAAAGAGGGGTTTGGGGTTAGGTTGTGTTGCTCATGATGGAATGGTGTTTTAAAATGGGCTATTGTTTGAGGCAGAGTGTCAGGGCAATGGAGCTACTCATAGATTGGCAAAATGGATCATGTTGAAAGAAATTTCAAGTTAAGATAGTATCCCCAATACTTCTTAGTTAAATGATGTATTGCTTGATGATGTTAAAAATCTGTGAACCTTTGTTGTTTTGGTAATGAATGTTCTGTTTTGACTTTAGGATAAAAGAGTTCAAAGATTTCAATTCATATTGAAATTATGAAGTTTAAAGGATTAAAGTAGTTAAGTATTTTTAAGCCTTGAAATCAATGTCATATGGATGATCATTTAAGATATTTCGTTAATATTTCGTTTGGTTTACTTTGTATGGGCAGTTACTTATCCATGACTCTTATAAAATTTCAAAAGTAACTAATTTAGTTCACACTGTACATCGCACAGGTTGAGGCCTAGTATATATAATGCTAATATTTGCTTCCCTCATCAATATGGACAAGAAGTAATTTATTATTACTAAAAATGTGTGTTGTTCGTGTCTGCTGGACACGTATCCATCATCTCATTTATTCATGGTTTCAATCAAGTAAGTATCCAACACTTTAAGATAAAAATAACATCAATACATATAAAGCATATAGTGGAAGTGCTCTAATCCCTTATTCATAAATAAAAAATAAAAAAAAAACCTTCTCTTCAGAAGCACATACATGACTCTTGAAAGTTAAAAACTCCATAGTGAACATGCATTAATCATGGATATCTAGATCATTGATTACTTTTAAAACATGCATATGAACATAATGAATAATCACATAAATATCATTAAATTCTCACAAAGATAGATTATGCTCAAATAGTATCACAATCAAATATCCAATATGAACTTGTATTATGCTTAGGAAACAAATTAAAGTTCATGCATATTTGGTCAATCAATAACAATGCACTTTGTGATTAGTCATTATGAAACAAGTAGTCTTGTTCATAATACTGAAAAATACTTAATCATTCAATATGATCAACCAATTTCAATAAATTATTGATATCATATAGTCCAGAGGCGGATCCAATATGGGTTCACGTGGGGTCAAGTGACCCCGCTTAAAAAATCGAAAATTTCATGTTTTTATGAATAGAACTGGGTAAAACAGTGGAAATACAAATATGTGACAATTGAGAATAACAAATACTATTGTAGTTGAGTTGCGCATGTCTCCTAAGTCGCTCACTGAGGTGAGGTCACGTGTTCGAATCCCATCAAACCATTATGCTCAAATTTTTTTAAATGAAAATTTTCACAAACCTAGAGTTTAAATGGAAACGACGGTTCCACTACCTTGTTTCTGTTTTCACTTTGCATGCAGCCAGTCAGTCCCGCAAATAACAAACTCGCACAGAGCCACAGACCACCTCCAGCCACTACCTCTCCCAACGCCAGCCGCCACAGCGTTACCACTGTTCTCTCAGCCACTAGCCTTGTAAGTTGTTATGTTTTATTATGATCAATTGAATATTCTCTTCAATTTTTAGTTCATATTAAGAGAAATTTATTCAATTTCAATTCAGATTGTTTTGGGTGTGACTGTGTGATTAAGAGTAATTTATGCATAGATTTGTCTTAAGGATGATTATTGTTGTAATAATTTGGCCTTTTGTTATCAATTCAACAACAATCATGATTGATTTTAGTATTATCCATAGGTTTTTTGGGGCTGCTCTAATGACAAATGATGGTATCAACTGTATAAATGAATGTGGCCCGTGTCACCGTGTAAGTTTTCTGATTTATTGTTTTGATTTTTTATGTTTGACTTTGAACCCGCTTCATTTCATTTCTGGATTCGCCGCTGATATAGTCTTAGACAGATGAGAGCATATTACTCGCAATTTGTATGCGTAACATTTTCAATAAGGTGCATACATCAAATCATATGAATAGCATCACATGAGGACTCATATTAATCCATAATTATGTACATATCAACAGGATAATATTTTCGTGAACCCAATAATTAATGTTATATTTGATCACAATGTATATAATTAATTTTCTAGCAAGGATGTCAAATTCATAATGCCCCGACCTAGTTTCCCCCAAACAAATCTTCATGATCAAATCAAGTTCACAATTAACTCTTAAGTTACCAAAGTTAGAATAGTTTAATTATCCGAGACAAAGTTCAATGACAACAAACAAAGGGGTTGAAGAATAATTAAAACACAACAATTGCTAAAGTTTTTGAACAATGCCAAGAGGGAGATCTAAGAAGTAGCGACTTGAAACAATGTACTCAACATAAGCAATAATATCACTTACTATCAAAAGTTTATAAAATAATATCTTGTGCTTTTTGATTAAGCTTGATAAGGTTCAACAAGATATTATGACGTACAACAGATACGTGTCGTTTCCATTTCCTCGTTAATAATACAATATAGAGAGAATAGAAAAGAACAATAGAGACAAGAAAGAATGAGAGAGGAGAATCGGATGATCTTATTCATAACCCATATGGGGTATTTATACTAGTTACATAGTAAGAGCAGTATAGACTTCATATGGGAATAGAATCCTCCTATATTATATCATCCTAACCGAAAAGATACCCAATAGATATCTGATTGACATATGGACATTTATATATATATATATATATATATATATATATATATATATATATATATATATATATATATTATTTCATAACAGAAATTCAAATTAATCAAACCCAAAAAATCAACAAGCAATTCAAGACGACAAAGGTAATTCAACCCATAAATTTTAACAAACTCTATCTAGAAAATAAAATCAAGAAGTGAAACCCAGAAATTAACAACATGCATAACTTTTTGGCCTAGTAGAGAAGATGCAGGTAAGATAAAATTAGATTAAGGAAAGGTAAGTAAAGTAGTAAAAGTAAATAAATAACATATCACCTAACTTTTTATTTTTAAATAAAATCAACGAGTTGAATTAAAAATTAAAAATATAAATTATCTAGAAGGATAAAACATATTCTTTTGGATGATAAGGTAAAGTAAAGTAAAATTTTACTTACCTTGCAAAATATAGGGCTTGCATAACTTTGAAAACAAAGAAAAAAAATGAACCGGGTAATAAGGAGAAGACCAAGTAGGTCGGATTTGAAATGACGTGGATTTTGAGATCGAAAATTTACATGCATTCACCCAAAAGTTTGGTCTAAAAGAATAATAATAAGATACGAACAATCATTTGGAAACTCAATTAAAATATTCTAAACCCGTGTCATATTTTAGAAACTCGACCCATTTAATTTTGAAGACAAAAAACCTACATGCATTCAACCGAATTATGGATCCAAAAAAAACAAAGAAAGAAGAACTTTGGTTTTCAAACGACAAACGAATTTACTTTAAAAGAAACTTAAAAATAGAAAATACATGAAAAAATTTATGTCTAAGTTAGATCCGTAAAAAAGTTTTTGATTAAAATTAGAACACCAAAAAATTAAAATATACCAGATAGATTTAGACGAATTGTAAAAATATTATAAAGAAAAAGGAAAACAAAAGGCTTGGTTAAGTGACAAGTGCGCCTAAATAAGCGCCTATGCGAACCCAAGCACATGTTAGCCCAGTCCATGGTTTATTTATTTGTAAGTCCATATAACTCTTTAACTTATAAAGAACTATAATATAACTTACTTTGTCCATGTGGGACATTAATTAATAAAACCTATTTATATTCTCTAGAAGCTACGGGATTATATTATTCTATCCAAGTGAGACCTTGATAGAAGTAATACATTAATTCCCTCATTAAATTTCACTAACTATTCAACAATCCCTCACTAGTTAGTGAAAGTTGTGAAACCTAACCAAACCTTATTATGATACTGCATATCTAAAGGTATCATAAGATTAAACCTTCAGTTAGTGTAAGTGAATCAATGTCTTAAAAGTATTTGGTGGCCAGATAGCTTAAACCAAATCCTTTAATATTAAGACCGGAGGCACTACATACAGTACCACACCTTATCCTTATTTCATAAGTAGCCTTATTATTTTAGCACTATTATAGCCTTGTGCTCATCCTGGTTCTGTGAATATGTACAAGTGTTAAAATCCCATAAAACTCTTATTTAGAGCGGCCACACTCTAATATTCACATAGGTGAATTCCATACCTTTATGGATTCCATTAAGAGTGAAAACTCATCCTCCTTAGTAAGAAAATGCACTATATCCTATTTATAGTGTTCCACTGACCTTATTGTAACTTGTTGTTACTCTTTAAACCTTATAACTAGTTTTCACTAGAGTAAGGTAGGGTTCCTATTACAACATATCATACATTAAAGGATTTTAAACCCATTCTAGCAGAGGTGCTCTTCACCGAATCTCTTGGCAAACCTTTAGTCAAAGGGTCTGCTAGATTTAGAGTTGATTTAACATAGGTAATTGTTATAACACCATCCTGAAGCAACTGCCTCGCATATGCATGTCTCAAACTAATGTGTCTAGACTTCCCATTATAGATTTTACTATGAGCTCGAGACATGGTAGCTTGACTATCACAATACAAGGAAATGACTGACATAGGTTGTGGCCACAACTTAATATCCATCAATAAATTCCTCAGCCATTCTGCTTCCTTTCCTGCTGCTGTTAGAACAATGAACTCAGATTCCATAGTGGAATGTGAGATACATGTTTGTTTCTTAGAGACCCAACTAATGGCTCCTCCTCCTAGGGTAAATATCCACCCATATGTTAATTTGTTATCCTTAGAGCTAGTTATCCAACTAGGATCTGTGAATCCCTCTAAAACTGATGGAAAATCATTATAGAAGAGACCAAAGTCAAAATGTCCTTTTCAAGTAGCTAAGTACTCTTGCAATGGCCTTCTAATGTTCTGTACTTGGCTTACTTGTATACCTAGATAATTTGCACACTGCAAATGCAATGTATGGTCTGGTACAGTGCATTGCATACATCAGACTCCCTATAGCACTAGCATACTTCAATTGTGCAACAACTCTTCCATTGTTCTCCACTAAGTGAACACTTGGATCATAGGGAGTTTTGGCATCCTTTATATTGAGATGTTTGAACTTAGTCAACAATTTCTCAATATAATGAGATTGGCTCAAGGCAAAACCCTCATTGTGCCTTTTAACCTTAATGCCTAAGATAGTATCAACTTCATTAAGATCCTTCATCTTAAATTGAGAAGTGAGATACTTCTTAGTTTCATTTATTCCATGTAAATTGTTTCCAAAAATGAGCATGTCATCAACATAGAGACATATAATAACTCCATAAGAATCTGTAAACTTCGAATAAATACATTTATCCGAGTTATTATGGAGAAATCATTTGAAAGAAGCGCAACATCAAACTTTTCATGCCACTATTTAGGCGCTTGTTTCAATCCATATAAGGATTTGACCAATTTACACACCTTCTTTTCATTTCCTGGTAATATGAAACCCTCAGGTTGCTCCATATAAATCTCCTCTTCTAAATTTCCATTTAGAAAGGTTGTTTTCACATCCATCTGATGTACATGTAGCTTAAAAATTGAAGCTAATGCAAACAGAATCCTTATGGATGTAATTCTAGCTACAGGAGCATATGTATCAAAATAGTCGATACCTTCCTTCTAAGTAAAACCTTTAGCTACTAGTCTAGCCTTAAAGGTTTGTAGAGAACCATGAATATTGTATTTCCTCCTAAATACCCATTAACATCCTATTGGCTTGGAACCTGGAGGCAAGTTAACTAGGAGCCAAGTATTGTTGGACAATATTAAATCCATTTCATCATTTATTGCCTCTTTCCAGAATGTTGAATCTCTGGATGTCATAGCCTCACTAAATGTTTTGGAGTCATCATCAACATTTAGTACCATAGGTATTTGGTCTAATACTTTTGCATGTCCTACTACCTTCTACTAGAAAAACAATTGATATGGAGGAAATAAATTCTGGTCCAAAATCTTTAGCTTTCTAGCCCTTTGGCTTCTTCTTGGTTCTATATTTGAATCAAGTTCATTCCTGGAACCAGAAGTAACACTTTCTAATGGTATATCAGGAGAGTTCCTAGTTGTATGTGTTGGTTGAGATGCATTAGATTTCATAAAGGTATTCTCAAAGAATTCTGCATCTCTAGTCTCTACAATCACATTAGATTGTAAGTCCAACAGCCTGTATGCTTTATAATTTTCAGCATAATCTACAAAAATACTCTTGATTGCCCTTGGGCCTAACTTAGTCCTCTTTTGATCAAGAACTCTATAATAGGCAATACACCCCCACACTTTGAAGTATTTAATGTTAGGCTTTCTTCCTTTCCACGCCTCATATGGAGATACCTTTGTTTTCTTAGAAGGAATCCGATTATGGACATGGCACGCAGTTAAGAGTGCTTCTCCCCACAAATTTGTTGGCAAATCAGCATTTAATAGCATGGCATTAACCATATTACACAAAGTCTGATTTTTCCTTTCTGCAAGGCCATTTTGTTGAGGTGTTCTAGGTGCTGATTTTTGATGAATAATACCATGGTTCTCACAGAATTCATCAAATTCAATTGGGAAATACTTCCCTCCTCTATCACTCCTTAGAATTTTAATTCTCTTTTCCTTTTGGTTCTCAACTTCAGCCTTGTAGCGTTTGAACATGTCAAATGCTTCATCCTTAGATATACATAAGTATATCTCGAGCTATCATCAATGAATGTGATAAAATATCTTTTACGACCCCTGGTTAACATTCCATTCATTTCACAAATGTCAGAATGAACTAAGTCTAAAACCTGTGTATTTCTCTCTACCTTGGGAAATGGTTTCTTAGTGATTTTAGCTTGAATACATATTTCACACTTAGAAACATCTACATCAGATTTACAAGAAAAATAACCATCTTTAATCATAAACTTCAACGAATTGAAATTTAAATGACTTAACCTAGCATGCCAAACAGAATAGGAATCAACAATATAAGCAGAACTAGAATTTCATTATAGAAGAGACCAAAGTCAACTGTCCTTTTCAAGTAGCCAAGTACTCTTGCAATGGCCTTCTAATATTTTGTACTTGGTTTACTTGTATACCTAGATAATTTGCACACTGCAAATGCAATGTCTGGTCTGGTACAGTGCATTGCATACATCAGACTCCCTAAAACACTAACATACTCCAACTGTGCAACAGCTCTTCCATTGTTCTCCACTAAGTGAACACTTTGACAGGGTTGGTTGTTGACAGTTATGAACTGTCATCAGCAGTTTCCACAAACTGTTCTTAACCATATCCTATGCAACTGTAAAAATATTATAAAGAAAAAGGAAAACAAAAGGCTTGGTTATTATAGTTGCTCCTTTGCTCCGAGCTCACGTGCCAAGTGCGCCTGATAAGCGCCCTACAGCCCACGTTGCGCGCGCATGTGCATTATACCTTAACCCAAGCACATGTTAGCTTAATCCATGGTTTATTTACTTGTAAACCCATATAATTCTTTAACTTATACAGAGCTATAATACAACTTACTTTGTCCTTGTGGGACAATAATTAATAAAATCTATTTATATTCTCTAGGAGTTAGGGATTATATTATTCTATCTATGTGGAACCTTGATAAAAGTAATACATTAATCCCTCATTAAATTTCACTAACTATTCAACACGAATCACATATACTAAAATAGGTTTTTCATTTAGAGAAGTTTACTATGCACATTGAAAAAGACTCATAACTATTTACTTTCGAAACTGACATAATGCCGTAATAATATTTACAATGTGATCTAAAACCTCCTAGCTAGTATTTGGTCTGTGTGGATACAATTCATGCAAGTTTAAATTTTAGGCATAAACAAATAACTATTTGGGTACTGTCTTTTCTACTTTCTTCGTATCGGTTAGTATGCTACACCCATTATACATTATGTGATAAGAAGATTGAATACATGCTGATTTCACAATTTTTTTAGCTAGCAGGTGAATTCACAATATTAGTTAAAGCAATAAGCTTAATTCATAAATTGAATTTCAAGATGCTCAATGAAAACGACAAGTAAACTTTTCAATGTCCCACATCGAAGTAAGTAAACTGTCTGGAGTCCGAGAAAGTTTATAAATTAACGCACGGAGAACTTGTTTAAAAGTGCCTCTTTAATTTGATTATTATTATTATTATTATCATCGATCCGAAGGAGATTTCGAATGGCCATGAAGGAGGTAAATGTTAGCCTCATAGAATCAAGTAGCTGTGGTGATTATCTTATTGACTGATTTATGATTGCATTATGTGAAATCGGAGAAGTTTGATATGTTCTCCAAATATTTCCCCTTATTTCGTATTTTACAGTTGTTGCTCAAATTCTTGAACAGTCCATCCCACACAGTTATCGTTGAGTTTCTAAATCGTGTATATTCTTGAACAAGACATGGAGACCATGCAATGGAAAATGCAACTTCAACGGGATATATATTTGTTCAATGTTGTTTTTTCTCGGGCACTATCTTGCAATTCTTATTATCAAATCTTTCCTGATCTAATTATTTTCTCATCTATTGTTTATGTACACCCAAAAGAATCTCAAATTTTGTTTCCAGTCCCCACCAGCAAATGTACAAGATACTTAGATGCATACTAAATAATGGAATATGGTGTTTTGTACTAATCCTATTTGATAAACTAATTAATCTTATGTTGTTAATGTTATGAGTACATCAATGGACTTATTGTTAAATGATGGAATTGATGCAGGAAACATGTGAAACATGCAAGGCAAGCATGAATGCCCAAGGACATATCTTTGCAGACGATGAGCCCCTCCCTAACCTGGACACCGCCCTTGCTCCAGCTCAGCAGGAAGCAGACGGTGTAACCCTGACAACCATGCCAGAACTGCCTGCTCTGAGTTGCTCTGAGTCCTCGGACTCCTTCCCTGTCTTGGTCTCCATACGAGCCCCTCCCCTCGTTGAGTCCTCTGACAACGACGAAAACCCAGGCCTTGGTGACCCGCTCGACATCAGTGGCAGCATGTCCGGCCCCAAGCTCGACCTCCTTAAACAGGCGGTAGGGTTCGTCGTTGACAATCTGGGCCCCTATGATCGTTTCTCTGTTGTTACCTTCTCAACCAAATCTACCCGGATAACCCGCCTTTGCAGGATGACAGATTCAGGTCGAGCTGACACTATGAAAGCAGTGCGTTCGCTTTGGCCGATTGCTGCCACCAACATCATAGCAGGACTAAAGACAGCGCTGCAGGTGTTGGAAGGAAGAAGGGATAGAAATCCTGTCGCCAGCATTATACTATTGTCAGATGGACACGACACAGAGAGTCCCAACTTCCTCCAGTCCCTTGGGGATGAACCCGTCACCATACACACATTCGGGTTTGGGTTTGATCATGATGCCAGGGCGCTTCATGCAGTGGCAGAGAGGTCAGGTGGGACGTTCAACTTCATTCAGTCTATTGAGGTTGTTCAGGATGCCTTTGCTCAGTGCGTTGGGGGCCTCCTCAGCGTGGTGGCTCAGGAGGTTGTGATCCATGTTCTTCGGGCTGCCTCCCCTGGGGTCATCATTCAGTCCATTCCCTCTGGGCGTTACCAAACTATTATGATCACGGACGGGGAAGGGGGCCACCGACAGGTTGCAATCTTCGTTGAGGATGTCTATGCAGAAGAGGAGAAACAGTTTCTGGTGTATGTTTCAGTTCCTGAGGAACATCACATCACAACTCAACTACACTATTACTAGAGGTGGAGTGCTCAAACAAAAAGCTCATCACAAACGATGTCACAGTGTGCGACACGCAAAAGGTTGAAATCCGAAGGCCTAAAACGGAGGCCTTGACAGAGGAAGACAGGAAGGTGTGTTTGGAGGTGGACCGAGAGAGGAATCGGTTGTCGGTCACAGAGGGGATGGCCCGGGCTCAAACCATGGCAGATAAAGGTCAATTAGAGGAGGCGAGGAACTTGCTGAGGGAGGTGAGGGCACTACTCTCTGCTTCTGCTAGCTCTAAGGCAGGTGATGATCTGTGCAGTTGGCTAGAGGAAGAGCTGAGAGACATGAAAGAGATGATGGTAAATATATCAGAGTATGAAAATGGAGGGAGAGCTTATATGCTTTCTGGAATGAGTACACGTACACTTGTTGCAAAGGGCTTCCATGCAGGCTCCTCACTTGAGAAAAAGGGGCTCTACCCATTCTCCTTTTGGGTTTTCTTCCTCTTCCTCGTATGTTTCTTACAACACGTACAGTTTATTCTTATCATAGCCCTACTTACTTGCCAACCAGCCTTAGCTATAGTTGTACTTCTGATGCCTATTCCCCAACTAGTCCCGGTTACTCACCATGCAGTCCAGGGTATTCTCCAAGTAGTCCTGGTTACTCACCAAACAGCCCTAGCTATAACCCTACTACTAGCCCTACCTTTTCACCAAAAAGCCCTGGGGATTCTCCAACTGATCCCGTTGAGGATACTTCAATCATGGCATATGAGACCAACACAGCAACTGAATTAGCTCCCAAATCACAGAAATTGAGGCAATCATCTAACCAAGATAGGTGCTGAGCAGGTTCCTGCAACTTCAAACTAAGTTTTGCAACCAAGCCAGGAGATTGCATAGGTGCATTGGATTCCTTGCAATTTCTTGCCATTCTCCAAGCACTCATCGATCTCCGTTTGCTGAGATTTGGGTATCTGTGGATTTTTTTTTAATCAGTTTTGGCAATAATTTCTTCGGCATTAGATATTTCTCAACAAAAGTTTCAAGCTGGGTTTTTCTTTAATTTTTTATATTTTTATTGGACAAATAAGTTTTATTCGTTATCATTAAGGAGATGCTCCGGTTCATGAAATCGTTGTTGCTTAATGTATTTTACCATAAAATAGACTTTGATGGATGTTTGGGCATCTCAATTATTATATGCTACATCATGGAGCACCTATCTAAATGCATCAAGATATTAAATTATAAAAAAAAAATTATCAATATATATTATAAAATTCATTATGAATTTATCAGCATTGTAGAAAAATTCATAAATATTTTTTAAATTTATTCATGATGTAAGAAAAATGGACCTATTTTAAATGCATGCATTAAAAATGGTGCATGATATAATTTGCAGTTGTCAATCATTCAAACCAAATATTAAGGAAAAATTTGTTTGAATTAGACCTAGGTAGGTATTATAATTAGTTTAAGTTATCATCGTAAGTTGTTAGAAAATTGAGTCGTATTTGAACTAGTTTAGAGCACCCAATAATGGCACCCACAATGGTAAATATGAGTTATATTCCTTGAATAAGGTAGAAGTAGTATGATCCACATGGAGAGTTAGAGTTAGAGTACTCTTCATATTAATATGCTTTCTAATGTTGAGTATGAGCTTTCTAATGGAGAGTGTGAGTTTGATTAAAATATTTAAAAAAATGTGTAGGCCACACATTTAATAATTTAAATACACTACAACAGAAATTAAAAGAATGTCAAAAATCTCATGTTTGTCCTTGCGCGGCGAGCACGAGTTTGAGTTTTTCTCACCACCAACACTCATCATTGCCGCTGCACTGTGTTTCCCGTCCTCGTCCTCGCCACATCAACGTCATCTCATTCTCAAGCTCACCGTTACGGAAACTCTTAGGTTACTGATTGGTTTAAATTGTGAGAGTGGACTGGTGAGTTTGAAATTAGCTCGTTAACGATGAAGAACTACACACATTGTTTTTGTTTTTTTTGGTGTATCCCAGCATTTTTCTTTAACCTTCTGACTACGTTTTGTTCTTTTAAGTTTTAATCACTGTCGAATGGCGTAGTGGCAGATTCATTGTCAAAATAATAGAGTGCATGGATCCCATTAAGAAAATAAAATATGTCATATTGTCATATATACATATAATTATTAGATAAAAATTGCATATTGGTAATAATTGAACCCCATAAAATTATTTTTTGATGGCCGGACTTTATAAAAAAAATATCTTTAAAGTTTAAAATCCTTAATCTTAAACCTATTAATATTACTTTTTCTCATTAACCTCCAAATATTATTACGATCTAGGATTTACGTATAAAACATAATAATTCATCGTTTTATCTACTTATTTATATTAATTTCATTGTGAATTCTTTAAATAAATGGATCATATTAGTGTGAGATAAAATTTGGCACATTAAATCATCCTTTTTGAAAAGAGAAATACCTTGAAACTACATTTGATGATAAAATTAGAGCTAATTAATGTGTTTGAATCATGAAAATAATATTGTATCAAAAATACTATTAAAAAAATAATAAAAAAACCCTAAATCCGCCATTGTAATGGCGCAATGTTTCACTGTGGAAAGGCTAACATTTCATAATGGATATCTATGTATAAACCCACCACAAAAATATATTTTTTGATCCATTCAATCTGGTGCATATGAATACATGAATTTTAATTACTCAAAATGTTATTGCACTGTCGATACTCTACAAATTTAATATGAACTTGGAACTTTTTTTTTTTAAAGAGGAAAGCCATCTATTGATCAATCAATTCCATGATAATGTCAGGTCCAATATGCGAAGGGTTGACACCAACCTAAAAAAAAAAAAAAACTTTACAACTTTAAATCCTAATACCCCCTCAATTTGAAGGTTGGCATACTCCTAGTTTATTTAGAATGAACCTATGCTGAATCCCAGTCAGCAGCTTTGTGAAAAGATCTGCAAGCTGTAGCTTAGTAGGTACATGACTTAAGGTCACCAGTCCTTCCATCAATTTGGATCTCACAAAGTGGCAGTCGAGCTCTATATGTTTTGTGCGATCATGATACACTGGATTCTTTGCTATATACATAGCTGCTTGACTGTCACATTTAATTGGTATAGGTATAATGTCCGTCACAGTAAGCTCATGAAGAAGCCTACTCAACCATGCAAGTTCAGCTACTAGCCTTCGTATGCTCCTATATTCAGCCTCTGCAGAAGACAAGCTAACGGACTGTTGCTTTTTAGACTTCCAGGAAATCAAGGATCCTCCCAAGAAGACAACAAATCCACTAATTGACCTGCAGTGTGAATACAAGGAACCCCGGTCAGAATCACAATAAGCTTCTAAATCAGAATTTGGATCTT
Source organism: Portulaca oleracea (assembly GCA_029582165.1). NCBI lineage: Eukaryota > Viridiplantae > Streptophyta > Magnoliopsida > Caryophyllales > Portulacaceae > Portulaca > Portulaca oleracea. The sequence continues at coordinate 46,075,361 of CM055868.1, read as the reverse complement.
TATTCAGCAAAATACCAAGTGAGAAACTTCCCTTTAAATACTTGATGACATGAACAGCAGCTTTGTAGTGTGGTACCCTTGGAGCCTGCATAAATTGGCTGAGATGTTGCACTGCAAAACTTATATCAGGTCTGATGTTTGTTAGAAAGTTTAACTTTCCAATCAATTGTCTGTACAATGTTGGATTCTCAAATAAATCTCCTTTGTCTGGACTCAATTTACTGTTAAGCTCCAATGGTGTGACCACTGGAAGACTATTCTCACATCCAAAACCTTGAATAATTTCTCTAACAAACTTCTGTTGTGTTAGAATAAGTCCTTTAGGGATCTTAGGACTTCAATCCCAAGGAAAAAATTAACATGCCCCAAGTCTTTGATCTTGAAAGTCGTATCAAGATATTTCTTGATTCTTTCAATCTCAATAACATTGTTCCCAGTCAAAAGAATGTCATCAACATATATAGCAAGGAAAGTAACCAAAGATTCACTCTTTTTCCAAAAAAGAGAATAATCATTTTTCGAATGACAATACCCTTCTTTGTACAAGATCTCAGCTAGTTTGGCATACCATTGCCTTGATGCTTGCTTGAGACCATAAAGGGATTTAGTCAATTTGCACACAGCATTAGGGAGGTCACTAGACAATCCAGGTGGAAGTTTCATGTATATTTCCTCATTTAAATCCCCATGTAAAAAGACATTATTAACATCAAGTTGGCTCATGATCCATCCCTTTTTAACTACAATAGCCATAAGGGTTCTAACAGTTGTCATTTTTACAACAGGTGAGAAAGTTTCAGTAAAATCCACTCCCTCTCTTTGAGTAAAACCTTGAACCACAAGTCTGGCTTTTAGTCTTTCTATGGTACCATCAACCCTATGTTTGACTTTATAGACCCACTTACAACCTATTGGTTTCTTTCCAGGGGGTAAGGACACAACTTCCCATGTTTGTTTACTAATAAGAGCTTCAAATTCATTCTCCATAACTTGTTGCCATCCAGAATGTCTAGAAGCTTGATTATAAGATGTGGGCTCAATGTAGTCAAGACTCTCAAGGAGAGACTGACTATTGGCATGTAAAGCATGAACATCATAAAGAGGAGGTTTAAGGGTCAGATTTGTGACTGTCGACAAACAGTGAGCTTGAGCCTTATTTTTCTTAGCCAGGATAATGTAATCATTCAAGTAGGATGGTTTGTTATGAACTCTTGTTGACCTCCTAACAGTTGGCTCTAAAGTAACATTAGATTCATTATTTTCCTCAACAGAAGGGTCTGGAATAGTATCCTGATTTAGCATGTCAGATTATCTTAGTCTAGCATTGCTAGGATCAAAATCAGTGTCCAAATACTTATCACTTTTATCAGGGAACAGGTGGGTTTGGTCTTGTTCAACAGTAAAAGGGTAGACATCCTCATGAAAAACAACATCCCTAGAAGTAAGGAATTCATTTGTGTCCAAGGTCATTACTTTATATGCCTTCTTTCCCATGGGATACCATAGGAAAACACATGGTATGGCTCTAGGTTGAAATTTAGATCTACCTTGCTTTAGAGTGGAGATGTGACACAAACATCCAAAAACCTTTAAGTGGTCCAGGTTAGGTAATTTTCTATACAATAGCTCAAAAGGAGTTTTGTTATCCAGAACAACACTAGGCATTCTATTTATGAGGCATGTGGCTGTCATAAGACAATCCCCCCAAAATTTCTCAGGTAATTTAGATTGGAAAAGAAGAGATCGGCTAACTTCAAGTAAGTGTTTGTGTTTCCTTTCAACCACCCCATTTTGTTGTGGCGTTTGTACACAACTAGTTTGATGTATGATCCTATGCTTTACAAAAAATTCTTTGGCTGCATGACTAAGGCCTAACTCAAGGGCATTGTCAGAACGAATGATCTTAACATCTTTACCAAATTGAGTTTTAATCATTAAAACAAAGGCCCTGATCAAAGACAAAGATTCACTCTTGGTAATCATAAGATGTGTCCAGGTGCTTCTGCTGAAATCATCAACCAAAGTAAGGAAATACCTATGTCCAGTGTATGTTTTAGTGGAGTAGGGTCCCCAGACATCCACATGTATTAAATCAAAAGGTTGGGTGGTGGTGATTCTACTGTGGGGAAAAGGGAGTCTATGTTGTTTGGCTTTGGGACAAATACCACAACTAGTCACAACAATATCACAACTTTTATTATCAACACACTTAGCAAAATGCAACTGTTTGAGTTTCTTTAAAGAAATATGTCCTAATCTTCTATGCCACAAATCACAGGATTTACAGGCCTGCCCAAACTGTCCTTCAACAAGAAAACTACTACAAAACTTGTTTCTATACACAGTTCAATGTTATGACCAGAGTCAACATTATTCTTTATGTCTTTACTCAACCTTTCAGCTAGCTGTGTATCAAGAATGTACAGGCCATTGGACGATTTACCAAGAACCAGAGGCCTCCTCAGAGAAGGGCCCTGCAAGGTACAAATTTGAGGAGTAAAAACAACACTACATCCCAATTGTTGACTAAGTTTCTTTACAGAGATAAGATTGAAACTGAATTTAGGAACAAGCAGAACATGTGAAAGAACCATGTTGTCATTTATTCTAAAATCACCATACTGTGTTACCTTTATTTTTTCTTTATTTGGGAGGACAATGGTAACAGAAACATCTAAGGTTTTTAGATTAGTTAACATTTCTTTATCATGCATCATATGGTCAGAAGCACTACAGTCAATAATCCAAGTTGTGTTTGCAACAACGGAAACAAGACATGTATTATCAGAGGGAAGAGAAACGATACCAGCCATATATGCCGAAGCTAGTTCATCATGTTGATATACTGCTTCTTTTCTTGCTCCATTTTGAAGTTCCCTTAGAAAATGAAGCATTTGTTTGGACTGTCCATGATCGAGCCCAGGTAGAGTGAAGTCGGGATTCTCAAGAATTGGGGAATGATTTGCAGACCCGTCTTCCATGCTCTGAGCTACATTGGCAAATCTTGCTCCTTGCTCATTTCTTCCTCTATTCCTGGAAGATTGTGCATTTCCCTTGTCGTTCTTGTTTGGGTACCCGTGGATTTTATAACATTTCTCCACTGGATGACCAGGCTTCTTGCAGTGTGTGCAGATAACAACATCCCTCTTTGACTCTGGTTTCTTCTGGTAGTTAGCGGAGGACTGAAAAGAAGCGCTCTCAGAAGAGAAATTGGAGATATGCCTGACCTGACGTTGTCTTTCCTCTTGCAAGGCCATGGCATAAACCTGACTTATGTTGGGAAAGGGAGTCATAATAAGGATGTTTCCCCGTAAGCTGGTGTAGCTTTCATTCAATCCCATAAGGAATTGAATGATTCTTTGGTCTTCTGCATATTTGAGCAAGGCAGTGTTGATTCTCACATCATAGGTACATTTGCCACATCCACAGCGTGGCAATCCTCCAACAAGGGTGAGTTCGTCCCAAACCTTCTTGCATTTGTTGAAGTATGCAGCGATGTCAAGATTCTCTTGGGCTAAAGCACTGACCGATTGTTGGAGTTGAAATTGCTTCGCCTTGTTCGTTTGACCATACCTTTCTGTGAGTTCTTTCCAGATCTGGTTAGGTGTTTCTGAGTACAAGACGCTTTCTCTAATATCTTTGCTGAGGGAATTAAGTAGCCAAGATATCACCATGTCCTGGCACCTTTTCCAAAGAGGTAGAAGGGGAGAACTCTTCCCAGGCTGTTCATAGGAACCATCGACGAACACTAGCATGTTTTTTGCCGAAAGAGCGATACTGGCAGATCTCTTCCAATTTTTGAATTCGTCTCCCTGGAAGACTTCAGAAACAAGCGATTGACCTGGGTGATCAGAAGGGTGTATGTAAAGCGGATCAGATGGATCGATTGTGATGGGTGTTTTGGCATCTCCTTTGATTTTGGACATTCTGAGGAAAGACGGAGGGATTGGAGAGGGAAAGAAGAGAAGAAAGGCAGGGAATTTTCGAGAAAAGGGACGACGAGCGGGATTCGGATCAGATCCGCTCTGATACCATGAGAAAACCTTCAAATTGGTACTCCCAGACTGGAGATAACCGAATGAAGGAAACAAGAGGAAGAGGAAAGAACAAGAAGATAGAAGTTGTGACCTACTTCAAATTGTTAGGATTAGCATAGCTTGTATTGATTTCTTGGTTTCTTTGTTTCTTTATCTTGTTTCTTGGTTTGTTAGGTATAGGAAGTTGGCTATATAAAGCCTTCCTTCCCTTCATTTGTAGTTGAGTTGAGATTCATCAAGAATATCATTTCTCAAATCTCTCTCCCTTTTCTCTCTTAGTTTCACCAAATTATGGTGAAATTTAACATGGTATTAGAGCAGGCTTAGTTCCTACTGTTTTTTTTTTATTTTATCTCTCTTTTTCTCTCTCTCTATGATCCAGAGGAGAGTTCCCAGATCATCATTTATCTTCTTCTTCTTCTTCAGTGTCCTCCGGTTGCTCCATGAACTTCAACACATCACGACGGGAAGAAGCGAGAGCCGGATACACACGCTCCCCTTCATTCTCCCCAGGTTGAGGCATAAAGTGGAGAGTAATGTCACGATCAGTGCAGACTAAAAAGAAGCAGCCATGTTTAGGTGCGAACTCGACCAGCATGTGAGTTGGGTCATCGCTGACTTGCAGATAGGCGGCATATTTTCTCTCGGAGTTGTCAAAGGGGAAAGTTTCCATTCCAGGAGCTTTGGCAGTGAATGCGATCTTTCTTTGGTGAGGGATCTTGATGATCTTGACATTGTCTTTTGGGACCCCTGGCATGTCCGCTCGAAGGGTCGTTCCCAAGCCCTCCATTTCGTATAGGTCGTACGCTCCTTGACGATCCCGGTAACTTTCGATCTGGAAAGGGTGCTTCTCTGGGACGATGAGAGTGACGGCGGGAGTTTTTGGGTCCGCCATTGATGAAAGTTCTGCGGTGGTGTGAGTGACGCCCAGACTTTCTGATTCCGCCATTGTTTCGGTGGAGATGGCGCCTCTTCGATTGAGATTGGCACGAAGCTTTACATCTCTAATTGGTCATTCTCCCCTTCTCTTCCTCCTCAGTCTCCTCCAATGGCCGCCCAACTCCACGATAAGGCCAAACTCCAACTCCCCACTCTCAAATCTGAGTTCTCTTCATCTTCTTCGATGCCCTCCTCATCACAACTGGTTTATTCAGCCAAGGCAGTCCCACCACGCCGCAGCTCATCGCATCCTATGGCATTCTTGTCACATTAAAGCAGCACGCCAAGTGTTCGACAAATTGCCTCAAAGAGGCATAAATGTTTGGAATGCGATGCTTGTTGCTTATTCAAGGGTGGGTTTGTTTATTGATGTCCTGGGTCTTTACAATAGTATGGTTTCTCAAGGAATGAGGCCAGACAATTGTTCTTTTACGGTGGCTATTAAGGCATGCACAAGTCTACTGACCTTCTGCTGGGAGTGAATAAGGAGGGATTCAAGGGGTTCCTGTGAAAATAGAGAAGAGTAATGTGAATCAGATGAAGGTAGAGTATTCACTATGTTTGATAAGAAGATTATGATTGATCCGTGTGATCGTCTCTTCGTTCTCTCGTCCGATCAACCAGGAAAGTCTCTATTAGGCCATTGTATTTGCCGGAGACAATTTCAATACCTGGAAAAAGTTCAGCAATTATCTTTCTTTCGTCGTTAGACTCCACCGAGTTCTTTCGTGTCTACGTCCAATTCACCTACTATTAGGAGTTGTGGTGATGGCGAGGAAGCTGTTGGAGTTCGAGTTCAAGATTTCAAGGTTGCACTGCCCTTCATTGATTTCATTGGCAGTAATAGCAACCTTGTCGTTCAGCTTTGCTAGAAATTGTTGGCAAATTGGAGTTTTGCCACCCTCCAATTTGAGGGGGGGTGTTAGGATTAGCAATGCTTGTATTGATTTCTTGGTTTCTTTGTTTCTTTATCTTGTTTCTTGGTTTGTTAGGTATAGGAAGTTGGCTATATAAAGTCTTCCTTCCCTTCATTTGTAGTTGAGTTAAGATTCATCAAGAATATCATTTCTCAAATCTCTCTCCCTTTTCTCTCTTAGTTTCACCAAATTATGGTGAAATTTAACAAGATGTGTTCTAGTCCTACCAGAGAAACCTTAGCCATTCGGTGAGCGAGTTTATTACCTTCCCATCTGACTTGGCTCATTGGCAAATTTCAAAACCCCTATTAGCAAAGAAAATTTCATCGACTACTAAGTCTACTTCATTAAGCAAAAAAACAAAACTTTAATAGTAACACCCAAAAAAACAAAACTTAATTGCCTAATTTTCTGAATGATAGAAAGATGAAAATGCAAGTATTAAAAAGCCACCATGAAGACGATGACCCAAAAACATTAATAGTAACACCCAAAAAAATCATCAATTTACACATATAGGTATAAAATGAATTATGTACTATAATTTTCAATTATATATAAATAATACACATTATAGTACTCGCCATAGCCAGTAGGTATAGTTATGGGTATGAGTACTCACATTTAGTACTCACTACATATAGGTAAGGATTAGGGAGATAATTTCAAATATGGATGTGAGTGATGGTACGAGGCGGGATGTCTAAATATTAGTTTTTGTTCAGTATTGGTCGGTATCTAATACTATCAAAAAACTATCCAGCTTGGATATCAATTTTTGAATATGTTCTATTTAAGGGTGTCAGAAGTTTGTGCAAAGTATATATTTGCAAATTTAGGTAAAAGATGAAAATGCTAGTATTAAAACACAAGAACAATCAAAAAATTTGAGTTGGATAAATAATTGTAAAGGAGACGTCACCCCCTAAATAATAGATCCTTAGGCTCGGCTCTTTTGTGCGGTTCCATATTGTACTTGCCACATTTTTTCACAATTATCACAATCTTTCAATATCACAGGATACCATTACACACTTTACCACAATAATTATAACTTTCTCTCTCTTTACTTTTTTTATTTCCTCACTTTTCTCTTCTACTTTTCACATTCTCTCATCATCTATCACATCAATTATTTTTTCCACAAATTTTACCACATCTTACCATATCATACCACACTTCCCACAACATTACTATCTTATACCATTTACCGCTCTCAATTTGGCGCATAAAAAAAAACAGGGCCTTAATCTAACTTGAAAAGGTAGTAGGCATTTTTTTTTTTTACACTTACAAGAACAATACACCTTTTATTTCTATTGCCCCCCCCCCCCCCTCACCCCCGAATTTAGAGATGTTTCGGTGAATAAATTTGAGTTTGATTTGATTTACATTTTCAAATTAATTACAACATAGCTAAGTCTAGAAGTTGGGACTACAACACCAAAGAGGTCACAGGTCAAAATTTTGTCCGACCCGAATTATCTGAATTGTCCGACCCAGAAAAACCGGGTTTGGACATAGATTTTTCGTCCGAATTTTGATATTGACCAAATTGATCGAATATTCGAACATAAAATTTCTTTTTTTCTATTGTCTGAACCAGATTATAGTTTCGTCCGAATTGTCCGACCCGGTTCGACCCGAAATAAAACTGGGTCCGGACATGAATTTCTCGTCCGAAAATTTTGACATTGTCCAAATTTGTTCGATCCGGATTTACCCAGACCCAAATTTTTGCCGGAGCTAAATTAACACTTTACTACGAGTACGCGGAAGGGTACAACACCAAGAACGGGACCGTGTTTGGGCTGGGTAGTGCATCCAGGATATCATCCGACTACAAGCATGATGAGTAAGAGGATATTTCTAAAGTTTTTTTTTGGATGTTTAACTAACTATTTGGATATTTTCCAACTTTGGCAACAATAGATTCAGCTTGGACATATATGATGTAGCGACCGATATTTATTGGTTGTAAATTTTTATTGTATATATTTATATTTCATATGTTATACATACAAACAGATTCACAGACCATTGTTTTTTAATAATTGTTATGTAAATACAGTTTAATAGTTTATCAATTGCTAATTAGCGGTCAAAATTTGGTCAAACAAAGTCACCCAGAATGAGAGTTTGATATTTGTCGGTCGCTATTTATCAGGCCCAAACTATGTCCGACAGCACCCACCAATGATATTGTCACTATTGACTATCATATGCAACTATCGGTCGCAAGCTTCGCGACCGATAGTTATCAGTTGCTAGTGTTTATTTGCGACTAGGCACACCGCATGACATTATCAGTCCTGGTCTCTTATGTCTCGATCAGGCCTTATAATCTTAAGTTCTCTTTCAATATTTCCATTGTAATATTTTTACTTCAAGATTTCAATAAAAGAAGTTTTCTAGTAGAGAACGTTATTCAATTGAATCTTATGTTAAATATTGTACTTTCTTTATTAAAGTTCTACTATTCTTTAAAAATTAAGTTAGGTTATAATGTAGGAATCAAAATAGATATGTGTTATGCTTGATCTAAGGTCGGTGTGATTGAGATTATCATATCCATCTCTATAACGTGGAAGCTGAAGAATGTTAGAGGTCCAACACATCTATGTTCAAGTATCATTCAACACTCTCTATTTAAGCTTAATCATTTTTTCTAAGCAAAATGGGCACAAATCCATAAAAAAAATATGATATTTATGACATAAGTAGTAGATTGTGATAACTACTACCATTAGAAGTCATTTTAAGAAGCTAAAAGCTATAGTTATAGTTTATTTTATTTTATTTTATTTTAAACTCTTATTTGCAACTTAGAAAAGCTTTGTACTTCGGTTGCAAAGAAACACCTCCTAAAAGTAGTTTTTTAGGAAATCTTATCACCAAAAATAGTTTCCAAAAACATGGGAGGCACTTGAGGGCCCGTTTGATGAGAAATATGGAATGAGATGGAAATGAAATTAGAATCCTAGAGGGTTGGATATGGAATTAGATTCTAAAATACAAAGTGTTTGGTGGGAAATTAGAATTAATGGAATTGAAATCCAACAAAAAAAATAATTTGTTTGGCTAGCAAGTTTGGAATGGAATCAAATTTATTATTTATTAAAATAATTGTAAACCATTGTTATATCTTTGTTTACTATTATATAATTAAATATTTTTTTACTTAATATAATATACTTTTAGATTTAAGAATTTTGTTAATTGAAAACATACACATGCAAATTTACTATTTTTGGATGCTAATATACTGAACTTTTTGGGTATTGGACAATAATGCACTGAACTTTGACTTTGGACAATAATGCACTGAATTTTGAGGGGTGTTGGACAATAATACACCCAAAACAGTTTTGATGGTGGCTGACTTGGTGGTGATCTTACGGGGCGGGCCGAGAAGGTAAATTTGCTAAATAATATCTAAATTTATAACATGTCAGCTAATCTACACAAGCAAATGTGATTTTATACAACTAGAACAATAATCTCTCGGCGAAAACACGTTGGAACAAATGAGGTTTTATGTTTTTTTTACTTTTTTCAAAGTTTTTCCCTTTGTTTATGTGTGGATTAGCTGACATGCCATAAAGTTCAATATTTTTGGGTCAATTTATCTTCTCCATCTACTAAGTAGGATTGTCACCGAGTTTGTCATTGCCGGAATCGTTCTGGGTGTGTTATTGTTCAACACTCCCCCAAAGTACAGTGTATTATTGTCTAAGGTTAAAGCTCAGTGAATTATTGTCCAACACCGCAAAAAATCAGTATAATAGCATCCAAAAACCCTAATAATAATAATAATAATAATAATAATAATAATAATAATAATATATAGCAAATATTAATTGCCAGATTTCCTCCCCATCTTCCTCTGCCCCTGGGCCCCTCTGCCTTGTTCCTCCTTTTCGTATTTCACAGGTCCACCAACCACCAATCCCCCCCGATTCCTCATCTCACCTCCTCCTACCTTCATTTTCCTTTCCCAGAAACTATTGGTCATCTCCTCCATCTACATTCCTTCTGAATTTTTTGAATCCGCCTCCATAAAAGTGTAAGACGAGCAACGGAACTTTGTGGTTAGGGTTAGGCCTGACAGCTTGTACATACGTACGAACACTCTTGTTTCCGACGAAACGTCTTCTTTATACTCGATGCCAGTGAGTGGGTCGACGCCCAGCGGGAACAAGGGTTCGGTGCTGGTGAGTAGGCCGTGAAAGTCGTCGTCGGTTTTAATGGTGGCCATTGACACCATCAGTTCCCCCCGTTTGGGTGGCCATAGACAATCCCTCAGGGATTGAAACTCTTTCCCCCCTTAGTTGGGAGGTATCAAATTCCCCCACCAGTACAGGGAATTCCAGGGAATTTAAATCTCATTCTACTTTGTATTCTCCAAATAAAAAATTATGGAATTAGACCTCATTTCATATCCATTCCATTCTTTTTTGGTTCACCAAACACACCCTATAGAGTTTTTGAAAATGTAATTATAAAAAAAATGGGAAAATTCATTTGGTAAGCTTCAATTGTTACTTATTTCAATTTGTCAACCACTTTAATTTATAAAATATTCTAAGTGATTGACTTATTTTTTTAAAAATATTCCAAATGACATGATTATTTTGAATATTTAAGATATTATTTCAAGTTGTCAACCACCTTAGAAAATATTCTATGTGAGTCAAATGTGAGCTTAAGAGGGTGAGCTGAGTGAGATTGATAGATGATGAGAATTTTATAAGAAGTTAACTAGTAGTACAAAAGGGAGTTCACTAGATGGAAATTTTTTAAAATAAGTATACCACTTGGAATACTTTGTAAAGTGGTTGACAATTTGGAATAGGCAAAAGTTAGAATTAAATAGTATTTGTGCCACACAAGTCTCATTTTTTTTGTCAATTTTGCCACTCAACTTTAAAAATTGTCAAGTATGCCAACTACCTTTCTAAAGTTGTCAAATATGCTACACCAAGATGATATTAGTATATTACCTGTTATAACAGGTCACTTTTAAATTTCTCTTTTTTTTTTATAGGCCATTCATCTTTACTATAATTATTTAAAAAGATAAAGAATAAAAGAAAATTAAAATCAAAATGCACCTTTTCATTTCCTTTCCAGTTCCCTCCATGTCCATCTTCATCCTCCCATGCTCTGCTGCACCGTTCAGGAACTAGCACCTTAATCTCATCCATCTCAAATTCATAAGACCATGAACTAGCACCTTTGCTATAGTTGTCTTCAGCTTTGAATGTTAAGAATGACCTAGCATTCAGCCTTCTTACTAGAAAGATCCCCAGAAGCAACAAAAAAGGCCCTTAAATACCCCCTATTAACAGTCCAAATACTGCTGTCTAGGAACTTTCAAAAACTATGTCTCGGTAATGAGATCTGATAACAACAATTACCTACCACTGATAATTTCAAATTGTGAAAGTAAGGTGATGGACATGGACTGGGGTTCTTGAACGGTTGCAGCAGAGCATGGGAGGAAGAAGATGGACATGGAGGGAACTGGAAAGGAAATGAAGCAAAAAATTACTCGGAGGTACCCAATATTTGGGGAAAGTATTTTTTGATACCTCAACCTTTTTAAAACTTATTTTGAGGTACCCTTACTTTTTAGGTTAGTAATTATTTTGTGCTTTTTCGGCCATCAATTTTATTAAGTGACCAAAATACCCTTATTCTTCTTCTTTAAGGTTATTTCTTAAAAAATGGAAGAATAAGGGTATTTCGGTCACTTAACCAAACTGATGACCGAAAAAACATCTAATAATTTCTAACCCAAAAAGTAAGGATACCTCAAAATGAGTTTTGAAAAGTTGGAATACCAAAAAAACATTTCACCAAAAGTTAGGGCACCTCTGAGTAATTTTTTGGAAATGAAGAGGTGCATTTTGTTTTGATTTTAATTTTCTTTTACTCTTTATCTTTTTAAAAAATTATAGTAAAGATGAATGACCTATAAAAAAAAAGAGAAATTTAAAAATTACCTGTTATAACAGGTAATATCATCTTATTGCGGCATATTTGACAACTTAGAAAGGTAGGTGACATACTTGACAATTTTTAAAATTGAGTGGCAAAATTGACAAAAAATGAAACTTATATGGCACAAATACTATTTAACTCACAAAAGTTAAAACCCACCAAATATAATTTCCCAAAAATAAATTTCCGTAAAACATAAGATACATGAGACCAAGTTTTTGGAAATTGGAATTGAAGGCTAAGAACCCCTATTTATAGTGATCAACCATGACTCTAAGCTAGGCGTGCAAAATCATAAGAATTTTTTCAGGTGAAATTCCTTTTATTCCAGTGAATCAACGTTTTCTAACCTGATTTCAAAAACGAATGTTGATTTAATATAACCTTATAGGATTGCTTGATCCGGCCAACTTTAAAATATATTCAAACATTGTCCACTCTTGCTTACTGAATATTGCTTTCGAAATCTCGAAATTGTCATTCACGTTTGGACTAGGTAAAAAGCGTCACTAAATTTCAAATTAAGGGTATATTAGTCTATTAGGGGTAAAATCGCCATTGGCTTTCGAAACTAGGGTTAACGACTTAACGTGTTGTTTTGCTAGAAAAGAAAAACAAAAGGAAAATTGGAATCTAATAAACCAAATTTTTGGTCCATTTTGATCTAACAAACCAAACTTACCTTTTTGCTAATGGCATACCATACTTAACATTATATTTTTTTGATTGAACCTCAACTATTTTCCGGTCACCGGAAAAATGACGTGGAATTTTTGTGTGCTGAGGTAGACTGTTTTATAGCCAAAAAATAAAAGAAAAATGTTGATAGCTTGTGTTTTATGACTTAGCAGCCCTCTCTCAATCTGACTCAGGTTCAATCAAAAAAATATAATGTTAAGTGTGGTATATCATTAGCAAAAAGGTAAGTTTAGTTTGCTAGATCAAAATGGACCAAAAATTTGGTTTATTAGATTCCAATTTTCCAAAAAAAAATCATTGGAGTTCTCTATAAATATTCTGCCAGAGCCATTGTTTATTTTTCAGTGTATTTTGAAAAAGTCGTCCCCTGTAATTAGTTCTCCCAAAATATTATACCATGGAGTAAATTATTTTATATAATTATTATAATGAAAAAAAATTGACAGCCTAATAAAAATTTGAATTTCCATTATACCAAAATCTGGTGACCCCTAATCTCCAAGCTGAAAAGTTGTTGAGCCTTCAATTGCCCCTGCTCCTCCGATTCCTGCCTTTGTGAAGGAATTGATTGCACTTTGCCGTTAGTAACAACAAACCAGTGAGGATTAATAACTTTTCTTGTTGAAGGGGCGATTGTCCATTAAATTGACAAAGAAAAAAAAATATTAACCAGTGTGATGATGACATTTTAGGTGCTTGGGATAGGATAAATGCAACTTCCCTCGGTTGGTTTGGGTGGCATAGTCCGTTGCAGAAGTCCCCGCGTTGAGTCATTTCTTTAGTCTTTAGGGAGACAAAGCTTTACTTTAATAATAAAATAAGGTTTACGCAGGGGTGTTCACTTTTTCTGCTGAGTTGTGTCTTGTCGGGTAATGAAGGTTACTCTGGTAATGGCATTCCCCCAGGACGTGACAGTTGACCCTACACTCCAATAACAATGTTCCATTTGTCTTGCAAGGCCCGAAAGCTCGGAGATTAGTCTTACACTCTCTAACGAATGACTAGTTTGTTGGTGATTCATCCATCTACCTCTTTTATTTCTCACAAAACAAGCACGCTTGTCTTTGGTCGCCATCTACCACAATGGCCGGTTCCATCTTCATAGCAATCCGCTTTACTTTTTCAAGGCATAAGGTGAAGAAAGGCCAAATCATGAGCCAAGGATGCCTCATGTTCAGGAGCAAGAAGAAGTGGTGGAAGGAGTTGGTTGAAGACTTTCCAGCTCCAATCATATATGCTCCCTATAGGGGTATGCCTTCTTTCAAGGTAGGGACTGGTTCGTGAATGGCTAATTAGAAGGATTGATAGGTAGCCACTCTTCCCTTATTGAAAAAGAGTAGGATACAAGGGAAGTCAAGTCAGACTAAGTCGAAGGCGATAGGCCCATGGAATCAACATTTTTTTTTGGTGATAGGCCCATGTGAATGAATTCTAATCTTTGATTACCTTACTTTTTTTCATAGAATAGTAACTAGTCAATGATTTCTAAATCTCGTATCAGTTGAAACTAATCTCTTTAAATTGCAAAATTTTGAGGTAAACTATTACATTCGACCATCCATAACTTGCGTAAACATAGGGATAACAACGGGGTCGGACTCAAAGTCAAATTAGGTTTGGAAACGTCCAATTCCAATTAGTAATTGGAGGTAAAGTTGACCTACAACTTCGAATAATCGGAGATAACTTGGACCTCCAACTCCAATTACCGAAGGCAATAAAGTCGATGTTAGAGCATTTTGCCTGTATCTTATTTTTTGGAATATTTTGTTGTATTTTGCTATATCATATGTTAAAGTTACAATGCAGGCAATAACATATTAGAAATTATCCTTCAATACGTCTAAATATTATCGGGAAATACCAAACCGTATACCTGATAAAATCACAAACTCCAAGAATACTGGTATTTGGATTTCTACCCTCAATCTCTACTAAGTAATGATTTTGTATATTACAAGCTACGAGCCTATGACAATATAGAAACTAGAATTTCCACTCTTAGTCTCGATTGAGTTACTATTACATGTGCTTTCGTAATATTATGTTTCAATTTTTTTTGTATCTTTATACTATATTTGGATTTAATTGAACTTCATCGGGTCAGAAAATGGGCGCCTCTAAATCCACTTCGATTTATTCAGAGCCCAGTTTTTAAAATCATATTCAGATCAATTTTTTTCTTAGTTGGAATAGGATTTTTAGTAATGGATCTGGTTGGCTTTGCTTCAAATTTAATTCATTTTGGTTTTGGTGTTTTGGATTCCGTCTAGATTAGGGCCCTAACTAAAAACATATTGAATGACTTATTGGAAGAATTGGCCAAGTCAAATAAGTTAAATAGTGTTTAGTAAATAATCTGTTCACTTAGGTGATTGGGTCCAATATAGACTAATTTTCAATAGGCTTATATGAGCAACCTATTGGATTGACTATTTGTAAAAATTACCATTTAACCCAAAATTTTCCAAAATTACATACATGCCATCATATAAGTAATTGATACATAGTATTTAAAATTGGTGATAAAAGGTATGAATGAAATTCTAACAATTACTTTTCAAAAATAACTAACTTTACTAACTTGTTATTTTCTGCGTTGGGTAAAATGCAGAAATGATGTTATATGTTAAATTGTGGAAAGTGTGGCATGCTGCGGTACGATGTGGTAGATTGTGGTAAAATTTGTGGTAAGAATGATTGGTAATTTGGTATGGTAGGTGAGGGGAAGCGAGAGAATAGTGGGGAGAGATAAAAGTGAAGAAAGAGAAAAAATATGGTTGTTGTGGTAAAGTGTGGTTTGGTATGGTAAAATGTGATAATTTGTGGATAATATGATAAGTTACGGTAAGTACAATATGATACCATAGAAAAGAACATAACCTAAATACAATATTTCCAAATAGGCAATCTAAATAACTAACATAAACAACCAATCTAAACAACTCAACAAGGTAACCCGACTCGAACTCGCGCGAAAATTCTGGGTTTTGAACATGATTTTCTTGATCCAAATCCGAAATAAACCAAACCCAAAAATCCGCAAATTAACTGGTCAAACCCGATTTGACCGTTTAACTCGAAAAATTTATTTTTTTTAAAGTTAAACTCTATTAAGATCTGTGAATTTCTGTTTGAATTCATGACTATTAATAAACACAACTCATTCATTTATTAATTTTCTAATTTAAGTAGAAGCATTTACAATAATTTATCTTTACTAGAAGATAATGGTATTTTATTATGTATATTATAGAAAAATTAGTATAGAGACAAATTTATTTAAAAAAAAAGCGGAAAAATGTCGCAATCATAATTCATTGGATTGATTCAAAATCGTAATAGACAAGCCCATATTTAGCTGAATCCGAAATACTATCGACCCGTATTCAGCCTAACCCGATATACAACCGTCCGCCAGAATTGACAGGTCTAAAACAACCAATGCAAACGACCAATCGGTGACAATTGTTTGGCAAACATAGCCTAATATTTTCTCCTGGAAGGAAAAATAAAAAGGAAAAAGCAGAAAATGTTAACACGTGAGAGAATTAGTCTGTAGAGGTCCAGAGAAATCTGTAATGTGTACTACCCTCCTTTCCAAGACTCCTGCCTCTCTGTCGCCCTCATCCTCATAACCCTCTTTTCTCCTTCTTCCATTCTACCATCCATCCGTCATCGAACAACCCTTCTTCTTCCATTTTCCTTCTGTCATCCTCCATCTTCAAAGAAAAGAAAAACCCTGGTTTCACAGTTAAATCTGTGTTCATAGAAATGGGAAGTTCAGATACAAAATTCTTACAAGAGCTGGTGTTATATGCTGCCAGTGCAGCACTCAGCTGCTTGGTTTTATTTGTAGGGCTTAAACAGTTAGACCCCAATCGTGAAGCCTCTAAGAAGGCCCTCGAACATAAGAAAGAAATCGCCAAGCGGTTGGGTCGACCTCTTATCCACACTAACCCTTATGAGGTATACCCATACTTACATACCTCTTCTTATCTCTCTCTCTCTGTTTCTCTTATTTTCTTCCCAAATTTTGTTGAAATTGGTTGTTTTTTCGGACTGGGTACTTTCAATTTTGGGTAGTTGTTCGGCTTTCGGGGGTATGAATCAGGGGCTTTTTGATGGGTATCAATTGATTTTGTATGAGTTGTTGACCTGGGGTTTTGGGTATCTGATGCTTATGCTTTGATTTCGGATTATTTAGGGCACAAATTGAATTAGTTGGTCATTTTATTTTCTTAGATTGAGGATTTGCTTCATTTGATTGACCGGATGTTTGTTGGTTTGCTGAGAATATTGTTTATCAGTGGGGAGATTAGGGTAGTGTTTCTGGGGTTAAAAAGCATTTGAATAAAGCCTGTAAGGCTTGGTGTAGTTTCGATAATCTTCTTATCCGTTTATGTTATTCGGGTGACTCATGGATGAGTATTACATTTATCTCATCTTTTACTGGTCCATGGAAGCATTTTGTTGTCATACTCAGGTTGATTATACTTATTAACATGTTCCACCCAAAAGTTGTCACCTTTATCTCAGATTACCTTGTGATATGTATGAGTTCTGGAGTGAGCTGTGTGAAGTTAAGAAAATCCCTGCATAACTAGTTTAACATGACACAACAGTCAGGACTCTTGTTAGTAAATCTTAGGTGGATGAATAATTCTTAGATATTGCTGGTTATGTCGCGGAAGAGGCTTCGTAGATGCATTGTGTTTGTTATACTTCTTGTTTGGCCTAGATATGATTCGTAGTCTCGTAACTCATCAGATATGCTACTATTTTGAAGTGAATTTCTAGCATATTCAGAAACAATGTGCGAGTGACAGTTCTTCTAATGTGGGAGATTTACTACTGTACAGGATGTAATAGCATGCGATGTCATAAATCCTGACCATATTGACGTGGAGTTTGATTCTATCGGGGGTTTAGAAAGCATCAAGCAGGCACTGTACGAGTTGGTAATTCTTCCGTTTCGGAGACCTGAGTTGTTTTGTCATGGGAAACTGCTTGGACCGCAGAAAGGGGTCTTGTTGTATGGCCCCCCTGGAACTGGGAAGACAATGCTTGCGAAAGCTATTGCTAAAGAGTCAGGAGCAGTTTTTATCAATGTCAGGATATCAAACCTAATGAGCAAATGGTTTGGTGATGCACAAAAACTCGGTAAGTTCCTCACTGCAGTCACCAAAATGTGCTGTAAATCCGAATGATCTTACCAATATGTTTCCTGAAAGTGGTGATATATCTCAAAACTTGTGCAGTTGCTGCTGTATTTAGTTTGGCCTACAAACTACAGCCAGCGATCATTTTCATTGATGAGGTTGACAGCTTTCTCGGACAGCGTAGGAACTCTGACCATGAAGCAATGACTAATATGAAAACAGAGTTCATGTCTCTGTGGGATGGCTTTACTACTGATCGTAAGTCATTTCTGAACTTTAAAGCAATAATCTGTGTTATTCCTTTGAGGCGTTGTACAGAGCTTGAGATAGCTGTTTTGGTGCACATTTAGAGCATGCCAGAGTGATGGTTCTTGCTGCTACAAATCGCCCCTCGGAACTTGATGAAGCAATTCTACGGCGCTTTTCTCAGGCCTTTGAGATCGGAATGCCTGACCGAAGGGAGAGGGCAGAGATATTGAAAGTCATTTTAAAGGGTGAGAGTGTGGAGGATAACATTGATTTTGACTACCTTGCCAGCTTATGTGAAGGATACACGGGTTCTGATCTGTTCGAGCTTTGTAAAAAGGCTGCCTATCTTCCTATCAGAGAGCTCCTTGATGATGAAAAGAATGGCAAACCACATGCTGTAAGCTAACTTTTTCTTCTCGCTGCTATCGCCCTGGATCCTATGCTTTAATATTCAAGGTATATTTTGGTGTATAACTGCAATTGAAAATTATTCAAACTGTTGCATTGCCCTTGATATTTAGGCACCGAGACCGCTGAAGCAAGCTGATTTAGAGAAAGTGATTTCTACATCGAAAAAGACGAAGGTGGCTGCACGTGAATATTCTAATTCTAGGCTAATGTCGCAGTCTTCTTCCTGGCATCCAACGCAGAGGGAAGGAGGAGACTACCCGGTTCAAAATGCGATCAATGAGCTCTCAAAGATTGTGGTCTCACAGATACTGAACCTCCAAGCTGATAATCAAGCCGATAATGAGGACCCTTTTTTGGATGCTGAAAATCAAGACTCTTAATCATCAGCAACGTTTTGGTGAGAGTAGTTACCAGGGTTTCATAGAAGCTTATCGTTGATACTTCCAAATTTTTATTTTCAGAGCATAATGTTATTAAATGTAGGTGATCTTGGAGTGTAGCCAAGTTTATTATGTGATCTTTAACGTGAGTTGCTTCACTGACAGCTTGCCCTGATTTTGATAGCTAATATAGTGGTACATGTATATAAAACCAGGAGAACTCGATGGTCGCCCTATAATTTCTTTGTTCCATAGCATACTTTGGTGGTTGAGACTGTAAGGAGAACGGAACAATCAGACAATATGGAGTAATCCAAGCTGGGGAACTATAATTTCACTGATAACTGGTTCAAGAAGAACCCTAAATTGACTGATTCATGAGTTTGGAGGGACTTATGTAAAAGCTTACCTTTCTTTTTTCTGTAGAAAATATAATTGGTTCAGTCTCCCATTCTCAACTTTAGTCAACCTATCAGTTTTTCAATCTTCATTTGAGCAGTGGAGTGGTTAGTGAAGTGATTTTGAATAAATTCATTCATAGATGAAATTAGAATACTGCCCAATCTCATAGGTTGTTGGGCGCCTCCTTTAATTCTGCTATAGACCATAAGGGTAACACTATCCTCCAAACTCTTAAAAACTCATTATCCCCTAATACGTTTTTAAGAGCGTCTTTTCTAATTTAGAGCATCTGAAAGGAGCATAACAATTATATTTACAACAACTCCTTCAACGTGAATAGTGTCATTATTGAAGTTACCTCAAATTGATTGGACTTGGAGGTCAATATTTTACCTCTTCCTCCTTTCTATATTATCTGTCGCGCATTAATTATTTCACTGTCTTCAATGTTTATCTTTAACAGATAATTTCTCGCATACTATCTTATCAAACTATTACAATATTATGCTCTGATGATAATATTTTTTTATTAAGAATCTAATTAAAAAGTTATATATATGGAGAAGTTAATGGTTAAAATTCTCACAGTGTTACTTGACGTATAAATTTAAATGACAGATAAAATGACAACGAGAGAGTATCACATGGTGCGGTGCGGTTTCGGTGCGTCGAAGCGGTGCATCGGACGAAACGGTGTGCGAAAACCTTAAACCGGAACTGGAACCGAATCACTCAGTTTTTAAAAACCGGTGCACCGGCTTTAACGGTGCGATTTCACCGGTGAACTGAAACCGCATTAATTTCTATCAACATCAAAAAATGTCTATTCAATTAAAAAAAAAGGTTCGGTGCCGGTTCTTAGTTTTTACTATCTTAGCCCATAAGCCCAATGTCCTAATGTTCTTTATTATTTTTTTTAACAAGTTAATTTACACTATTTTTGTATTAATTTTTGGGTAGAATTTTTTTTAACAAAAATAATTTAATAAATGTTTTAGCAACTACATTTCAGTATCTATCTGGGGGCAGGAACGTAAAAAACAAAAACAATATGGGGTAGACATGAAAAAAATAAAAAAAATGTGGTGATGGATATGGTACCACTACAATACAATTTTATTTTTTTTTGGACCATCAGAATACAAATTGAAGGTAGAGATTATTGTAATCCAATTTGCAAAAGTAGAGATTATTAGAATCCAATTTCCTTTTATATATATATATATATATATATATATATATATATATATATAGATATATATATATATATATATATATATATTAACGGTTCGGTGGCGGTTCTCTGTCGGTGTGAATATCGCAAACCGGAACCGCCCCATTTAACATCCAGTTTTTCCGGTGCGACGCACCGGAATTTTAAGCCGGTTCGGTGTTGCCCGTTTCCGTTTCCTTTTATCCAGTTTCCGGTTCGATCCGCCGGTTCGAGATTTTTCTTCCCCATGGGTACCCATGGCATAACAAATACACGTACACAAAAGTACATTAACGTACATATTGGTATATGAATTGGAATCATTGTTTCTAGAAATCATTACGGTATTTATTTGTTGGTTGGTCTCAAACGGTCTTCTAAAAGGCGTGTTGTGGATGTTGCGGTTTTTGACATGGCCTGCCTAGCGTTAGAATGCGTTGGCAACCCGCCAAAATCATGGAGGCAGCAGCCATCCAAGCATTACCGGACGTCAAGTAGCCAAACCATCCCAGCAGTCCATTCAACAACCCAATTCTCCTCCATTTCTGTCTCCTCCTCCTACCAACCCTATTCGTCTTCTATCAATGCCTCCTTCGATTCTCCTGCTTATGCTTCCCTTCTTCAATCTTCCTCTTCCCCATTTCTCGGAAAAGCCCTCCATGCACATCTCATCAAATCTGGGTTCCATGGCAATGAATTCTTAGATACCAAATTGGTCCAGATGTATGCCAGGTGTGATTGTTTGGACGATGCCTACTACCTGTTTGATAAAATGCCAATCAGAAACTTGTACTCTTGGCTGGCTATAATCACTGTTCATGTGGATTATCAACTCTTTGAGGACGCCTTTTCCTTGTTTCTGGAATTGTTGGATGAGGATGTTGGCTTAGATTTCTTTGTGTTTCCTATCATTTTGAAGATTTGTAGCGGGCTCAAAGATATACGACTAGGAAGGCAGGTCCATGGTTTTGTGATAAAAGCCATGTTTCTTTCGAATGTCTTTGTGGGTAATGCTTTGATAGATATGTATGGTAAATGTGGAGACTTGGGTGATGCCAGCAAGGTGTTCTCTACTATGACCAAGACAGACTCGGTTTCATGGAATTCTCTCCTTTCAGCTTGTGCTTTGAATGGCGTGGTTCAGGAAGCATTGGAGAACCTGGATAAGATGTCCTTCTCAGAAAATGCAATCCCAAATGTTGTCTCATGGAGTGCCGTCATTAGCGGATTTGCACAAAATGGGTATGGAACTGAAGCTATTCAAGTGCTGTCAAGAATGCTAGGAGAAGGAGTGAAGCCAAATGCACAAACAATAGCCGGGGCCCTCCCTGCTTTTGCTAAGCAACAGTCGTTATCCCTTGCTAGGGAAATCCATGGCTACATCACTAGACATGGGTATATGGTCAATCCCATTGTAGTGAATGGGTTGCTTGATGCGTACAGGAGGTGTGGCGATATGGAAAGGGCGTGGAGAATATTTTCAAGATATTCACTGAAGAATGTTGTGTCGTACAACACAATGATCGTGGGCTTCTGTGAAAATGGTGATATTTCGAAAGCTGAGGATCTCTTTGATCAAATTGAGGAGAACGGCATTCAAAGGGGCCTGATAACATGGAATGCAATGATTTCAGGATATGTTGACAACATGTTATTTGAAAAGGCAATAAAGTTATATGAGGAGATGCAAATGATGAAAGACATTCAAGTGGATTCCTATACTCTAGGGAGTGTTCCCTCTGCATGTTCAGCAATGGGTTGTCTTAGACTAGGAAAGCAGATTCATGGGCAAGCTATCGTCAAGGGCCTCAACACTAACACTTTTGTCGCAGAAGCATTGATGGAGATGTACTTCAAAAGCCAAGATCTGAAGTCTGCTCAGCAGGCATTTGAGGAAGTTATTTACAGAGATGTAGAAACTTGGAATACTTTGATCTCTGGATTCACTCGGTGCAATCAAATGGATGATCTTTCAATAATTCTGAGGAAGATGAAACAGGATGGTTTTGACTCCAATATATACACATGGAATGGAGTAATTTCAGGTCATGTCGAGAACTGCCATTATGAGGTTGCTCTGCAGCTGTTCTCTGAGCTGCCAACAGCAAACTTAAAGCCCGATATCTATACAATCGGAATTGTATTATCCGCCTGTTCCAAATTGGCTACAATTGAGCGAGGCAAGCAGGTTCATGGGCATTCAATAAGATGTGGATATGATTCCGAAGTCTACATTGGAGCCGCCCTAGTAGACATGTATGCAAAATGCGGTAGTATAAAGCATGCAGTTAGGGCTAATGACAGGATCCTGAAGCGTAATCTGGTGTCCCAAAATGCAATGCTTACTGCTTATGCCATGCATGGACTGGGGGAGGAAGGTATAACTCTGTTTCAGCAGATGCTCACTGATGGTTTTTCCCCAGATGAAGTGACTTTCTTAGCTGTTCTTTCCTCCTGTGCTCATGCTGGGAAAGTTGAAATGGGCCAAAAACATTTCAATTCGATGAAACATTATAATGTGACACCGTCATTAAAACACTACACATCGATGGTTGATCTGCTAAGCCGCTGTGGTAGAACAAGTCATGCTTACAAGCTTATTGGAACAATGCCAATGGATCCAGATTCTGTGACATGGGGTGCTTTGCTGGGGGGCTGTGTTAATTCAGGGGATGTGGAGCTTGGGGAAATGGCAGCTCAAAAGCTTTTAGAGTTGGAACCGCATAATACAGGTAACTTTGTTCTGTTGGCAAATATGTATGCATATGCTGGAAGATGGAAGGACCTATTGAGAATAAGAAAGATTATGACGGAGAGAAGGATGAGAAAGAATGCAGGTTGTAGTTGGATTGAAGATGGAAGCGATGTCCATGTATTTACAGCAAATGATATATCCCACATGAGAAACGAGGAGATATATGCAATGCTGGAAAACTTATCAATGCACATGAAAATGCCGTTGGATACTGCATGATGCGACTGTCTGAGTGCATAGATTGAGAGGAACATGTAATATTTTTGCTCATTTCAATATGGAAGAAGCACATTCGTCAGACCTTAAATCCAAAGCTTTTGCGCATACCTCTTGGTAGTTATACCCCGTGCCAACAAAACAAAAACCCCATACAAACGCCAAAGATTTTGTCAAGCATGAACAATCAACATGCTAAAGAGCTTACATTGCATTAGTGATTTTCAAACAATATTAAGCTACATTATCGAATTGACCTTTGTGACACTGAGAGTATGATCACATACATGGTAAAAGAGGAGTTGATTGACTAACAAGATTACATTCACATGTCACAGGACCTCTAGTACTCTATCGAACATTAGAAAGCACTGGGTTAGCAAGGAATACAACATTATGAAAGCATATAGAATACAATAATGTTAAAATTACAGGGAGGATCCTCTATGAACCACTCTGTAAATGGATCCCTGATCTCAATGATTCATCGGAATCACAATTTCAGGCCACCAAGAGGAGGGAAGTCATTTGTCTGCATGACAAACGAGGTGTCAACTGCCTCTCTAGGGTTCGATTGTCGAGCTTTGCCATTGATCTTATTAACTTGATGTTGATGTTGACCTTGAGCTACTGTTCCTGATTTGATGCCTGGTGAAGCTCGTACAAGGGGCTTTAGGTTGAGCAACTCTGGATCAGGCAAGAAATTGTATGGGATTTTGCTCTCATCCATTCTCCTAAATGTGACCGAAATCCTAAAGGCAAGGTGAAGAACATGGTCATAAAAAAGTTACGAAAGAGACAATTAATGCATTTTAGCTAGATAGAGAAATGATTTATGAATCGGACCTTTTTCCAGGGACAGCAGGAACACAGTGCTTAGCTACATCTGCTCCATTACCCTTCAACACAAGAACAGATCTGCACGAAAAAATAATGCACCCATGTTAGAACACCTTTTCTAGCAACACCTATGAATTTGGTCGATGTGCAGCCGAAGTTAAAGTAGATTACACAAGGGAGAAGCACACTTGAAGATACATACCCGACAGGAAGAGGAATCGAGACGGGGCCAGAGAACTCCCCAGGCCCTGAGACCTTGAGATTGGAGCCAAACAGAATATTGCACTCTGTCAAGAATGAGACAGTACAAAATGGCCGGAGGAAGTCGTGGTGATCAATGTGAGGAGGGATGCAGTCCCCTTCGTCATAAATGTTCACTATGCAACTGTTGGGAACACATGTTGGAGGCAACACCTGCCACCTCACCATCCGCTTAATCATCTGCTTGAATACGGGCGGCAATGGGTCCACTTCTTCGTTCCTTATTATTCCTGGCGGATTCCCGTCCTTGTCCTGTAGATATCATTCAAACTCTAGAGTTATAACATCTGAGAAAAATCAGAGTCATCAAGCGTAAGTATGTTGTAATCTTCTTCAGTGAGATGATGAAATTACCACTGCATAATTATAACAGCAACCAAATTGAATGGTGACCCGTCCCTTCCCACGCATCCACTTCCTTGGTTCTGAATACGTACGCTCTGTCAACATTCAAGCAAAACAGAGAAAAAAGAAATTAGACCACAAATAAGTACTTATCTAGGTGTTGTATAGGGTTATCAAGGGAATTGTTTTTAATGAGAGGATAAGAAGATACCCATAAGCTGCCCTTTCCGTCCCATACTCTGGTAGTCATAAACAGATTGAACAATTTTCTTCTGCTCTTCAGGACTGAAAACGCCCGTGTGAAGCTCTAGTCCTTGAAGCACATTGATCATTTTGCCGTTAACCCTCTCATTATGCACAAAATTCTTTTTCCTTCCAACCTGTGAAAACCTACGCCATTCCTCATCGTCCTCTGAATTCCCATTGCTGACAGTAACAGAAGGTCCATGGTTTCCAACACCGGGGGACAAGTTAGGGCTGAAAAGATGGCGCACTTGTGGCTTCCCATTAACTGATGAGGGAGATGACTTATCAGTACTGCTTCCTTGCCACTTTGAATCCACAGATCCATTGCTTGGCGTGCTCTCATTACCACGGCTATGTTGGTGATTACTGCTAATTCGTTCTAATGGTGTGCTTGTTTCAGATGCAGAAAAAGGCGATGAATCTGCATTGCTACGATCACATTCATGTTTTTCTGAAAAACATTGATTAAATATAATCAGTTAAAAGGTTTCATGAAAATACAGCAACAGAAGTAATTGAGTACTCAACATGTAGCATATGAAATCATTCAGATCATTCAATAGAGCCTTGGGCCTATTCGATTAACTAAATACTGTTAATTAATGCACAATACATAGAATCAATCAAGCAATAGTTCCTAATAAGGGTTCAATCTAGGACCCCAAACTCAAAACCCTAGTAGGATTTGGGGGGGTTTGAATTAATTGATGATTACAATGATCCACATAATCAGAAAAGCAATTGATGATGGAGACGATTAATACATGTTATCTAAACTTCAGCAGAATTATGGAGAGAGAGAAAGTTACCGTTGGAGATAGAAATAAGACGAGACTTGAGAAGAGCAAGGCAAGGAGAACAGAAGCCATCAAAGAGCTGAGGAATCTGGGAAACTTGTAAATCCTTGAAGGTGGTGACCCACTCGTAATTCTCCGGCGATACTCCGGCTGAATCTCCGGCCATTGTTGACCTCCCTAAGATGTAAGAACAGAACAGGAGGCAACTAGGAGCAATAGGGTTTTCTTTCTCTTTTCTCTTTTCTCTTTTCTCTTTTTATTATTTTCTTTGAGGAGGGTTAAGGCTTAGTTACCCACAGATATGACGTTTGTACTTTGTACAGCTAGTCAGCTACTTTTTTTTTTTTTTTTTTTTGGGAGATGTTGTACAGGTACAGGTACAAGTACAGTTTCAGTAATTCACAATTGCACCATAACAAGGAAACTCAAACCAAATACGAAAATCAATCATGACGTATGTATTATCAGGTACAGGATCTAACTACGCGATGAAAAATAAATTGTTTTTTCACCCTCCATCCTTTTGTGAATAACCATTAATTTTTTATAAACTTGGCCGTTTTTGACCTAATTCGATAACCTGACCTAATCGTTTGACCCAAAAAATAAATTTTTTAAGTTCAACTATATTAAAATTTGTGATTTTTCTTTGTAACTTTTAACGTTAAACTATAAGTACAACTTATTTATTTGTTATTTCTCTAATTTAAATCAAAATAGTTACAATAATCTATGATTACTAGAAGATAATCATATTTTATTATGTATATTGTACAAAAAGCAATATTTAGAGACCATTTATTAAAAAGAAAAAACAGAAAAAAGTCAAAATCATAACCTGTTAGGTTGACCCGAAACTGAAATATACCATCTGTATTTACCCGAACCCAAAATACACCGACCTGTATTTACCCGAACCCGACCCGAAATCCGCCGCCCCACCGAATTGATAGGTCTAATTTTTACTTTTTGAAGTGTTTGGTAAAATCTCATAAAATATTTTCTTTGCAAAAATTTTTTCCTATCCCATGGAAAAAATTGTAATGGTATCATGGTATAATAATAGGTTAAACACTAAAATTTTTGACCACTCAACATAGAAAGATGGATCAACCTAACCAACTTTCCCAAGATGATAGCTCAATAGAGTTGGTACTCATATTGGAGTTTGAAGTAAGTTTGACCCAATTTAAAGCTAAAAATCCAATTCGAATTTGAGAGAAAAAAATTGAATCAAATCCTATTAAAAGAATGACTACGAATCCAATGGCATTATAAAATAAGAAAAATTGAGAAAACTAATGTAAATAAATGTAATAGTGATACAGGGAGATTGAGAGTGGAAACCCTAATCTTTATAGCGTCAGAGCTTCTGACATATGTAAGGTTATCTCAATTAGAGGTGAGAAAAAAAAATCGGGTACCCAAATCCAGGTCCAGAACAGGTCGGATCCAATAGATATGAATTTGAATCTTAGTTATTTGGATTCGGGTCTAACATTAGGATTCGGAACCGAACTCAGCATCCAGGATTCATAAAATTATTTAATACAAAAACTATTTTAGGTCCTAATATTAAGTGAAGACTACTGCTCAATCAGCCAACTCCTTCAATCCTTATTCGATCATTTTCCACCTCACTGCACAAACTTCCCATTCAAACCTCTCAATCCGCACGTCATTGCCTTCTGCCTCTCAAATCTCTATCGTCTGTCCCTCTCAAATCTCAATCATCAACATATACACAGACCTCTCAATCGTCCCCATATGTTCCATCTCCCTTTCAATAATCTTCATTGTCGTCTGTTGCGCACAGCCCTAGAGTTTATTGCCGGTGAGTTGCAATGTTTAAGACTTTTGAGTCTTGAACTAGTTGGAAGTAGTAACCAAGTGGATAAATGTCATTGAAATCTCTAGATTGTAGTTGCCAGCATAAATATAAAAATTCATGCAGTGAAAATGTGTTTTCAAACTGGGTACCCGGGTCCAAATCCAATCCCGGTGGATCTAGGGACTAGATCCTGATTTTAGGATCTATTTTGAAATGAATATGGGATTGGATCCTAAAATCAGGATCCAGTTCTATATGGGATCGGGGTTAGATCCTTAAATTTTAGGCGGGTACCCGGTTTCGCTCACCCCTAATCTAAGTAGAGACTGAGAGTGGAAACCCTAATATTTGTAGTTCCGAGATTATGATTAGATTTGTGGTTTGAAATTTCCTGATAATATTTTTGACAAAAGGAAGGATCATCTCTAACATGTCATTGCCCGCATGTATTTTTACAATTACAATACTACAAAAAATTCCCTAAAACAAGATAGAGCCAAAATATGATCCAACTCCGACTTTGACTCCATGTCCCCAATTATAAGGGATCGGAGTCAGGGGCCCAAGTTACCTTTGATTATTCGAAGTCAGAGGTCAACGTTACCTCCGATTATTTAGTGGAGTCAGAGTGGAGGTTCTCAAATTCCAATTCAACCTGTTGCCATTCATATAAGCCTAAGGCAAATCAAGAATTTATTTCAGGGGAATTGTTAATCTATTCGACGATCTTTTAATAAAAATAGTATTAAACTAAAAATTACAAAAATAAATTATCTGATTATTGTTTCAATAAAATTGTAAGAGATAATAATGTGTAAACCCTATTTTTCAAATTGAGAAAAATTTTGATAGAAATTAAAGCGGTGATCATCATCAATAAAAATATTTAAATTATAGAAGATTGAAAATCAAAATTAGAAAACTAAAAGCAATGACCTTGAAAGAAAAAGACAAGTTCATTTCTATCTAAATTAAAATTAAGAAGTCTATCTAAATTTTTTTGTTCTCTAGAGAATTTTAAAATTATTTTCTTATGGTCATCGCATTTATTTTGTAAGTCACATTTTTCTTTTTCAAGCTCTTCTATTTTGTTGTGACAATCATTATTTTTCTTTTCTAAGGTGGAACATTTTTTTATTTAACTCTTGTATTATTCTTTTTAATTCCTTAATTTTAGATAAGTGTTTTTCTTCTACTTGGGTGCATTTAATTAAAAATTCAATTAGCTCACTTTTTGAATATTCATAAAGAGTGGATAGTTCTACCTCATCCGAGTTTTCGTACTCGATTTCATCCTTGTTTAGATCTTCTTCTTTTTTCAATTATTTAACGCCCGAAAAAAGGCAAAAGTTCACAAAATAATCATTGCCAAACAAGATAATAGAAACAGCTCAAGAAACACAGCATAACCAGACAAAAGCGACCAGCTCAAAAAGTATAAAAACAGCAAAAACAAAATTAAATCTTCACTTTTGCCTTCTTTTCTTCCAGCAAATCATCTCTAAATTTCTTTGCAGCAATGTCTTCATCCTCACGAATGACACCCAATTTATACCAAACCTTAGCCGCTCTGCATGCCTTGTCGTCAAATTTATCCAAACATATTTCCACGGAAACCTTCAAAGCCTCATTGCCAATCTCTAAATCATCTTCACTGTTGGACTATAGTCTTTTAGAACATTTTTTTCATCCCTTTTTTGAGACTCGAGCTCTTTGATGAAGCAACCCTACAAGTAGCTTGTCTGACTAAACGCCGCTTGGAGTTGTAAATTATATTGAGATTCCTTGTTTAGATCTTCTTTAGCCATTAAACATAAGTTGGCCGGCTATCATCATTGCTTGAGTCACTATCACTCCATGCGGCAACCATAGCCTTCTTTTTGTTTCTCTTTGATTTAAATTTTCGATACTCTTCCATTTTTTGAACTAAGGGGCAATCGTTTATCATGTGCCTTGGCAAATTACATCCAAAACAAGAAACAGTATTATTATCATTTTTATTAAGGTTAGGGGACTTACCTTTAGAAGTTCCTTCACTTCTCTTTGATGAGAATCTGTTGTATTTTTCTCTAGGATTGTGTTTCTTCATTCGGGCCATGTTTTGGATACCTCGAACTAGTGAGGCAAATCGATCATCATAGTCTCCATTTTCTTCTTCTTCTTCTTCGGATGAATCATCATTCTCTTTGGCAGCCTTTAGGGCAATACCTTTCTTGGTGGATAATTCTTTTTCTACTTCGGTAAGATGTATCTCATGGGTAAAAAGTTTTCTCAAAAGATCATCTAATTTAAGCTTCTTGAGATCTTGTGCTTCATTTATAGCGGTAACTTTAGGATCCCATCTATTTTTGGGAAGGCACCCAAGCACTTTTCTCACCAGTTCTTCGTTTGAGTAAATTTTGCCAAGGGATTTTAGGTTGTTGGTGATGTCGGTGAAGCAAGTGAACATATCTTTGATTATCTCACTTTGCTCCATTTGGAATAGCTCATATTGGTGCACATACATGTTCATCTTGGTTTCTCGACTTGGCTTGTACCTTCATAAGTCACCACCAACGTTTTATTCCATATCTCTTGAGCTGTATCATGTGCACAAATACAATTATACTCAATAGTGTCCAAATCACAATAAAGAATATTTTTAGCCCTATAATTATTTGAAAGATTTTCCCATTCAATATTAGTGTATTGATCTTCGGGTTTATCTACTAATTCATTTTTTTTTCATTTCTAATCTTGGGGACAACATAAGGGCCTTTTTCAATAATTCTCCAAAGTTCGATATCATTAGATTCAATAAAAACGCACAGAGCATTTTTCCAATAAGAAAAGTCTTTTCCGCAAAACAATGGTGGTCTAAATGTTGATCTACCCTCAACATAAGTACTAGAAAAAGCCATGACCGTTCCTATGGACGGTTAAGTCACAAAAATAGGTTAGACTGTGATACCAATTGAAGAATAAGATTACCCTAGAGGAGGGGTGAATAGCATGATCACAAAAATATTGAATGAGATAAAATGCGTAAATTAAAATACGGACATAAATAGTAGAAAATAAAAGAGACAAAACACGGTGGTTGTTAACGATGGTCCACTGAATTCAATTTCAGAGGACGTCACCGCCTAGTGTTCTCCAACTCTAGGATTGAATCTCAAACTATTATTAGGATGGATTTTAATTTGACAATCGATCTTAGAGCCTTTTCTACGCTCAAGATCCCACCACTTGAAATCACCTCTCAATCAAGTGCGGGGAGTTGACTCTCAACTCTTACTCCTCTCCCTAATAAACTATCTCAACAACTTTATCAATAACTCAATACAATTTTTTTACTCTCACACTCAACAATAGTAAGAAACAATAATGTTAAAGGAACTAATTAGGTTTTTACCCTTTAACGTTTTGCGAAAGTAGGATTTTACCCTCCACGTTTTGGAAATTAGGTTTACCCTACCTCAAGTTTAAATTCATAATTATTTTACTCCTTTTCCGGTGGAAGACAAAACCACCGCTGTAGAAGGATGTAAAAAGTTTGAGATGACCATAATTAAAAGTAATAAAAGACATATTTACCCCTCCCAAAAAGAATAACAAAGTTCTCCTTTCATCGTTGTTAAAGTTGTCCTGCTCGAAATACCGGATGAATCAAAGAATGGAAACTCATATATTGAACGAAGATGAGGAATGGTGGGTTGGGTTTAATTTGTCACGTGTCCAAATGGATTTTTAATTGGAGGACATTTGGTCAATTCACATTAATGTAAACACTAAATTCATTTGAAAAGTATGTATTTAATCTTTAATACAAAGGTAAGGTAAGAATTTATTTATTTAGTTTAAAGTTGAGGTAGGGTAAACCTAATTTCCAAAACTTGAGGGGTAAAATCCTATTTTCTCAAAACTTAAAGGGGTAAAAACCTAATTAGTTCAATGTTAAAGTGATATATATGCTTGTGTCTTATGCATCTTGAATGGACAAGGAATCATTATATTTATATTGCGAGTAGTCGAAGTAGCAAATAATCAAACTTGGACAAATCTTGATCATAATCTTCGTACAATGTATATAGCATTTTGATCTTATTTCCTTCCTTTGTATCATGTAATCATTCTAACCATAATATGGTCCTCTTGATTTTTGCCAAGTCAACATGCACAAATATGATATGATTCTCTTGATATTGCTAGGTTAATCAATCAAACATATTGTATCTATAATCAAAGGGTTTAAATTATAACAATCAAATGTTGCCTTTCATGATTTAGATAATCCATACTTATTTATTTATTTATATTTTGGTCTTGCATCAAAATAATATTAATTAAAATATTAAAAGTAACTCAACACATGACACGAGTTTAGGTATGCGCGCACGGATTTAAGACTAGTAAAAGCTTAAAATGACAGCAGATTCACAAGGAGAAATGGAGAATCCAAGCAACAGTAAGATGTAACAAATAAGAGAGAATATACATTTGCAATCAAATATGTAAACTGTTATAATTCCAATCAAATCCCATTCAAATTGCTTAATATAGCTAAGCTAAACCCAGATCCCTAATTAAAGCTGTTTGTGTACCATTACAGCTGAGACTAATATTCTGTATTTACCATGTGAGACAGCACAAGCTAAGAATGGAGCAAGCGGGCGAAGAAGATGAAACGAAAATCAAAAGATAGGACAGCCATCAACGACAACCCCTTTAGCAGTCGGGCAGGTGGCCAAGGGGCATCCCTCTGTGCCATTCCCCCACCAGTTGAGCCCAATGTTGTTGACATATTGTAAGCTGAAGAACACCAGAATGGTCATGAATGCTGTCCCGGCGTCCAGCCCTCCTGAGAATATGTAGTTGTACCTCTCCCACCATTCCGGCCTGTACCTGTATACCACAAACCCCGATATGAACCCCACGATTATCCAGCTTGTGAAGTTGACTGCACTCGCTGGTGGCATCATCGAGGTTGAACCCAGTAGGACCGGCATGTGTATCAGCCTTATCCACTTCTGGTTTGGGAATGCCTTCTGTGCCACCCACACTACGACAGGCGCAAATGCCCCCACCAGGAACCACCAGTTGACGTTCGAGTAGTGCCCCAAGTTCCCAAATATCCTTCGCGGCCCCACCAATCCCCATATCACTGACGCCGTGTAGAATGTTGAATCGTAGGAACATGTCCATGGGCTCCCTGGTGGCAGGAGTGATGTATCGCAGATGCCCGGGATTGACTCCATCATCCACCATGCTGTCCCCGTGTATACAATCACAGACACCAATGCTCCTACAATCTAAACAACCACCATCATCATGTTAGGACCGATTCAATACCAAGTATAATATATCGGAGAAAGAAAAGATGAGCTAGATCGAGAGAATGACAAACCTGAGCCATAAACATTGATCTTGGTGGGATCTTCATGTAGTGACCGAGCTTAAAGTCTTGTAAGAAGAACAGGGCTTGGGTCATACTGATGTACCCATACACCTTGAAGCACATATTAGCCACAGGTCTTCCTGGGTATAGATATCCAATAATGTACTCCGTAATAACATTTAAACCTGGTTGCTGCATCATTAATTACCCCAGTACTCAAGCATTAGACGGATGATCAAATTAATAAACAAAGTAATATGGTAGATCCATTTCTATTTTATCGATCCTTGTAACACACCTGATTGGTGGTGGCCTGGATTATGCCAATGGGAAGAGTGAAGAAGATGGCAAGAGCACAAGCAAGAAGGACACCCCACCATGGCAACTGCAGCATTTCTTTGTAATATTCACAAACCCAGACAGTCAAAACAATCATTGCCACCAGCAGGACATGAAACCACCACATCGGAACCTGCTTGTACACGCTCATCATCTTCGTGTGTATATCCATTTTACCTGTCCCTCCAAAAGCTCTCTTCGCTTGCTTCCATATATCCCTGCATTATCATCAATATGTCAGATTCTTCAACCCACTTTTGCGATTATACATATGAACAGATAGCTATTCAAAAATTTTAACTTGATCAAAGGCTGTAAATAAACATTTAACTGATGATCATGCACCAACTAAATATTCTGACAGTATGTAATAACCTCTTCAACCAAAAGGTTAAGCTAATGGTTGAAGGCCCATGGATGATTTAACACTCTTAAAAGATAATGCTTGACAATTAAATAGCTCACACAATCCATACAAACTTACAAGAAGATTGCAATAATGAGCACTTCATACATGATTAGCAGAGATACAAGCGATACGAACTTGTAAATTATGCATGCTAAAATAAATCGTTTAGGCAATATGGCAAATGAGCTATAATTTGATGATTAAACGAATAATTGGTATTACATGGCTGTTAGGCAGGAGAAAAAAGCATACCTTCCATTGAAGAGAAGGACATGGACAACTGTGGCAGAGAGTGTTGCAAAGCCGAGGCCATAAGTCATAGCAAAGAATGTGGTGAGATATACAGGGCCTGTCTGGGCATAAGCAGCCTTATCCAACTCAAAGTTTGGAGTGACGATGCTGGGTACATGGTAAGACGAGCCATTGTACATGTAGAGTTTCTGAGAATATATAGGGAACCTCTTTGCATTGTAAACATCGGTCCAGTAGCAGAATGGTATGACCACATACATGATGAGGCAGAATCCAACGGCAATGTTTGCAGTAGCAAACCAAGGACTGGCTAGAGGGCTCCCAAGGTAAGAGGAAATTGTGGTCCAATCTATGGCGAACGAGCCAATACCAAGGCCGTGCTGCCCTGAACCCAACTGGTTAACCAGGACCGACTTAGGAGCGATCCAACACACCCAAGAAATACTCGTGATCAACGTGAACAGGTACGACGGTAACACACAGTAGGCACCACTGCAGATTAGAATGATCATGAAAAACTGAGTTCTGGTTAACCCTCCTTTGGTTCTCTTGTCCTTCTCATGTAAAGCCCTGTAATATTATCCAATCCAAACCCTCATAAGTCTAAGATGCATGGTAAAAGGAACTTTAAAAATATGCATTTTTCTCCATTATTCATCAACATATCATATGTACATGGTGCGTCATCTAAAGAAACAACAATGAACATATCATATGTCTTGATACCTGAAGATTGAGACTTGAACCAAATTTGCAGGCCACCACATTGCTCCAGGATCAACAAGATATTTCCGAAATAAACCAGCCCATCCGAACCCCAATATCTGCAATCAATTAGCACGTATATATGAGGCAATCCCATCAAGAATTTTATCCACAGTAATTAATCTACTAAACATCCTTTTGAACAAGCACAAACAAAATACGAACATAATCTACTGAGATACGAAGATATTAAAGCCAGACACCATAATTCAACAAGATTACTATTCCAAGAAGGTTCCTAATAGTGTAAATATCAAGAATCTATGAAGTAACCACACAAGAAAGCACCAATAATAATGGGTACGAAAGTGGGATACAAGAAAAATACAAGAAAGAGAGGGAATGAAACCTGAGTGGTGAGCATGATGATCAGGGCAGGAAGAAAAGTGAGTTGCCTCTTGTAGTAAAGCTTGACAGAACTGAGAATATGCGTAGCATAAACAGTTCCAGCCCCAGAATTGGCAAAGATGGTGATCAAGACATGCTCTTTGACATTAAAAGGGCCTGGATTGAGACTAAATGCCCATTGAGACCCCTGAAAGAAGACCCTTTTGGGAAGAGTCCTGGCCATGAAATGTCCAAGAGGAACCACCACAATCTGGGCAGAAATGGAAGATATAATCATGGGGTTGGTACGATACCACATGAACTGATTCACGAATGAGAGAAGCACACAGCAAGTGATCCCAAGAAACCACATCCTGAATGTCAAAACAGGCATCTCAGGATCATCTGTTTTCGGTACTGTTACATCAACCTGCTTGATTGTGCACTCTTCTTCTTCTTCTTCTTCTTCTTCTTCTTCTTCTTCTTCTTCTTCTTTCTCTTCTTTTTCCCTCATTTCTTGCTGGGTTGTCATTCTGGGTGTTACCTATGTTCTTGGATTGGAGCCTGAAAAGAGACAGAGATTAGAGAGGGAAGAGATTCAAGATTCTTGGTAATGGCGGTGCATATATTATGAAAATGATAAAGATTCACATGTGAATCTGTGTGTATAAATACTAAATAGACAGATAGAGCAGGAATGAAGACCTTTTCTCGTGTGAAATTAGCAGAAGAACAGTAATCCGTAGAATACTGGGATTGCCACAAGTGGGGTTTGGATTTTACTTCTTCACATGTAAATTGTAAACCTCAAAGTTGATTTTGAAAGAAAAAAATCAAGCAAATTGCATACAATCTTGGGAAGTGGGATATTGTTTCTTATTTGTTTTTGATTGCGTTCCATTTTTAATCCTATATCCTATATAGATACGCTGAATTTAAATATATTTTTCATATGACAGCTTATCCTTAATTATCAAGATAATTATCTTTTTGTGCATAAAAAAATTATCTTTTTGGATAGATTTATTAGGATAATTAGATCAAATATATATGACAACTTATTTAAAATAAAATAATCCATTAATCTAGATATTCATATTTTTTACGGAAACTTTCTAGTATTTTAAGAGCGTGTTTGAAATTAGCGTCTGATAATCTGATATAGCATTTAATATTTTGACCAATTCAAATTTCTAATTGGACAAATATTAGCGCACGGTAAGCTAGTAGTTATTGGAACAATTTCATAATCAACTTCCAAATCGGTTTCTTCTCCCTCAACCATTTGATTGTTATCACACACCTAAATTGATCTATTGCACGTACATTTACGAGACTGGTCGGACCACCATGGCCTCTGGTGCTTAATTTACTCTCTCTAAAATCTGCCGAACCACCATAGCCTTCGGTGCTTAATTTCTCCGATTGGGCACGATCGGAAAGGCGTCGATGGGAATTGCGACTAAATGGCTAGGTGACCTATTTTATTACTCCTTTCTATCATTTTGTTCTTTGCATTGGCTTCTGTTTAGTTAGTCCTATTTCTGGGTATTTCGTCTCTAGTTGATTAGGTTTGGAAGGCTTTTTGCTTTGGTCTTTAGTGATTGTGTTTGAAACTAGTTTTTTTGGTTGTTTGATGTTGGTATTAGTTTCTTTTGGTGGTGTATTTTAAGTGGAGGTGGGAGTGATTGATCGGTTGCAATCTTAGTATTAACACTAGTGGATAGGTTTGGAGTTTGTTTTTTGTTTGTGGTATTGTGGTTTGGAGCTTGTCAGATTGTTATAGTTTCTTGCGGGATCTTTTTCAATATTGGGACATTGGTGTGTTAAAGTTTTACTAGTTCCTAATATGGAGGGCGAAATTGATGAGGAAGTCCTTCAAATCGTGGCTACTGTGCCACACCCTCGACATGCCATGTTCAAGGCAAAAGAAACTAAAGAAGAAGCGAACAAGATTTTTAGGCAAAAGGAATATCAAGAAGTCGCTTTGGTTTATGACACAGCTTTCGAGTTCCTTGGAGCAGGAGAACCTTTTTGTGAGGATGATGTTACCTTGATGGTGGAAGTAGTACCTCACTTCGCTTGAATCTTGTCGCTTGTAGTTTGAAGTTAGGAGATTTTAAGCAAACTCTCACCTTCTGTAAAAGTATGTTAGAATTCGACCCTTTAAATGTCAAGGCCTAACTTCAAAGAGCTGCAACCTTGGTGAAACTAGATCTTATGGAAGAAGCGGTTAAAGACTTGAAACAGGCAATGGAAATATACCCTGAAAACGAAGAAGTGCATATGAAGCTTAAAAAAGCAAAGAAAGACTTGTGATTTAGGTTGTTCAAAGCAAGCAAAGAGGTAGTGAAAAGCTCTAGTGTGGAGGGAAGAAATAATATGGAAGACAAGTAGGGTTGTTTTTTTGTCAACAATGTTGGGAGTAACAAAGAAGTGTTGGATACAAAAAAAAAATGTCAAGGAATCTATTAACAAAGAGGTACTTGCTCCTCTGGAAGTTGATGGGAATATCAAGGTAAAAGGTTAGGAGGAAGGAAAAACAATGGAAGCAGAGCCTCCAATTCTAAGAGGGTTTGCAAACCCTTTTGAGTTGGGAAGTTGCTATGCAGCTTCGAATCAAACAAATTTGACATGCGTCGAGGATAGGGTTTCTAGTCCCATGGAATCTTCGACTACCATCTACAATACTGAAGATCATATGGAAAAGTCCAAATCTACAGTCACGTTTTCTAAAAGGCATGATGGCCAAGTAATGTCCTTGAATGAAAAAGCACATCAAGAATTGCTAAAAGGGAAATTTGTTGAAGTTTTTGATCATGTAAGTATAAGTTATATGAAAGTGAAGGTCTTAGCCAATCCAAAGGCTCCACAAGGTGTTAATAACATTGATGACAAGTTTGGGGAGCAACAAGCTCGTGTGGATACTAGGGTAAATCCATTAGGAGGTAATCATGGATTATTTTTTTTTCCAAATCTCCCTAACAGTCGCAATATAGTGGCATCCGTTGTCAGCGTACACCTGCTTATAGAAGAAATCGTGCAACCAAAAGGCGACAAAGAACTCCAAAAGCTTATAATCACAAGCACCACAAGGCTAGACATACCATCAGCAATATCACTTACGAGGTAAGGATCGTCAGTTTGCAAGCCAAGTCTACTAAGGAAGCAGTGCGAGTTGCAAAAAGAGCAAACTTCTATGGACTCCTTTGTATGAAATCCAACCCGAAGTGAAAAGGCCTTGTTCTGCATCTAACATTCATGTCCGTCAACTCAAGTCACATTCAACTTTCGAGCCTGATTATAGTATTAATAATAGGGTTTTAGTCAGTTTAACTTCTTCTGCAGGTCCGTTTTGTACATGTAAATCAAAAATATCAAACGTTAGGGAAGCATGTGCTCTAGTCATTAAGGCCAAGAGACTAGTCCTTCCTTAGCGAGGTTTAGTTTTCTTGTATTTTGTCTACGCTGCCCAAAAAAAAAAGAACTCTTTACATTGTCGGATTCTTAAAGCAAAATCTTTTCCTAAGTGTAATTTTCTTGAGTTTTCTCTAGGAAATTGTCCTAGCTATCCTTGGAGAAGTACATGGGCTTTTAAACCTTTTAAAGTAGGTTCAGTGTGGATGTTAAAGAATGGACAGGAGATTGATATAGGGGAAGATGATTGGGTGACTGATGCAAGGGAAGAAGGTCAAAACTCCGAAACTTGATTCTTGCATAGTTCAAAAAGTGTATGACCTAATCGAAAGACATCTTTACACGTAATCTTGAGGGTGGGACCTACATGTTATAATTAAATTGTTAGCAAATATAGGGAAATGATAATAAATTAAGAGTGATAAATAGAAAAAGAAGACTAATATGAAATGTGAAACTCTTTTATATTTGTATAATAATCTTATAAAAATTTTGGTTAAACACCATAATTATACAAATAAAAGGACAGTCCAATACACAAAGCGTCTCTACAAACAAATTCCACCACAAAGATGTAATGTATGCAAACCTTACATTGCATTTCTGCAAGAGGCTACTTATAGGACTCGAACTCATGTCCTCACGATTATACGACAACAACTTAACTATCGCACCAAACCTCTCCTTCATCATCATTATAAAAATAATATTTATAATATGTGTTTTATCATTTTTTTTTTTTGGATAATGTGGTCAACTTAAATCCCCAAATTAGATTATGTTCTCAATCTTCCTAGTTCAATGCTAGGTGTTTGATTGTAATAAAAATTACAAAAGGGATATAAAAAAAAAAATAAAGTGAGGATAATGTTAAGTTGTAGAGTATATTTTGAGTGGTAGGATCCACATAGAAACTAAGCATGCATGTAGAGTGTAGAATGTAACCAAAATCCAAAACCAAAGTAGGAGTAGAAAGGGACACTATTGAAATGGAATGAAAGTGACAACCCAGAGTGTGAACTTTAACCAACCTAGATTATCAATCACATATTCACATCCCATCCACGCTCATTTATATTGCACAAAACTAACATTGTCTTAATGTTAATCAGGACTTCATATCTTTTTTCTTGAATATACTATATGAATTTTAATGACTTTGTATTTGCTAATGAATGCGCATTAATAGTGATCAAAATGAACAATTATTGGTCAGCAATGCTTAATTATGAAAATGTTAAACATAAAAATATACAATGAATTGTAGCGAATTGTTTTGTTTCTTAAATTAAGTGCCCCTCAATTTTATTCTATTTATTTTGTTAACAAGCAGCACTTGTAAAAACAAATTATATCACAAAATTATTCAAAAGTCAAACAAAAATACTCGTCGTTATTCGTATCTACAAACTCAAAGCATGGGAGATGTATGGGAAGGTGTGATAACCACAGCCAAGTGGTGTCCAGAAAGCAACTAATGAGTGAAATTATTTGTCTACCCCTTTCTTTTATTAGGTTTGATATAACTCTTTCAATTTATCCTAATTTATCATAATTTATCCAAATCTAAGACAATTTCCTAAAAAAATATTCACACTAAAAACACAATTTCTCAAAAAAATATCATAAGTTTTCATAACTTATCCCAACTTATCTCAACTTATCCATCCAAACCTGAAAATAGCC
Source organism: Portulaca oleracea (assembly GCA_029582165.1). NCBI lineage: Eukaryota > Viridiplantae > Streptophyta > Magnoliopsida > Caryophyllales > Portulacaceae > Portulaca > Portulaca oleracea. The sequence goes on along the minus strand of CM055868.1, from coordinate 46,035,083 downwards.
TAACCAAAGAATAGGTTCATGTTATTATAATGTTATTTTAAAAATATTTGTCTATTTGATTAAGTTTTGACCGAAATTAACGTCATTAAAAAGATATTTTACTAAAAATTACTACCTTTGTCCCTTTTTATTTGTCTAATTACCTAATTTCTCAGTCCCTTTTTATTTGTCCAATTACCTAACTTTTACATTTTCAATAACTATAATTCTCGTTCTATCCCTTATAGATGCACTTTTTGCATCTTTCCAAAGGTATTTTCAAGGACATTTTTGACAATGTACAAATTTTTTGCTTCATTCCCTATATTTCTTCGTACTGTGAAAGTAGTTTTAGAGACAATTAATCAGGGACGGAGGTAGTACAATAATCTTAATTTTATATTATAACACATTAAAATTTGTGAAAAGTTAAAGATTAAATTAATTAAATGGACAAATATTTTGAGTTGGAGGTAATAGTTTTCAACAATTATTTTGTAATAAAAATAATATTTGTATTACAAATCTAATTTTAATACTTTTATATAATAAAATACTGTGTATTAAAAATTTACAAATAAAAATTTCAAAATTTAAGTAACATATGGACTTAAATGAAGATATGAATGGAGGGAGTAGTGAGCAGCGACGAAGAAAATAGAGGCCCACAAAGGCAGTGTAGGAGTTTATGGCACGTGCGGGCGCTCAATTTAAGCAACGCCGCAATAAAGGAACACCAAGTTGTCGTCATTTTCAAAGACTATGCATCCCACCTACTACCTCCGTTCTTTTTCATCTTTAGTTTACAGTTTTTAGTGTCAATTTTTAATTAATAATATTTAATACAAAACTTTTATAAAAAATATAATATTACAATTTTTGAGTTGTATTTTTTATTATGAATTTAATGATACCAATTTTGTATGATGAATCATTAAACAAATTAAGATATTAACGGTCAAAATTTTTAACATAAATTCCTGGGCGGCAGATAAAAACAAACAGAGGGAGTAATTTATTGTTATATTTAAAGGTAATCCTCCAATATTTTTAGTATCTCTCTGCTATATTAATTATAGTCTTTGAAAATTATATAGTCAAATATTAAAAAGTTTGATTAAAAATTTCTCAATAAATACAATAAATTGTTATATAAAATTATATCATTATATTTGTAATGGAAAATATTATCATAAAAATATAACATTGTAATTGTTAATAAAATATTATGTAAGAACTTACAAATCAAAAAGTGACATTGATAACAATGTCAGTCAACAAAATGATAATTAATATAAAACGGATGAAGTATGATAATTTGAGCCTTAATCAATACATTAGGCATTTTTATAGGTAATTCTTAGAGATATCAATTGTTGTGTAAATTTTATGGGTAAAAAACAGTTGGGTAAAAGTTTAATTTTGGTAATTTTTGGTAAAGTTTGATAACTTTAGGCAAATTTATGTTAATATATCGAATTTAACTTTTTTTTGTTTTTAACTTTGGTATTTTTTGATAAATTTTGGTAAATTTTGATAAATTTAGGTAAAAAGTAAAAATTGGTAAACTTTGGTAAACTGATAGGTAAAAATCAGTTAGGTAAAAGTTAAATTTTGGTAATTTTTAGTAACTTTTGTCAAATTTACACATATATATATCAAAATTAGATCTTTTTTTAAAAATTTGGTAAGTTTTGGTAAATTTAGGCAAAAATTAATAAATTTTGGTAAATTGAAGTTACCCATGAATTTGACATGCCCACTGATTATTTGCATTGATAAACCAATTTACTCCCTCCGTTTCATATTAACTGTCATTCTGTTTGAAAGGGAAGCTTGGGTGTAATGACTGAGTTGTTGCCCTGTGATCCTGAGTTATGAGTTTGAGTCATGGAAGCAGTCTCTTGTAGAAATGCAAAGTAAGTTTTCCTACATTACACATTTGTGGTGGGACCCTTCCCCGGACCCCACATGCAGAGACATGCTTTGTGCACTGGGCTTTTGTATAGTAGAACATTTTATATTCTTATATTATATTTTATCAAAATTTACAACATTATATTCTAATAATAATTATTTCGTAATGAGTCTAATAATAGTACTTTCTTATGCTAGAACATTTTATATGTTGAGAAATTGATAATGTCGATGGACAATTAATATGGAACGGAGGGAGTATCTAAATTTGTTACTGTGAAATTTTTCTTTTTCTATTTGAAAAAGTCAATCTTCAAAATTATTACTGCCAGGGTAATTTTTGAGGCTCACTTTTCATGTGTTTTTTTTTTTTGGCTTTTATCTTGTTTTTTTTTTTTTGTGACATATAATTTTTATCAGTCCAATTCAAAGGAATAACACTATTTAGAGTTACATTACTGATATCAGTCCAATTCAAAGGATTAGCACTGTTTAGAGGTATATTACTCATAAAGCATTAAACCACTTTTAAATATGAACTAGTAATATTCAATTATCTTTAAACATGAAGTTGTCTTTAAAAGGCAATTCAATTTTAAGAATTGGATTGGTACGCGTTTCCAATTAAAAAGTGGTGCAAATCATTAAGAGCAATAACATCCTAAATAATGACAAATCTAAAATTTTGGTTCACTTGAGAATATTTAAAAACATATGGAGAAGAAAGTACAATAAATGATCCATATAATTCTCAAGGGGTCATAAATGATCCATATAATTTTGTTTCAAAGCTAATCCATATTTGGAATTGCTTGGCAAACTGATCATCTTCTGAACTTTTTTTCAAAAGATTATGATTTTTAAGGATTATAAAAGTGTTGGGTTGAAAGTGGCGACCAATTTTTGGTTGATCTCTGTCTCTTAGAAAGTAAGGTAGAAGAGTTTGACTGGGAATCAAATTGTTGATTTTAACCACTTCTTTTTTGTAATAATTTCTTTGTTGTAAGGACTCTATTAATCCTAAAATTGTGTTACCCACTTCTTTTTTGTAATCTTTGTGTTCCTGAGGGAGTTGTGTGAGAGTCAACTGTGAGTGTTGAATTCTCAAGTTGTAACTCTAGGAAAACTGTGAGTGATTGTGGAGGTCTGAGAATATCTGAAACACTGTTCTAATCCTCTGATAGTGCATTGTTCATTGTTTTTTCCCGATTTGAGTTTTTCCACGTTAATTCCTTGTGTCGAATCTTTATTATTTTTCGCCTTTATTATTGTTTATCTGCTAAACAACGCCACGGGAATCCTAATAAAAAGAGGTGATCCAATAGTTTAATATTACTTTGCCACGATAGTAAGTGATCATTGAAAGTCACCTTTTTTCACATACTAAACCACACATTTACAATTTTGTCAATATAGTCAATCCTAGCAATCTAAGGAAATTTAGTAAAATATCACGTCTAATTTATCATCATTAAAGCTCAAACTTTTGTTGTATTAGAAATTTATTAACAATACTATGTGATATTAAGTTTTACTATAAATCTAATAATAGTATTTTTATATAATACTCCTACATTTCGTATTATTTATTGTTTTAAATATTGTTTCCAATTAAACTTTTAAAAATCTAACCATGAATGATTTCTAACCATGTATAAGAATTGTTACATAAAACTACTATAATTATATTTTTAACAAAAAAAATTATTATAAAAATGTAATATTACAAGTATTAATAAAATAGTATGTGAAAAATTATCGATTGAAGAGTGACATTGGATACCATAAAAAGTCTAAGTGGCAAATAATATGAGATAACGAAGTGGATCATTATATGTTGAGAATTACTACCGTCTCCTCATTTTATCTATCATAAAAATGTAATATTACTAAGTGGCAAATTATATGTTGAGAATTACTAACCTAGCCTCTTTTCTTTTTCTCTCTAGAAAACCCTAGCCTCCATCTCTTTGGAGGGGCTGACATCGATTCTTTTATCGATGGTAAGCTCAATTTGTTTGATTTCTACCCCAATTATTAGTTTGGTTTTACGTTTACGCAAAGAAAGTTAGTATCTTCTTTTGTAAAAGTTTTTTTGTACCCTTATTTAGGTTTTTAGTCTCTTTCTAGAGTTTTAGTTCAGTTGGTGTGGTCTAATACGTTCTATGAAGATCGACTTTCAAATCGCTATAGCACGGGTTGTGAGGTTCTCCATCAATGGTAAAGATGCAGAGTCATCGAAAAAAGATGCAGAGTCATCGAAGAAAGATGCAGAGTCATCAAAGAAATCAGAGTCGAACGTCAGTAAGATTAATATTAGTTATTTGGAAGTTGAATTTCGTATCTATGTTTTAGATCTACAATTGTTCAATTACGATTTTTATTGTAAGTGTCGTATGGCTTGCTATTAATGAAATCGTTATGTTTCGTTTCAAAAAAACTTAGTCAAATGATAAATATAATAACAACAACAATCTCACAAGGAAAACATGTTTATAATGCGATATGGGGATCTTGATGTAGGCAGTCTTCCCTAATGAACTAGAGTTAATGGTCCTCATGGAGAGGCTGATTTCTGTAGACTCACAAAAAATTTTCAAATACCACTTTGGAAACCAAACAAGACAACAAAAAGACCCAACAAGAAAACCTTTCAAAACCAACTTGAAAAGAACAAGAAAAAAAAGTGCAGTATAGAGATGTACACACGGGCACCCCACATGCTTGAAGAAGGCAATGGCTATACATTATTGTACAACACAATCAAAATGAAGACACAAAGCAAAAAAGATTTAAAACAAAGCACATTACCTACCAGAATCCTCACTCTACTACCTTAATTCTAGCCCTCCAAATGGTCATATCTAGTGTCATATCCTCCACTAACCTCAGGTGCCTCAAGTCTGCTCTATTACCTCTCTCATAGATTTTTTTGGTCTCCCACACTCCCTACGTCCAAGCAGTATGCTAATCCCCTTATTCCTCCTCATTAGGGCATCCTCACTTTTCCTATAGGAATGTACAAACCATCTCAGTCTAGTCTCTCTCAACTTATCTTCAATTGGTGCTACCTCTAGTTTAGCTTGACAAACAACATTCCTGATCCTATTCTCCTAATATGTATGCAAATCCACCGAACCATACTCATCTCCACCACGTTCAACCTTTAACAATGTATCTTCTTAGTTGTCCAACATTAATCTCCATACAACATCGTCGGTTTAACTATCGTACAGTACACCTTACCCTTTAAATTGAGCAAATTAGGATTTTACCCATTGAAATTTAATGAAAGTGAAAATTTACCCCCAAGGTTTGTGAAATTAGGTTTATCATACTTGAAATTTGGATCTTTTATTATTTTACTTATTTTGTGGCAAATGACAATTTTATCCCTGTAGGATGGTATGAAAATTAAAGTAGGGGTGGGCAAAAAATCGTAATCCGCGATCTGATCCAAAAATTCGATTATCCGATCCAAAAAAATAGATAATTAGCGGATAATTTTTGAAGTTGGGAGATCGGTTAACCAATCCGAATTTATCCCCCGGATCATGGATCGGATTCAAATCGAGGGTTGAAAAATTCGGACAATCTATCGGTTATCCGAAAATCCGAAAATAATTAATTTTCAACTTTTAACCTTCAAATATTATTTTTTGTGATAAATTAGTAGTCATTAGTGTAGAAAACTAGAAATGTAATACAATACATAAATTTTACCATTTTGAACCAATTAAGGTAAGAAGGACAATGATTATTATTGTACGAGTGCTTTGTAATCTGTGAATATACGGTTATCCGATCCGAAATTTGATTAACCGAGACTTTCGGATCGGATACACATCGCAAATTTTATTATCCGACAATTTAGTTAACCAAAACTTTCGGATCAGATACGGATCATGATTTTAACTATCCGAATATACGGTAAACCGATTCGAATTTGTGATCGGATCTGTTAACAGATCCATGCCCACCCCTAATGAAAAGTCTAAAACAACCCTAATTAAAAAATGAAAAGACAACTTTACCCCTACAAAAAATTAATCAGTTAATTTCACTGTGTGTTGCCGCCTCCTTCATGTTCAAGTTACGTTTCCCCCGCTGTAAAAATTTTATGTTAAGGCCAATTTAGTTTATTAGTATTAATTTTATTAATAATTTGATCTGAAAAGGTTGTATTTAATATTTAATACAAAGGTTAGGTGGGTTAATTATTAGTTGATTTAAACTTAAGGTAGGATAAAACTAATTTTTAAAACCTTGAGGCTAAAATCCTACTTTCACAAAATCTCAATGGGTACGTAAAAACCTAATTAGTTCCTTTATAATTAGAGGGATTCTCGGATCTTCCTGAAACTGCCCTCCAATTTTGTCAAGCAATCGTAATTCAGTGAGTAACATCCTCACTAATTTCTCCATAACTTTGTAATACAAAGCCAAGGTATCGAAACTTCTCCATGCATAGAATAACTACCTCTCCAATAGTAACTTCTTGACTTTGATTCTCATTCTCCAACCCACTAAAATGCCACATCATGTACTCCGTTTTTTACCTACTCAATCTAAAACCCTTAGACCCCAGAGTATCTCTCTAGAGCTCCACCTTGTCATTTAATCTTTTCCTCGACTCTTCTATAAGCATTATATCATCTGCAAACAACACGCACCACAGTAATTTATCTTGGATCCCCTTAGTCAACTCGCTCATCACCATAGTAAAAACGAAATGGACCAACTACAAATCCCTAATGCACCCCAACATCAACTGAGAACTCTCCCGTATTTCCCACCACCATTCGACACTAGTCAAATGTTAAATACTACTATAAAACACCACAGTAGTGATCTTCAAGCAATAAATACAAAATTCATTTGTTATAGTTATTGTCTTATTTATATATTTATTTAAGTTTTATCCATAGGTTATAAAATTCCAGAGCAACTCCAATATTGAACATTGTTCCCTTCATTTCGTATTACAAGTCATCTTTTTGACGAAAACTTTAACATCAATAAAGTATAATTAGTTAGGTAGGATGTTTTTGGTAGCCGCGTATAGATGAGAAAGAAAAAATAAACTTGGGTAGATAAATAGTAAAATAAATAGAAATATATCATTTAGATTACAAATAATGAATATTACTCCTTCCTCCCTGAATTATTTGCACCTTAGACGTAATTTATAAAACCAAAAAAATATCCACTCTATATTACTTTATTTCTTTGGAAATATTGAAATGGTGAATAAAAACGAAAATAGTAAATAAAAAAGAAAAATGAAAGAAAAAATGTAACTAATAAGGTTAATTTGATAAATTAATAATTAATATGTTATTGAAATTATAAAGTGACAAATATTACGAAAGAAAAGAAAATTAATAAAAGTGGCACATAAAATGAATGAAAAGGAAGGGGTATGAAACATATCATTTTGCAAACCGTTGATTAAATAGACAAATGGGGGAGTATTGAACTAGGTTGATGTTCATGTAATCATGTGCAATAATAAATTGACAATTTAGCCTTGACACTGTTCATTTACACTCTAGTCTTCTCTTTCCGCGTCCTACTTTCTCTGTTTATATTACTACCTCCATTTCAAATTAATTGTCACTTTGATTAAATTTTAACCGTTAATTACTCACACATTATAATGAATTATAATATGAAATTACCATCATTAGAAAGATATTTTCCTAACAATTATAATGGAGGTAATTTTATATTGTAACTCATTGTAGTTTATAAATAATTAACGGTCAAAATTTAGTCAAAGTGATAATTAATTTGGAACGGAGGGAGTAATTGTTATTTTTGAAAATTGTGCAGACAAATTTCAAAAAAATGACTATAAACTTCTCAATATATACAATGAATTGTTATATAAAATTACCACCATTTGAATCGTAACGAAAAATACTATTATAAAAGTATAATATTGCAATTATTATTATATAAGAAATTTTCAATCTAAAAATGTTATTATAATCTTTGAAAATCAAAATTATGACAATTAATATGTATGGGAAGGAGTACTTTTAACTTGCACTTATTTTGTGGAAATAATGAGGGTTACTATGCACAAAACTATAAATTTCAAAGCAAATTAGTAGTGTCCAATTGTTGCACTATTTTCCAAGTTTGATAGGTGTATGAATGCAAAGGGCGACTTAATGCACAAAAAGACTAAGTTGAGATGGGAAAGGATTTAATGCACCGCAAAACCCTTAATTTGGGCAAGATAAAAGGTGTATCCCATCCCCCATTTGGATCTCGTCTGTTAGGTCTTAGGTGGAAAGCTCCACCCCATTTAATTAATAACATCAAATACATTGTAATTCAACAACTTGGAAACATTCATAATTTCATATGGTTCACATAATTGAAAATTTTGCACTTTTTGCTACTCCACCGCCGAAAATCAACTGTCCTCGCTCAATGATTGTCACACTCCTATACTCATGTACTTCCTGTATTCTTTTAAGTGATAGATTTAAATACGGGTGACAAAAAATTCCGAAAGTTACAGTTCCATCTAATGTCTGGTCGATTCCCGGTTTCAATGCGACCAAGATCGGAAGTGTCAATAAAAATAAAGTTTTGATCAACACCGATATTGGGAGTGCGACTTAATATCATCTCTTGATCTTTGTCTTTCCCAATTTTCGGACATACATACACATATATATATATATATATATATATATATATATATATATATATGGGAACAAATACCGTGAGAAACACGTTATTATAAAAATGTGAGTAGCGTCGATCTGGGCCTCTCTAATCTAACATCTGGGACTAAAACCACTCTTAAGGCCGAAAATATTGCCACACGGGTGATTGTTTGGGAAATAGTAGATCGGGGCCGCGTGATTTATGGGATTTGAGCAGTTTTTTATTTTATGAAGATTGCAACGTAAGAAAAAGGAAGTTCTCAGTAACTGTATATCTTTGATTTGGAGAGAGAACGACAGACAGAGACTACAATGCAAAAATATGTTGGTTAGGGTTTTATGGCAAATGTTTTCATCAAGACATCATTGCAGAAGTGCTCGAACATCATTTGAAAAAGCAGACATTGATCAGCAGTTGCAGAAGGTGCTCCAAACTCAGGGAGCAACTTCAATCACCTAGAAGCAAGTTAAAAGATAATTCTTCAAGGTTATAGTGTTTCAGCATTTCAATTTGGACGAATTTCAAGCACAATAGTAATACTCGATTTTCTTTACTTTATCTAACTAGGTTGCCGGCGTTGGATTCGGAAACGAAGGTTGGGTTGCATTAGAAATAAATGGCAACTAGAAACAACGAACGATGCGGAGATGGCATCAATGGGAGTGGTTCAGATTGAACAAGTACTTGCACATCAAAAACTAGAAATCTGGCGAGGGTCGTGAGGGTTGTTAAGTTGATTCAGTTCAACTGGCATCGACAAATTCCTAGCAAACTTATGATTTGTATACGAGGTTGGATGTGCTAGACAATTTGATACATAGCATGGACAAAATATTCCACCTATGTGATCATGAGGGTGTTTTTATCACACCAATATTGAATAATTCGATTATTAAAGACGAGAGGGAACTACTAAATACACAACAAAAGGTAAGGTACTGTGGTCATTGTATATAAGGTAGTGTGTTAATGAATATAAGGGAGTGTTGAGTTGGAAAATGATACCATGTGTGGTCATTGATATAAGGGAGTGTGGTCGTGGACATAATAGAGTGTTAATTTAAAGAATGATAAGGTACTATGATACCATGTGTGGTCGTAGACTTAAGGGACTGTGGACATAAATATAATGCAGTGTGGTCACGGATGTAAGGGAGTGTTGAATTAAAAATGACACGGTAATATGATACCGTGTGTGATCATTGATATGATGCAATGTTGATTTGGAAAATGATAAGGTACTATGATACATAATGAAAAACATATATGGCTCATGCATAATCTGCCATTGTTTTAGAGAAGAGACATCGTTCTCCGAGTAGTTTGTCAATGATGTGATGCAGTTCATCTTCAGCCAGGTGGAGGACTCTATATAACCACATTAGTTATGCAATATGATATGTGTGGACACGCATATAAAAGGGGTGTGTCAAAGTGTGACCACTTCATATACGTGTTTGTACACATGTATAGGGGAGTTTGTTGTTGTTAATATGATAGTTCCATTGTATTTATTGTGATCCAATATGACCACACATGATATACAACTTGAAAGTAACGTTCTTCTCATCCTAAAGGAATTTTTGGGCATATGGTATATTAGACCTGACAATTTCTGACCCGACTCGAACCCGCTCGAAATTTTTGGGTTTTGAACATGATTTTTTCAACTAAACCCAAACTACACCGAACCCGAATATCAGCGGATCAAACATGACCCGCCCGTTTGACCCGAAAATTTAACTTTTTAAGTTGAACTTTATTAAATTTTGTTACTTTTTATTGGAATTTTTAACTATTAAACTATAAGCACAACTTATTTATTTGTTATTTCTCTTATTTAAGTTAAAATAGTTACAATAATCTATCGTTACTAGAAGATAATCATATTTTATTATGTATATTGTACTAAAAGTAATATTTAGAGACCATTTTTGAAAAAGAAAAAACGGAAAAAGGTCGCAATCATAACCCGTTTGGTTGACCCGAAACCGAAATACACCGCCCGTATTTTCTCGAAACCGAAATACACCTTACCCGTATTTACCCAAACCCGATATACGACCGACCCGAAACCGCCCGCCCGACCGAATTGACAGGTCTAGGTATATAGGATTTGGAGAGAGAAACACTAGCACGATAGAAACTTAGATATGCGAGAAATTAGGGTTTTAATGCACAATTCGTCCCGACTCCATTGCAGAAGGCACTCGGTAATCAATTGAGGAGGTTGATTATTGTCTCCGCTTCAGAAGGTGGTCGAAATCAAAGGGCAATTTTCGATCAATGTAGGAGCAATTTTAACGGAAAGTTCGAATAAATTGGAATATGTAGGCGTTTCAAATATGAAGACTGCGACTGAGAATACACGACATTGATTTTGGAAATGATGGTAGCTAGTGTTCAAATAAGATGGCAAATAGAGACATGGAATGACCAGATAAAGGTAATGCTAGGAGTGAGACCCGGGTAAACATGTTATGTATACGAATCAAATTTAGGGTTTTGCAAGGGCGCGGCGGTTTTTTAAATTTATTCAGTCCAGTTTGCATCCCAAATTTCCAGCAAACTTTGAATTCCAAGGGAGGTTGGTTGTGTTAGATGATGGTGTACATAATGTGGACAAATTTGTGTTGTGTGCGGTCATGTGGTTATAATTTTCGCACCAGGTGAGGGGGACTCTCAATTACAATTACGCTATGCGTGGTCATGGTTATGAGGGAGTGTGGTCATATAACTACATGTGTGTGTCGTTGTTATGGTGATTTGGTTGTCTTAAGTGATGGGATACATTGTGTGGACAAATTTGTGCTTTGTATGGTCATGGGATTCGTATTTAAAGATTTGGGGGGGGGGGACTGTGTATTACAATGATATCATATGTAGTCATGGTTATAAGAAAGTGTAATCATGCATCTGCATGTGTGTGTCGTTGTTATCGTGATTTGGTTATGCTTGATTATGGGATACATAGTATGGACAAATTTTTGCTTTGTGTGGTAATGTGAGGTGGTGGAGACAAGGGGAGGAGAGTTGTGTATTACAATGATACCATGTGTGGTCGTGATTATAATGGAGTGTGGTCATTCAACTACATGTCGACACTAACCTTTAATTCCCAAATTATTATATGTAATCTCTTTTATTCCCAAATTATTGATGCTACTATTTTGATCCTTGTCTGAAACTATTTACAAGTCTATATTGTCTTATCACTCATACTCATCGCATGTCCGCACTTCCCTTTTATTCACAAATTATTATATGTCATCCTTTTTATTCCCAAATCGTTGATGTTGGTGTTTGAACATTGATTAAATCTATGTACAATCTGTAACTTAACTCATTTTACTCAAGTAAAGGGCATGCATTTATGACTTGATGTTGGTGGGTAACTTCTATCTCAATCTATTTCTAAGAATACAGTGTGTTTATATTGCTCATTTTATGTGACTAACAACAACAACCTCCAGGTGAAACATGTTTAAACGCAATCTGGGAGATCTAAATATAGGCAGTCTTCCCCCCATGAACTAGTGTTCATGGAGAGGTTGATTATTGTAGATCCACGAAAGATTTTCAAAAAAGCTCATTGGATGTGACCACAGTAACATATTTGTCCTATTTTTGTGGTCTGTGTTGTTTGACCATTACCCATTTCTCCCCAACTTTGTTGTTGGATGGTCCATGTCCATAGTAAGAGTGGACATATACGTGGTTCCTTTTAGATCTGTTTGCATGTGAATGCCACAGGATTCCAGAGTGAAGTCACTCAGCATGCATTATCGCTATGACATTACAATTCACAAGGAAAATCTATAGAGGGAGGAGGTGTGGGACAATGCCTCTCTATGATATAAGCACATACACTAAACCCAGATGCTACATGCCTCGAAGGACCCCGACATTCCTGAATAACTGACCCACCGACTATGTTCTTTTCTCTAGCTACCCACTTGTGATATGTTAGACAACTATTATGTATTCGGAATACTTTTATCTCTAGTATCACTTTAGATATTCGTGATATGGATGTGTAATTAACCATGCGTTCACTTTTTAGAACTTACATTATGTTCTATCAGTTCATGTGAAAGTATCTTCTTTTATCAATTTTTGCTAAATGTTCAAGATAATTGTCATGTGAACCTACCATTTCAATCAATATATTTGTTAGTAAGATAACAATATTGTGAAATTGTCTTCTATCAAGTTTGATTATAGTACTTCACAAGACTTGAATTTACAATATATGTGGTGAGGTGTTAAAGGAGTCAATTAACGGCTTTTAAGGAGCAAGCAACTTGTACTAATCTATATTCAACGTGTTCCAAATTGATAATAGATTACTAACATATTCCTTATTATTAAGTCCATAATAACATTTCTACAATCGAAATGCAGCCTATATTGACGATGTTGGGTGGCCTTTTTGTCTGGATGTATCTATAATTCTAAAGTATCTGTCCTGTCCACAATAACATATACCATACATCCAAGCCCAAAGTGTAGTTCCACACTACTCGATGATTTGTTTATATGTACACAGTAACATATTACTTACACTTTTAAGTCTATATTGTGTGTCCACACTACCCATTCTTTGTAACCACATTAACTTTTTCATTATACGTATGGTTGTCTGTTTATTCCGATTTATATCCAACATGTCTGTTCCACATAACCCAATGAATATAACCATATTAACATATACCTTAATTTTTGAGTCTAAACTATTGAGTGGAAAGGTCATTAGCAACATATTACCTTCATTTTAAGTCAATAGTGAACATGTATATAACAACATATTACCTACACTTCAAGTCTATATTGCATGTCCATAGTACCCAATTTCTATGACCACAGTAACATATTCCTTATATTTGTGGTCTATATAGTGTTCATCCTACATTTCTGTCTAAATGTATCTATCCACAGTACTCGATGAATATGACCATGTTAACATATACCTTAAATTTGACTCTAAATTGCAAGGTTACACTACTAAGTGAAAATGTCTGTACCAACAAATCACCTATAGTTTTAAGTCAATAGTGTTTGCCCCAATGCCTAGTGTTGTGGCTAAAGTAACATATTTGGTATATTTGGTCCATATAAATCACAATAAAATATTAGATCGCGGCACTATAACTGGATTAACACAACAACCAATCGCATCTAAAGAGATGATGAAATAAGTTGTAAAGACCTTTTTGAGGGGAAAGATCAACTCACATGTGTGCGACAAGAAAAAACCATATCAACTTCACTTATTATTAAGATATCTCTAACAACACACAAAGAAACCATAACAATCATAAACCTATTGTCTGCCTGTAACATCCCGAATATATGGTTAAAATGTGGCTTAAACGGATTGAAATGACTACTTATATCACCAAGGTGCACCTTACTTTTAGGAAACTCATCTGTTGAGAGCTCCTAGTCAAGCATGCTTGACTAGGAATAGTCTCAAGATGGCTAGCTAATCTCTTGGAAAGTTTTCCCAAGTAACGTGTGAGTGAGGACAAAGCACGCTGAAAGGATTTATGGTAATGTAAAGCAGTTATTGGAGATGTCCATGGGGAATGGGTCGGAGAGTTAAAGATGGTATCAGAACCGAACCTGACCGTGAGCTACATCAGTGGATGGGAGACCCATGGGCAGTCATCTAGCATAGCAACGATTCTGGATTTGATTGAGGCACAACGAGGATATTGGGCGCTTAACTAGGTGATTGTAACACTCCATATATATGATTAAAGTGTGGCTTAAAAGGATTGAAATGACTACTTAATGTCACCAATATGCACCTTCCTTTTAGGAAGCTCATCTATTGAGAACTCCCTAGTTAAACATGTTTTGTTTGGACAATCATAGGATGTGTGACCTCCTGGAAAGTTTAACCCAGATTGTGTGTGAGTGGGGACAAAGCACACTGAGAGGGTTCGTGGTGGTTTGTAGGGCCAGTCGTCAATCTTTGAAGTAGTTGTTGGCAATGTGTGTGACCTAGGAGGGGCTAGGGTGCTACACTAGTACTGTCTCAACCGATTTCATCAACTTAATACAAATTGTATCCCATATCAAAACACTGGGATGTCTACTGATACCGCTCCAGGAAATTTGTACTATTTTAGAAAGCTATCTGGCCACAAAAACTGCACCTCCTTGAAGCGGTTGATTATTGTCTCCACCGCAGAAGGTGGTCGAAATCAAAGGGCAATTTTCGATCAATCTAGGAGCGATTTTAAAGGTAAGTTCGAATAAATTGGAATATGTAGGCATTTCAAATTGGAAGAATATCGTGCAAAATTTTAAAGGTAAGTTCGAGTAAATTTTAAAGGTGCTCCAATTATGACAATTATGCACTCTCAATGGTATGATTGTTCAGTCGTACCTATTTGTTGTTTACTCTCAATAACATAATTATTCACATATATCTATCAAGAGTACATGCTCTATGTACATTTAATATGTATTGCCTTACTTGGGGAGAGGGTGATATGGTATAAGGTGGGAGTAGGGTGGGTGAGGTTTACCCCTTCCTACTCTCTCTTACCCTCATTTCCGGATCCCTAACACTCAATTTGGAATGTAACAAAGAGACTAATGACATTATGTCATACATAATAGAAAAATTGACAAATTTACTCATCCACTTCTCCATGCCATGTTGCGAGATATCTCTTGAGTAGAGGAAGAATTTGAAGAGTTTTGATAATTTGTGGATGTGTGAGTGTATTACATACAACATAAGAGTAAATATGTAAATTAGAAACTACTCTTATTGACTCTTTCTTAATTTAAAACGGACTTCTCAAGTAAGGGTAGATTACCAACCCCTACAAATATTCACTTGCTCTCACCCTCCTTTACGCTTATGAACTCATTCTCTTATTTATAACCCCTTCCAAGCAAGACCCTTAATACACAACTTACAGGTACCATGCTGATCTCAAAGTCCAACCAAGAGTTGTTTATCAACAATATTATTTGAAAAAGACACTAGAGGCTTAGTTCAAATTCAATCGCAGTGTATAGGATAACTTTTAGTATTTTGACAAATTAAAATTTTCAATAGACAAATATTAGTATCCGGTAAACAAAAATTCTAAATAACATTTAGCATTTCAAGCAACATATTTTGAAAAATGAGTAAAATTTACATTCAGTATTTGAAGTAACGCTTCAAATATTTTGGTAAAACCGTCAAATATTTAACCTTTATAAGTTATCCACATCCATTTTATCCGCTTTCAATTGGCATTAACAAGTTAATTCAATCGCTAAATTTACTCACTTTTCGCTACTTAAATTGTTATTGTCACCTAAACCGTTATCTGGTATACAAGCTGCTAAACCACAAATTTTGTTGAAGAGGGCCACAATGTTTGATTGCAGAAGAGATACAAGAGTAGTTGGTTTGTAGGTTTAAAGAGAAACTACTTGAGTTTATAAATTTAGAGTCTCATAATTTGTAGTGTGAATAGGTTTAACAAGATAAGGTGGGACACTTCAATTCGGGGGTCCCCCGTGGTGTAGATGCTGGATGGACGTCCGTTTCAGTACCCTAACCCATATGATTGATTTTTCCACATTAGCATGCTGTACTAGTCTACTACCAGAATTCAATACATATCCCACTTTTTGGGCCAGACTAAACTCATGAAAACCTAAGAAATGGAATCATGGTTTGGTATGGTCCACAGATCATCAAAGTCCAACAGCTGAACTCATATTGTAGCCATCTCCATCAATGGAAATTATAGCCAACTTAAATGAAGAAGAAGAAGAAGATGATGATGATCCCTGCCTGGCTGCGATGCACGATGAGAATGAGATGAGAACTCACTCAGATCCATCCATCATTGATTCTCCTTCAACCCCACAATTTTGGAATTTGTAGGCATACTTTTCCCCATACACACACAGAGTCAAAGTCATCCAAGAAAATACAAAACCCTCCCAATCTCAGTCCAGGTCACATCCATCCTTACATTAATATCTGTCATGCCATTTTCACGTCCAAAACAAGCTTTGTCTATACAAGAATTCAATTCATGCCCCACATGGAAGCTTCTTACTGAAAGATAAGCATCTGTCCAATAATACTCACCCCCCACATCCGCATCTCTATTCAATTTATTCACCTCAACTGCTCTGCTCCCAGGGATGAAAGCTTGTAACACGCCGCTGTATATGCACATATATTCAATCTTGTTAAAATGGTCAATCCAAGGTGCGCCTTTATCTTTCGAAACTAAGGTCGATCCCCTATTCGATTTGTTTGATAACATATCAAGGATCAAAGACCAGAATGTAACATATAATAATGGAATGAATTGTAACGACCTGCAGCTTCAAGCCTCCTGACGATAAATTGGCAGTGGATATCACTCGACAATAACCGGTCTTTGCAGAAAAAAGGTATAATCCAAACTATACACTTATCAGCGCCAGTACCATAGAAATCCAAAAATAAGTGCTTAAGGGTCATATATGAGTAATCAATCCTTTCACCTCAGTCGGCCGCAAGGAATTCACTGCCTATTATGGCTTTCTGACAAAACCCAGCTTCATCAATCAACTTGATTCTTTTGTCCAATATGATCCACAAGTAAAACAGAGTATTTGGACAATAACAATACATTAGACAACCTTAGCTCTCAAACTACATACGCGATAAGACCAAACATTCATTCATCCATAAAATGCGTGGCCACAAGTCGGCAAATATGCTAAAACACAAAGTCATCACACGCAGTAAATGTTAAAACAGACAAGATCTCTAGGCAGCAGCTGTGCCTGTGGGTTGTGAAATATAGATAAATGTAAAACTAGTCAGGGACAAAATACAGTCGAATGACGGAGTAGTAGAGCAGATAATAAATGTAGCATCACTGACATGGGAAGAACAGGATATGCAAATGGTGGATATATATTCTAGGTCACCACACAGGCAACTTCTCTTCGTATGTTTCTGTGCTGTTATTGGACTGTCCCATCAATTTGATACCACATCTCACAGCAGATTGATACATTACAACCCAACCCCAGATAACAAACAATCATGAATTCAAATGATATGCTAGCATAATAAGTCAAATCTTCAAACCTATGTTACTCACCCTCTTCATTTTCCCTACCACACCCGTGTCAAATCCTGTGATTCCAGACAAGGGAATTACAACACTCGACACTTCAAAGTTCAAAGGTTTTTTTTCAATGATAGTTTACAAAGGTTCTTTAAAAATCGCCCACCCTGCCGCACCATACACCCTGGAATCTGAACAAGGGAACTACACTGGGCATATCAAAATACAATGAAAACCCGCAAAAACAATCTAGAAAACAGCCGAGTGCAGCATCTGTATTCGTGTCCACATCAAATATCCATACTCATGCCCGAGTAAACCTAGCTTCAAACCTAGTTGGAGCTAAAAAGGAGTTTCAGGACCAAATACAGGTTTTGGTTTCCTTGAAGTCCTCAAATTTTGCAGCGCTAACTGCGAAAAGCCACCTCCGCATTATGGCCTCCCCCACCCCCCACAAAAAAAAAAAAAAAGAAAGAAAAGACACCCTTTGATCAGAAAAGAAAGTCAAAAAGAGTCGGCGTATGATAATAAATTTCCACTCGTTAGAGATCAAGAAACTTGATGGTGAAAAATCAGGCTCATAGCAAACACCGATAAGGCGATAACAAATTGCATGATGTACAAATTACTTTCCTCACTGAAGCGCACAACAGGATCAAGACTCAAAAGAAAACCAAACCTTCATCGCATTCAAGATGACAACAGAGTAAAAACACTGCAGTAGAATACATATATTAGTTTGATCCTCCACGCATCTAAAAGCGAATACACACTCGCGCACCAGAATAATCTAACAGGATACAAGTTTCAAACCTCCTGGCATCTACGGGCCCACAAATGCAGTCACCCACCCAATTCCAGTTACAATCTAACGAAAACCAAAACACCAGATGTATATATCGTACAACCCTCGTTTATATAAATCGTTCTCCAAGTATAAGACGTTGGATCAACCCTCGTTATCGCAAACTGTTTTTCGAGCGAGTCCTACATAGAAACGTCCTTCGATGATTTAGAGCGAATAATTACTTTGGTTCCAATTGAACCTATTAACGAGTTACCTATGCCTTAACAGATCGAGAGTAGCGCAAATCACCTGCTAAATCACAACATTCAACGTTTTCCGCGGTGCCCACCACCTGACCTTGAACCAGGATAGCGAGCGAATTGAAGCCTTAAAATAGCTGAATCACGGTCATTCTCATCGAACTTATAACCTGCAAAATCGAGCTTTACTAATGGTGCATAATTGGCTACGGTCCACAAGTATCTTTTGGATCCACCACGAACAAAGAAAAAGTGTATCATAGCTCACAGATATAGTAAGGGCCAACACATGTACCATTAGTTACTCAGTTCCTAGTCCCACCTCGGATGATTATACATTGAATACTTGGCAAGCCAGCATAGGAACAGTTGCTCCACGCTTCATTTTGCTAGAGCATAGATCATGAAGAAAATAATTTGAAGATAGGGGTACGGCAGTCAAACAGATGCCTGTTTTAGACGTGCCAACTCGATTCTGAACAACATACATATTATATCATGTCTTGCGCAAATACCCAAGTACCTTAGAGAGCCGTCCCATTTGTCAAGGCTTGCCAAGGCATGGACAAAACCAAAACACACTCATTTACTCAGAAAAAGTTATATATTTAATATTGTCCTTCAAATTCAGAAAAATGATTTGGGAGCAAAGTTGAGGTTCGACGGTACACTAGGGAACACAAATAGGGCTGACCACATGGCTTCAGAAGTCAAGCCTTTCCAGTGGCACACTGCTGAGAGTGCAATACCCCAACTTCCATAAACTTTCTATAGAAGATGGAAAGGAAACTAATACAAAGTTGTTCCCACGGACCTATCCAAAGCAGTAATCTGCAAGGGGCTTCTCTGCACTCCCTCCCTCACACATACTCTGATAAATTCAGTGAAAGACAATGAAAGGAAAAGATGGACAGATGACAATGAGGTGAACGAAAGGGAAGAGAGTAGTCTAAGAAACGAACACGGAACCCAGTTGCCAGAAAATGGACTGAAATATTGGAAGGAAACACCCGTCAATAAACACAACGATGATTGGCAATTCTTTGGTGGTTTTGTGGTTTTGTCCATCAGGTGCTCATTGGGGAGAAAAGATACTATAATTTAATTTCAGGACTCAGCATATACACTTTCTAAAAACGCATTGCAACTTGACAGATCCACTTTTTAGAAACTAAGTTTGACGGGTCCTAGACTCAGGAAGAGGCACAAGTAATATAATAAACATTGTAACTCGCGTGTTGACTAATGTCTTTTAACTGCAGTCACTTCGCGCATGGGACACATTGGTCCCCTGAAGAGTTTGCAAAAGCGATGCTACTACAGCAAGAACCTAAACCTAATCACCGTAGCAGTGACTTTGAATCACTATACCACTATTTTACTTCAAAACCAAAAATCAATACAAGGATGTTCTAACATAGGGCTATATGTAAATGGGCCAGCTCATACCATCCATCAAACACATGGCACAATATCACAAGTGTTTCAAGTTGAACCAAAGTATCCATTTTCTTATGTGTTTCTTGTTAGTTGTTACTTGCCCTTTCACTATACAGCAGAAAGAACTTCGCCCTGTTGGATCTGAATCATTTGACATTTTCTGGAAAAATATATCTCAAATGGCTTAATATATGTCAGTTACTTATTTCACTCTTTCTCAAAATGGCTTACTCCCATCAAAGTATACAGATTAATGACATTCAACCAGCACTATTTGTATAACTTCTTCTTTTTTTTTCCTTTTTCTGGGAGTTACTATGAATTCTATTCTACGCTCCACCAGGATACTATCTATGTTCAAGTTTTGATTTTGAGGATGAATCAATGTTTCATTGTGCAATACTAAGCGTTTCTCAACCACTACGAGATCGAACTGGAGATATAAGCCCGTGAACATCAGATCAGCTAGGGCAAGGGGTTGTGCGTATTCAGCAATAATGCTTTACGTTCTTAATTTGTGTTTACAGAAAGGAAAATCAATAGAATCGAGATTGAGTATCACCAAAGTAAAATCGCATATCAGATATGTATCAGGAGGACATCAGAGAGAGATCCGATATGTGTAGGCACTAGGCATATTTATATGTTATTAACATGTATGCATTGCGTAAGTGCACATGCACCATGCAGAAAAAATGATGAAACGAAAACCATTCCACTTGGATGTCAATTTAATAAACTGAATATATTGCATCAAATGCGCTGTAAAAACATACATATCAAGTCACATCTTGAGTCAAAAATGAATCAAATCAGAAATATATGATCTGTAGTCTGTACATAAAATACAAGGTATCTCTTCTAAAACCATAAGCAAGTTGTCTTCATAGTAATTTCTTGTTTCATAAGGAGTTCATGGCAATTCCAGATGAATGTCCCCAATCCCAATTAATAGGCAGCAAATAATATATATATGTGTGTGTGTGTGTGTGTGTGTGTGTGTGTGTGTGTGTGTGTGTGTGAGAGAGAGAGAGAGAGAGAGAGAGAGAGAGCATGTTAAAACCAAGATTACTTGGAAGTATGAAGTCACTTCACTGAACACATAAGCTAAGAAACACAGAATGAGCTTACCTTGCAAGGCATCCATTGCGGTTGCAGCATGAGGTGGACTTAGAAAGTCAACGAAACACAGCACTAGTGGATCTCCCCCAGGCTACACATGTAAAAAAAATAAAATAAAAGGGGGGGGGGGGTTGGGAATGTCATTAAGAGTCAATACTTCAATAGAAAAGTGAGGAAAAAGCAAAAAGTACATGATAACCAACATACATGTCTGGACTCCTTTGTCACAAGCCTAACTTCCTTGTATCCCACAAAAGGGCGAAAGATGTCTGCCCAATGAAGTTAACGAAAAGCATGCCAAAACAGAGGGAGAACACAAATATTTACAAGGAAAAAACGCAAAGACACATACAACACCAACAAACATTAACTATGAAAGGATACGAGCCACTTCCCTGCGTGTACAGTTGGCAGGCAAGCCCTCCACAAAGAGAGTACTACTAGCATCTGGGGGAAGGGAAACTTCATGCCTCCCAGATCCTAGGCTGGAACCCCGCCCCTTCATGCCTGGGTCCACAGCTCCAACATTCGCCATGCGAAGATCGCTTCCCATGCGAAGATCACTACCCATGCGCGGATCACTTCCCATGCGAGGATCGCTTCCCATGCGATGATCACTCGCAATGCGAAGGTCGTCAATGGAGTGACTAGACATTCCAGATCCAGGTAATCTACCAGCATCTGCGCCCCCATACGGAATTTGCTGGATAGATTTTGCACATGTCAATATCAACCACACAAATGATAGGACATACATCAAGCATATTCAAGCATAGAATTCAAACACAAGGGAAAAAAACACAATGGGAAAGAAGCAATACCCCACTGCGTAGATAACGATCATAGGATGCATTTATGGATTCAGTATCTCTAATTGCACGATGGGGTACCCTCTCATCATCACGTGAATAATAACCAGGCATCTCTCTTCCGGATGGAACATCTACATGATCAGACCCAATTGTTATTAACTAAGAGAGTGTTTGGTAAGAATTCAAGGAAAATTTCCCGGATTAAACTTCCTGTTTTCCCTGGAAAACTATAGTTTATAGTGTTTGGTTTACATCCTGAAATTCTGAGAAAGTTTTCAGTGTTTGGTTGAAATTGTAACTTTCCTTCGAAAAAAATGTTTAGAATGTCCAAATTACCCTTGTATTTATTGTACCTTTCTTGGGTCGTTCTTAGGCTCTGTAAAATTAGTAGGGCTATTTTCGAAATTTGTTTACCATCAGATTTCCCAACAAGCTCCATAAAAATTTCCCTTGCCATCCTACTTAAAATTTTTCCCAGAGGAAAGTGGGGAATTGTGGGCCCATCATAAACTTTTTCCCAAAGCCTAAATGCATCCAAACATGGAGAAAGCAGGTCAATATGAGAAAGTTGACCAATTTCCCTAGGGTTTTCCATCAACCAAACGCTCTCTAAGCTAGCCCAGCCCCAGATGTCACAAAAGGGCATCTTATTAGTTCAAGTAACAGTTCATAGGGGACGCAGAGTAGAAATAGCAATGGTTGGCAGTGAATCAGAACATAATAAATGCATTGCTCAATTTTGGGAGCACATAAAGCAAATTAGGAACAGCTGAGACCTACAGCAGCGGATAGCACTTGAAAGAACGGATAAAGTGTGATGATACTGACATTATACTTATACTGATTACTAAAAACAAAAGGGTACTTACAAATACTACGAAATATTTTGATCAAAAGAAAACAATTGTTATTAACATATTCAATGTGACTAGGCCAACAATTGTAATTTATAATGTTATTACTCTTCCTAGCGAATGACTGTAAAATAACTAGAGGTGCTTATCTCTTCTATCTTCTATCCTGATGACCAAGATAAAACATTTCACAAGGACCTTAGGAAGTAGGAACCCTGAACTTAAAGGAAATGAAACGAGGGAGGAAGGAAAGTAGAGAAAAAATGAATACAGCAAGTTACCAAGATAAAGGATTACAGGTGGCTAGGTGAGAGAACTCAGAGGGAAACACTAGATGGAGAATACACCCAATGAGGAAAATATTAAGACACTGCTAAAAAGAATCAAATATAGCACGGCTCAAGCTTTCATTCACCATGCTCAGATTGCAGACAAAGATCATGTAAGCAATCCCTTTCCTTGGAATGCATACAAAGGAGTGTACTTTATTTTGTTTTGCTACCAAAAGAAGCACAAAAAAGGGGAAATTTCAACTTGTACGCTAGTGTTTTAACTCTTTCCAATTTGTCCTATTTTTAAAATTATTTTCCAAATGGTGGACCTATAAAACTTTGAAATATTTAATTAGGAAACATAACTTATTTTTAGGTTAATTGTGATTAAATTAGGGGGGAAAATGAAAAGGCTTAGTTTCCCTCACCCCTCTCTATATCCCCCCCCCCCCCCCCTTTTCTCTCAATCTAAATGTTGATTCTGCTCAGCATTTTCCACCGTAACCCACAGGTAGCACAATGCTCCCCTCTTCAAATTTCTCTGCACTAAAAATTCAACAAAGAGCTTTTGTTGAGGAATATTGCCTGATGCTAGGACATAATTAACTGGATTAAGAGAGACATAATTGAAATCAAACAAGATGAAGGTGGCTTCATCTGAGAGCAATGATCATAATGGGCAACACCATTAGAATCAGCAACCATTCAGAATTCAGATAAAGGGTATACAGATTTGAAAGATGACACTCTGATCCCCTCCTCAGATGGGTAGTTCAGGGTACTGCATCACTTGCAGCCCGTATGGGTCTATCCATTGGCATCTTAAGGTCTGTCCATTTCATTGGGAAGGTAAAGCATGGTAAAGTTAAGTTTTGGTAAGTTTTGATAGACTTTGGTAAGTTTATGTAGGTTTGGGTTTTGTGGTTAAATAGTTTGGGTAAATTTCGGCAAGAGTAACTTTTAATTTAACATTGTTTACCCATGAAATTGGCAGACTCTTAGGCCCTATTCTTTAGGTGGATTGTTATCCATTTTACCTTACCCAACTCAACTCAAATTTACTCATTCAAATTTTCAACTGTTACCTAAACTTACCCATCCTTACTTTACGCAACCTTATCTTACCCCTCTAAAGAATATGAATCTAGAGCTATAAAATAAACATGAAGCTAGCACTCTAAAAATGTTCATTTAACAACATTTTTTGCCACTTTTGTCGAAATTGAGCAAAAATCAACTTCCATAAACTTGATCAAACCTTCACCAAAAGACATGAAATACTAAAGACAAAACTCAACTATAAATATGAAGATCCAAGTTACTTCATTTGGTTGACATTTGTCGCCACTTTAGTAATCGGTCAATATTTTTTCATTCTATCAAACAAAAGAACATGACAAAGGTGAGATGAAAAACATTTTTCTGAGAAAATGTTATCCATTGAAAAACCGGGTGGGAAAGCCATTCCCCCCACCCCCCACCCCACCCCACACACACAAGAAAGCACCCTTAGGATCTAGAAGGATAAGGTAAGGTTGGGTAAAGTAAGGATGGTAAGTTAGTAAAAGTTGAAAACTTGAGTGCTGAAATATAGGAAGAAATGGGTAAAGTGAGGTTAGGTTGGGTAATATGGGTAATAACCCACCAATAGAACATAGCCTTAGTGAGAAAACATTCTGAATCGAATCTGATCTGAAGGTTACACCTAACTCTAAAATGATAGGTCAAGTGGGCATTATTACTAATTTAACAGGACAACAGCAGTTTATACAACCTGAGAATCACAAGAAAAGAACAAAATCAATAACCCAACTACACAGGAAAATTGGATTGTAGTACACCGAATTATAGGGGTTGGGATAACAAGAAACCGAACTTTAGAATTGTATCACAGCAAGCTGATTTATTGGACCCTTGGATTTTAGTGCACCGCCACCAGATTTTCTTACATGGCACCAAAAGAGGGTTGTTTTCTTAAGCGGTACTTGTATTATAATAATCCCAAATTTTAATATATTGGATCGTATTAATCCAAACTATCATATATTGCCATGTATTCTTAACTATCATATATTGGATTGTAGTAATCCAAAGTATTGTACTGTAAATCTGGTGGCAGTGCACAAAAGTCCAATGGTTCAACAATTCAGCTTCCTATGTTACAATTCTAAAGTTTGATTTAATATCGTCCCAACCTTTATAGTTTGGCTTACTATAAATCCAATTTTCCAATTACAAATATGCTCCTGCCAGTGACGCACAGCAAACAGAAAATATCACGAGGAAGTTCCAACTGGCGCATTGGGGTTCACATAACCTCTTTATTTTTCATATCCATCAATTGCCCAAGCTTGTTCTGTAATATCCCCAACTTGACCCCAAACTTAAGGCATGTTGCAAATGTTAGACCCTCAACAAAGCTGCCGTAAATCAATGCACTCACAACCCAATTCAATGATGCACCAAAGTAAACACCAATTCTCAGTCCCAGGAACCAATATTACCAGAAACAGCAGAACCACATGGGCATGAGTTCAAAGCTTCAGCAAAAGGCTACAATTACATTCAGAGGCTGTAAAGCATTCAGGATGTACGAGCAGAACACAAATGAAACCAACTTCAAAGTGCCATCCAACTAACAGCTGAAGAGGATCTTAGGTTTTACTCTGCAACCCTAGAAAAATACTAAAGAGACACCCCCCACCAAACCCCTACCCCCAAAAAAACCCTAATTTTTGCAGGCTATAGAATATATGGAAAGAAAGGGGGAGAGAGAGAGCACCGTAATCAGAACGAGGGCGCTTTCCGGGGAGAGAAGAAACGGCGGGGGGCTGCCTGGAGTCGCTGTATCTCCAGTAGGCGTCTGACATTCTTCCTTGAGAGAGAGAGAGAGAGAGAGAGAGAGGGAGAAGGAGGAGACAGAGAGATCTTGCTTGCGGCGAAATTATAAGATGTAATGTAGGCGGGCACTCTCCAAAATCTACAAATTACTCCTTGTCCTTGCTTTGTACTTTAGAATGTGTTTGATCGCCTGACTGTCATTATAAAAAAAAAAGTTTGTTAAGGGAAAACATTTCAGGTACAATTCAAAATTTAATAGTAATGATTATTGGGAAAAAATTCTATAGGGGTAAAGGAAAATTTTTACAAGGAAAATGGAATTGAAAGTGTGGAAATGTTTAAATTACCCGTTATATTATAAAACTAAACAATTATAAATAAGGATAGTGCAGACATTTTGTTTGTATTTGTTTGTCTTGTGCACGCACTTGTCTTTGCGTTTGGAGCAATTCGCAGCACTCCAGTACGTATTTAAACTGCCCCTGTTTCTGCTGTGGATCCGTCGGAATCACTCTCCATGAACTTTTGTTCATGCCCCCGGTAAGGCTACCTATAGTAGGGTCCCCTAGACCGCGCTCAAACGTGTCACCTGGGAGGTTGTTGTTGTTGTTGTTGTTGTTGATGATGATAGTGCAGACATTTTAATCATCTTTCCAAAAAAATTTGTAACTTCAAAAATTTTAGAGGATAGTTTATAATGTCTAATACGCTGGCCCCTAGAAAAATTAGATGTCAAAAATAAATTACCCCTTCCCAGATCTACTAAGGCCTTGTTCTTTTGTCACATTAGGTTTAAGTAAGGTTACCTAGTTAGGTTAGTTAGTTAGGATAAGATGTAATAGGAAAGTATAGAATAGGTTTAAGTTAAGTTGTTAGGTGGAAATATTTTATTAATAAAATTTGAATAGTTTGTGGAAAATAAATGAAAAGGTTATAAGTGTTGGAGAGAGTGGTTTGATTTGAGATTAAAATAATATTATATGAATATCTTTTTTATTTAAGAGTTGTTTATGGTTTGAGTGTTTTTTAGATAGTTGAATTAGGTTAGGTTAGGTTAGGTAAGGATAAATTAAGTCAAGTCAAGTTAAGTTATGTTAAGCTAATTACGTTTAACCCAACTAAAGAACACGCCCTAAATGTTCTCTTAGGGGAAAGTGTCAGGCCACCTTCATTAATTCACCAGATCTCAAGGATTCATACAAACTGCATTGGGCACATTCTGGCCCATACATGCTCTATCTATATAGATTGTATCTTAGCTAATTTATCTGTCTCTTTACATTTGAAGTGTTCGGTGATCCTTATTATGACCTCGTCGCTCGAGCTAAGCATATCGCCTCCTGGGGGGTCTGTTGAGCTTGAGTTTCATATTCACTAGACTTGGGACAAACGACCAAGGCCATCCTATTAATGGGCAGGGAGCCCCTCTAGGGTAGGCATCTTTCAATTGGCACAAATATAGGAGGGATTAAGGCGGTGGGTTGTTAAGGAAGGGTGGCTTTTGGTTGAAGGTTCAACAGAGGTTACGAGCATGACCCAACTAGTCACGACCGTAACCCTCGTTTGTGGGTTTGGCTGGTTGGAAGCTCATGAGTCACGACCGTGATCCTGTTTCCTCTTTTCCATGCCTTGGCAAATTTTTTGGAGCTCGTGAGTGGTCTAGACGCCAGTCATGGTCGTGACTCCATGGGTCACCACTATGACTTAATTTTGCCTTGTGTCAGTCGCACCCAATTTAGTGAGGACTCTCTTCCCAAATAATCCATAAGGATCAAGGGGGTACTTAGGGCGTCATTAGCTTGATAGACCAATCCCGCGATTTTCAAATGCCTTGGGGAATTTTGGTACCGGATCGAAGAAGTCTTGTGGTGAACCGACTAATTTTCAACACTCAATCCCGACAAATCACCCATGAAGACAAGAACAGAGCTAGTAGATTCCATGTCAAGTCGGGGTCGGAATCCAGCCAAGGGGTGTTTTGGTCATTATACAGGGGTCAGATGGAACCATGGAGCATCAAGTCAAGCCCGGAAAACCAACCTCAAGGAGGCTAGGAAGAAGCCATGCGGGAATAAGGCCAAACCAAGAGGAGCAAGTTGAAGAATATCATGTTTTTGGGCAAAATTGGGTAATAAGAAAAGACATGTCTCCCCTCTTTTGATCATAAATCCTTTAATACAACTTTGATGACCACCAAATTCGGCGAGCTTAAAGTACACATATATCATATGCCCAAATTGGAGTTAAAATGAAGAAGTTACGCGCGTTGGAAATCGGCAAACGCCGGTAGGCGCTAGCCACGCCTCCTTTGTTTTCTCCATCCCAGATTTCAGCATGAGGCGCTGGGCATGCCTCAGCAGTTTACGCAGCTTTCGCGATTTTCCTTCCCGTTTCGTTGCTATTGTTCTTCCCCCTTTTCCCATCCCCTATTTAAGAGTTAAAATCCTCTCCGGTTCCTCATTTTGTATTCAACCTTTGTACAATTAAACACATGAATATTATGAATGTTGGGCAATTGAAAGCCCTTTCTTCAAAACCTAGCTTTATCCATGGAGATATATTGTGGTGCTTTGTATTCCAACCTTTAGAGTGTAGATGGTGGTTCTTCCTTTACTCTACTCTGGATGATTGAAGAGGTTTGCTTGGTTGAGTGTTGGTGGGTAATCTTTATGCATTCAATCTTGAAGACCTAGGTCTACATTGGTGGGATTCCCCTTTTATAGGTATTCATATCTCATTTATTGCTTATTTTTCTTATTATCAATCATCCAGAACCCCTAAATGTTGGTTGTTCTTGAGTTCTAAGTAGGGGTTTTCTTAAACCCTAGATAGATTATTGGGTCATTGGGTATTTATTCTTGCTTGGCTTGTCATTTCCGGATCATCAAACCTCCTTTTGTGGAGCAAGATGGGTTTTTCTTTCAATATAACAAGTCGTGTGTGCCTAAAAGTCCCATAAGGAAACACTTGGTGCGTGATGTGCATGGTGGCAGTTTGGCAGGACACTTCGGGATAAACAACAAGATTGATATAAGCAGGGGATACTTCTATTGGTCAGGCATGGCCGGGGATGTGCATGATGTTGCATCTATGTGTGTAGCTTGTCACTAAGCCATTTATACTACCCTTCCTGTTCCCCAAGATCCATGGGAGGATGTGAGTATGGACTTCATCGCCGCATTGCCTAGGACAGGGAGAGGTAAGGATGTTATTCTTGTGGTGGTTGACCATTTTTTTTGGGTTCATAATTTCACTTTTATATTGTACCTTACTCCCTCCGTTCCATATTAATTGTTATAATTATAACTTTCACGATTTTCAATGTTACTCTTTGATTGATAATTTCTTCACAATATATTATTAACAATATTATACTTAGATGATAGTATTTTTCGTCACAAATCTAATGGTGGTAATTTTATATAGCAACCCATTGTATATATTGAGAAATTCATGGTCAAAATTTTTAAAAATTGACTGCATAATTTCCAAAGACGACAGTTAATATGGAACGGAGGGAGTATTATTTTATTAAATTTCTTTGGGCCTCCTTTGTTATCATCTTTCACTATTTTTTTTTTTTTTGATGATTATATATGCATAGTATAGTCAAATTAATCATTAGTAATGTAACAACTCCCTGCATATCTAAAATTTTGTTGCTATGAATTCAATTCATCCAATTAGCCTTAAAAATGTGATTATACTCAACGTATGCAACGATGTGTCATATGAATTGAAATCGTACAAACATGAATACTTTCTTAAAATTATAATTTGTATGATGTTTTCAATATAATTTTTACCACTGACTTTTGATCTTGACTTTCACATAAAAGAATTTGAGTAACCTAGATCTTTTTTGTACAAGCAATAGTAGTACATTGCTTTTAAGCTTATAATGACGAGTTATTTTATGCCGAAACAAAATTTTAAAGATACTTTATAATTTCCTCCTTAATTGTTTTTTTACACCTGAAAAGGATAGATATATTAATAGAAGGAAACAAACATCAGGCAAAAGCCAATTACAACCTGGAATCCTCAAGCCAGTGAGGTGGGTTCCCCTCCCATTCCCTAAAACACTTATATTTTAAACCCCATCTAGCCAAGTTGTGGGCTGCTTTGTTGGTATTTCTTCTGGCCCATATTATCTGATCCACATTTTGTTCCCGACCCAGAGCAGCCACATCTACGTAGAGGAAAGTTAGTGGCCCATTTCCAAATTCTTCCTTTCTTAGCTTTTTGATTACCACTTGAGAGTCGCTTATCAAGTGGAACTAACCCTAACCCTAACCCTAACCCTAACCCTAACCCCAAATTGCATTTGGATTTGAGAGAGTTTGCAGAATGGGAAAAGGAAACCTAACCCTAACCCTAACCCTAAATCACTGAACAAAACGCACAAAAAAAAATCCAAAAATTGGCACAAAAATCAGAGAAACTAACCGGATTCGATTCGAGTGAGAAGGTGAAACAAAAATCACTCCCCGGTCCCGACGATGGCGTTGTATTTGCTAGGGTTTCCCGGCGACGACGAGAAAACCAGGAAGAAAGTGAGAGGAAGAGGCCCTGAGAGTGAGAAGGTGAGATCTACGTGAGAGAGAAAGTGAGAGGAAAAGGCCCGGCGAGGGCGTTGTTTTTTCGACAGAGTTGGTTTTGGCCCCTTCTTTTTGACCCTGTATTGACCCGCGAAATACCCTAATTTGACCCTAATTTTTCTGACCCATCAACAGCCCGCCCCTTTTCAATTTTAAATGGGCTTTGACCCTTAAAATTCAGTCTTGACCCTTGCAGCCCATAGGGTACCCAGCCCATTGCCCACCTCTGGTCATATTGTAATCGCCTGACGATCGGCAGAGCTAACATCGTACTTATATCGATGTTGATTTCCTAGTCTTTCCCGGTGTCGATGATGATTTTCCTGTCTTTCCCGGTGTCCATGATGATTTTCCAGTCTTTCTCGGTGTCCATGATGATTTTCCAGTCTTTCCCGGTGTCAATGATGATTTTCCAGTCTTTCCCGGTGTCCATGATGATTTTCCAGTCTTTTCCGGTGTCGATGGTGATTTTCCAGACTTTCCCGGTGTCGATGATTTTCCAGTCTTTCCCAGTGTCGATGATGATTTTCCAGTCTTTCCCGGTGTCGATGATGATTTTCTAGTCTTTCCCGATGTCGATGATGATTTTCCAGTCTTTCCCGGTGTCGATGATGATTTCCCAGTCTTTCCAGGTGTCGATGATGATTTCCCAGTCTTTTCCGGTGTCGATGATGATTTTCCAGTCTTTCCTGGTGTCATGATGATTGTCCAGTCTTTCCCGGTGTTGATGATGATTGTCCAGTCTTTCCCGGTGTCGATGATGATTTTCCAGTCTTTCCCGGTGTCCATGATGATTTTCGAATCTTTCCCGGTGTCGATGATGATTTTCCAATCTTTCCCGGTGTCGATGATGATTTTCCAGTCTTTCCCGGTGTCGATGATGATTTTCCAGTCTTTCCCAGTGTCGATCTTTCCCGGTGTCGATGATGATTTTCCAGTCTTTCCCAGTGTCGATGGTGATTTTCCAGTCTTTCCCAGTGTCGATGGTGATTTTCCAGTCTTTCCCGGTGTCGATGATGATTTTCTAGTCTTTCCCGATGTCGATGATGATTTTCCAGTCTTTCCCGGTGTCATGATGATTGTCCAGTCTTTCCCGGTGTCATGATGATTGTCCAGTCTTTCCCGGTGTCGATGATGATTTTCCAGTCTTTCCCGGTGTCTATGATGATTTTCCAGTCTTTCCCGGTGTCGATGATGATTTTCCAGTCATTCTTGTCTGACCGTGCATGCACCATTCTGATTTGGCTGATGATGTGGATGCAATATGGTCTCACTTGATCCGATGTAGATTGTCGGAATCAGTTAGAGTATGATTAGAGTTTCAAGGAACCTCGGTATTGAGGTGCTTGGTTTTCTAATATTTCTCGTAACAGTATCAAAGTTTGATCTCGTTCAGCCCCCGGCGTACAATCTAGGGCGGTAATCCGAAAGCATGCTCTTGTCCAATCAAGCATTTGATGCTAACATCATGGTCATTCTTCAATGCGTGGGAGTGTAATCAGAATGTTAGAGACCCCAAGTAGTATAAGTGCTCGTTATTCAGATTTTTCTCGTTCGAATTTAAGTCTGCTCCTTGGATTAAAATGGGACTCTTGAGTGAAATTTGTTGCTTTGGGCATTATTTTCAGCCCTTCGTTGCGGGTCTCGAAGCTCGGGGGTTGCTCTCTCTTTCCTGGCCATACCATGTGGCTTTGATGCAGACTTTTCCCTTCATTTCTTTAGTTATTCAAGCAAAAAAAAAAAAAAAAAATTTACGCCTCAACCCAATAAAATTTATCCCTATGTCATTCCGCATGTCAAGGGAGGTTGCATAATGATTTTCTTGACAAGAGAGTTGTACCCCAATGGCCATCAACTTACTCAAAGGGCCAAATATCTTTGATCCGAGTGAGTTCATCTTTGAATATTGTTCCTAGTTCGAGTTCATGCTTGGGATGTTAGTTCTCTAGCTTAAAATTGTCAAATTTGAAAGTTTAACATGTGATGTTCATGTTTTTTTTTACTCCCAAATCTGTGTATTTTTAGCCATCATAATGCTGAAATTTGTGCTCGAAACTTGTTTAGACGTGTAGACTGTACTTAAATATGGGGTAATATAAGGAAAAGTGTAGAAAATCGGGTCAAAATTTGGCCACAAAATGATTCAGAACTAACCCAAAAAATCTAGGTCTGCTGACCAGCCCATGGCACGTGGCATGAAGGTCAGTTCAACAACCCAACTTCAAAAAGGTCTAAAAAATTTTATGCTCTCTATTTTTTTACTGTGCTTCCATGCCACGTGGCATGGTGGTAGGGTCAACTATCTGAATTTAACTATGCTTGAATCCCTTATACTTTCTCCTTTTTTACCGCAATTCCCATGCCACGTGGCATGGAGGTTGAGTGAGCAGCTTGATTTCAATAGGGTTTGAATTCTCTTCCCTCTTTTATTACATTTCCATGCCACGTAGCATGGAGGTCAGGTCAACAGCCCAGGTTTCAACCGGATCTGAATTTTTGACACTTTCTCTATATTTTTTTTACTGTATTTCCATACCACGTGGCGTGGAGCGCGTATTGATAGCCTAATTTCAACCGAGTCTGAAATTCTCGATTTTTACTATGATTCTCACGTGGCATGGAGGTTGGGTCATCAACCTTTCAATGGGGTATGGATTCCCTTTTTCCTTTTTACTGCATTTTCATACCACGTGGCATGATACGCATGTAGCAACCCTATTTCAACTATTTTGGAATTTCCGATACTTCTTCTTTTTTTTTTTTTTACTGCGCTTCCATGCCACGTGGCATGGAGGTCGGGTCAACAACCTAATTTCAACTGCGTCTGACTTCCCGATGCATTTTCCCTTCTTTTTCATTCCCATGTCATGTAGCATGGAGGTCGGGTCAACAATCGAAGTTCAACTGGGTCTGATTTCCCAATACTTGTTCTTCGGTTACGATTTCTTTTTTTTTAAAATAAATAAATAAATCCTTCAAGTTGAATTTAAAACTTGAGCATAGTGATTTAATGCCCTTATTTTAAGTTTTGCTTCAAAGGACTACCCTTGTCACTAATTAATTTTAGAGTCAAGATTTTGGAACGTTAAGTTTTAACGCGTGATCTCGATCTCAAAAATTAACTTTTGATGTAAGCTCTTTGAAGTGGAATTTAAAATGTAAGCGCCATGACGCTTTCAAATCAAATTTTTCTTACAAAGATTTTCGACAGATAGCCCCCAGTTTGGGCTATTTTCCTTTGTCGAACCTTAACTCCCAGTGTGCACCATCGAGTCGTGTTCTCGAGTCTTCTTGCCATGGTCTAACATCCTTAGAAGCTTACTGATGGAGATTGCTCAGCGGGATAGGATTATCCCCCAGGGATGGTCACAATGCTGGAATGAATGCAACTGGTCTGCTGTCTATATGCGATGCTTAGATACAAGACTCAAGATATGTTTGGAGTCATGCAGTTATATATGACCTCAGGTTTAGCCATGCATGCATTTGACTTCTTAATGCAATCTAAATGCAAACTTATGCTTCATGCAACTCTTAATGAATGGATGAATGCATGTGCATTGAATATGTCACGTTTCATGCTACGTATTTTAATGCTACCATGCAAACAACCCCGATACTCGTTTTCCAACAATAAAGAAACCTTAAGTGTCAAGGTTGATTTTGAGGTGAATTTCAGGACAAGGCAGAGTAGCAGGGTGTACAAGCTCTTGTGAATGGTTCAAAATAGTAATCTTGTCTTGTAAAAAAAAATGGCGCAAAGCTCAATATCTCTACCTATACCACGTGGCATGGGTGTCTGCTGCCGCTTTTTCTACTTTTTTTTTTTACGCCAAGGAAGAATGTGAAAGCCACGAGTAAAAAGCCACGAGTAATAAGTGCTACGTCTGGGATGGGTCATGCCACGTGGTGTGCCAACCTTTCCTTCATTCTTGCTTGATGGGTTGTTCAAAGTAATACAAAAGGGCTGATAGGGGTAACTTATGCCACATGGTATGGTCTTCTTTTGCTCTTTTCCTTTCTTCTTCTTTTTGTCATTAGAACAATGGATCGAAATATCAGGAATCAAGTATGCCACTGATTTGCTCTCTCTTTCATGCTCTTTTCCTTTTTTTTTTTTGGTGTAGATAATCACAAAAAGGAGAGCAATTATAAGATTCAAAGTGCCAATGTAGGTGAAATCCTCTTCTGAAAGTGGAAACATGTAGACACAACAAGCCCCCAGTTAGGTATACCAAGTGAAAAAGTGTCTTTAGGTGAGCCACGATATGAATCCAAGGTAAGCATTGTTTGAAATTAACCCCCTATTTTGATGCAATTGGCTTTTCATTTTACTGAAAGAGCCAGTCTCCACTCAGGTGTTCTGAGTAGGGATCGACTAGGTGAATCTCATGCACGCATTAATGATTGAAACAAAGAGCTCGAGGGGTGATGAACTATGGAGGATGGATTATGGAAAAGATAAGAATGGTGGTATAGAAAATATGTTTTGTGAGTAGTTAGACCCCAATGGTGGGCAAGACGAAGCTATGGATGGTTAGGCGAGAGTAGTGATCAAATGAAAGGACGAGTAGTTCGATGGATAGAGGTTCGAACTGATGGAGGTAGACGAGATGGTCTATGGATGGAAGACCGTGTCTCATGGGTTTATCCCATAAGGAAAGAGATGGTCAACGGGCTATGGAAGAATTGCAATTTTATAGGTTTTGGTATGAAGGATGATCCAAGTCTGATGGGAAAAGTGGGTGTGCATGGTGAAAGGAAATTTAAGAGTTTTTTGTTGTCCTTAGAGACCAAGGTTCCCTCTCTTTTTGCCTAGCCCGCCTTGTGAGGTTTTCGGGCTAGCCACTCTTTATTCTCTCTCTCAAAGACCAAATGATTTAATGACAGATTTTCTCAAAAGTGAATTGCAGCGGCCGGGCCTCAAAGAGGTTCTCCTACGTATCCAATGTGGAATCAGGCCAATCGTAGTTCAATTGGTGCGGCTTTAAAGGATTGATGCCTCAAGAAGGACTTTTAGATAGGTGGGAAGGTTGAATGGGAAAGGTATGTGTGAAGGTTTCATAGGAAGGTTTTTGGATTTGTGCGGGTGACTTATGCAAACTGACAACTGCGCGCCTTTTATTTTTTTATTTTTCGCTTGTTCTTTTTTTTTGGATTTTTTTTCTTCTCTTTTTTCTTTTTTTCTAACTTTTGGATTTTTTTTTTGAGCTTGACTACCTCAATTTTTATTTCTCTTATCAATGATATTTGCAACCGCAACACAGTAGTTGGCTTATGTGGATTTAGGGATGAGGCGGTCATAAAATGAATGACCAATTTGATGGTGATGGTTAAGAAGATGGTGAGAGGAGAAGTGATAATGTAGGTAAAGCTGCTAGGTGAAAATGAAAGTGGTGATGATATAGGTGGTAAGGAGTGGAAGCCTCCTATCTTGGACATGTCTTTTTAAGCTGCATGATTTATTTGATAGTGAGATTCACTTTTAGAGATAATTGGTCTTGTTCATTTGAATTCTCTCCTTTTGCCTAATCTGTTGGGTGAGTGTTCAGGTTAGCTTCTCTGCTGTTAATTTTTACTCATTTACCTCTCCTTTTGCCCAACATGTAGGTGTTCGTGTCAGCCTCGTATTTTGTTTTTTTAAATGAAATTTGTCTCTCCTTTTGCCTAACTTCGCTTTGGCGGTGAAGTTAGCCTCTCTTCTCTCCATTAATCTGGGACTCAGGGTAGGACAAAAAAAGAAAAAACATAAAATGAAGGTGTGATCGGAATGTGAAATGGAGTGAAAGATGTAAGCAGATGGA
This sequence comes from Portulaca oleracea, assembly GCA_029582165.1. Taxonomy (NCBI): domain Eukaryota; kingdom Viridiplantae; phylum Streptophyta; class Magnoliopsida; order Caryophyllales; family Portulacaceae; genus Portulaca; species Portulaca oleracea. The sequence goes on along the minus strand of CM055868.1, from coordinate 45,998,612 downwards.
TGTGTCAGACTTGGATAGTCACACGGGTGAGTGAACTCTTCAATTCAATCAGGAATGCGAGCACAAGATTATTTCCCTAGCAGTTTAGAAGTAAATGAAGGGTCGGGGAAGACAAGAGTCATAAAGAAATAAATTCATCTTTTTGAATGCAGCTAAGATGAATACATTAAAATCTACTAGAGGTAAATCTCGATTGACTCTAAAAACATAAGATAACTTTCATGAAAAGAAAAAGAATAATGTGGCATTAGAGAATATCCTAATTGAGCCTTGTTATCTTCAACTCTGACATAATTCCGAATTATAAAGCTTGCAGTGGAAGAGCACCCTACACCCTGGAGTACTAATAGGGTTCCTGCATTTTCGGCGGTGGCGGATCTCCTAATTGGAACATTTCTTCAAGTTTGTTCTTGAAGGTAAAACAATTTTCAGTATCATGACCTCGAAGTCTGTGATATCTGCAAAACTCATTTAGGTTCCAAAATTTCCCCTTAATTTCAGGTTTACATCGGACTGGGGGAAGCTTAATCTTTCCTTCCTTAAGGAGACAGTCGAAGGTCTCAGCATATGTAGTGTGCATTGGAGTGAAAGACATGAATTGCCGCATTTCAACATCTTTAACAGAGGAATTAGGATCCCTATGATGAGTTTCAGTGTCATATAATCCCATGGATGATGATCTTTATCTTCTATTTTCTCTGGCACGATGTTCAATGTTAGTTATTCTTAAATTGTTTTGTAGAATCCAAAGAATCATATCCATTTTTCGATCTAGACCTTCCATGTGTGTTTGCATTTGATTTATTGTGGTAAAGAGTTTGTCCATAAAGGAACTTTCTCGTTCACCATATCTTCTTTCTTGATCTCCTCCTATGGATAGGGGCGAGATTTGATCTTCCTCCTCAGTTGAAGGAGATTGGGAAACACTTGGAGCAGTTCTAAACTTCTTCCTTGATAAGTTAAACCCATGTGGTTGTTCGTCTCTAAGAATAGAAGTCAATCCCAAACCCATATAGTGATTTGTAGATATGGGGATCTTTCTCTCTATTTCGTGTATGCCCGTTATTTCCTTATGATGATTGTTGCTTTCATCTTCATGGGGAAAGTTCAGCTCATCATTCATCCTTGTCAATGTATGAATGATTTCCTCTATCTTCCTATCATGTTGAGTAGTTATGCCTTGCATTTGCTGTAAAATTTCGGCCAAATGTTGGGTAATGAAGATACTGAGTTCATTGTTGCTAGGTATTCCGTTGGAGGCCATTAGAGCCAACGGTGTAAAGAAAGCAACTTCGAGACTTGATCACTCCAAGTTCAAGATCGGTCGTGCGGATCCTTATTCTGCCTGTATGGAAACCAAAAACCTCAAAAATCAACCTAACATTGACCTACCCAAAGACCTAGTGACTTATATGGAACCTAATGCAAACAAAGCCTACATGATGAAAGATTTTTTTCTTAGGGCATGGACTCACCTACTATTGGGCTTGCATGAGGACTCTTAACCTAGAATGATGCTATGTACATGAAAAGGGGAGGTATCCATCAAGTCATCATAAAATCGAATCAACATTAAAATCTTAATGGACTCAGATTTAGTTAACGACCAGAGAGATGTCTTAGGGGTCAAACATTACTTAGGGTTGAGTAAAGACAAACTTGAATATTAAGCTTAGTCAAACCTCTCTGACTTGGGCCTAAGAGAGACCTTTTGGGTCTACTTTAATCTCGTTTGACTATTACCCAAACTAAAGTAATGTTTGAGGGAAATGCAAGTGTTGGACTGACTCACTTTACAATGAAACGTACAATTAGCACATAATTAACACATTATTTTTTTTTGAAGAAAAAAAAAAAGAAATGCACATAGCATACAAATGAGAGTTACCATCCTAACCATGGTTCTAGGTTCGACGTTTAGGGTAAGTTTCCTAAAGGCTTCTATGCTCATGTCTCGCACGGGCCGTAAATTCTATGGAGTTCATAGTAATACGGGTCGTGTGTTTCTCACAAAATTTAAGGGAAAATGTAAATTCATAATCCCTAAAATTTTGGAGTAATTCATGAGTGGGAAAGGGTCATGATCTTCCTGAAATGTGGAATTCATTTCCTCGAAGTCATAAACGCACTTTACCCGAAAGGGAAATTTAGGGTTAGAAACCTAAACGGTACCTTTTGGTTCTTCCCGATTTAAATAAATCGAAAAGTAGGCCCGTATGCAAAAATGCCTACTATATAATAAAAATCGAAAAGCAAACCAATAATTCTCTATTCTTTTCAAACCCTTTTTCTTTTGAAAACCGAACTTTCAAGTTTTACCCTCTTCTAAAGTAAAGTCCCCAGTGGAGTCGTCATTTGTAGGACCCGGGAAAATTCTCGAAGGAAAATTTTCCAAGTGTCCCACGGTGTGACGAGTCGAAAGAGGTTGCTTATTCTTTAAGGGGTTTTATGTCATTCTTTTATTGTGTATTTTTAATTTTGTTAACTGTTTGAATAATTTATGACTAAAATTTCAATCTGAGACCGAAAACAAGAAGAAAGAAAACGAAGAACAAATCTATTATCATTTTTGAGAGTCTCGGGACTGACCCGAGCCTCGGGTTGACAGGCAGGCCGCGTGGCTTGCTGTCTATCCAGAGCCTCGGGCTAGTCTAGAGACTACTCTAGACAGGCATACACTACACCACAGGCAGGCCGCGTGGCATGCCAAGGCAGAATGCAACTATATTGGCTTATTTTCATGAATCTTAGTCCAAATTTTAAGGCTCGAAATCGAAATTGAAGCAAAAAAAAAAGGTATTCAAATCAGATTAACAAAAGATAAGAGGAAAAAAGGAGTCGCCAATTAATTTTTAAGAGAAAATTAATAAACTCTAAAAATATGAAACTCCAAAACCGCGAACCATGAGATTTGGATCCGGGGTTAAGGTTACGAATTCGAAAGTAAAAACCTTCGAATTCGCCCGTTCGAAGAACAGACTCTACTAAATTGGTTTAAAAAAAATAAAAGAAAGAAAAGAAGAGAGAATTATTATTATTTCATTCCAAATTTTATCATTTAGGTCATATAAAATGAAATGGGATGCAGGCAAAAGAAAATAAAAGAGATGTGAAATATGAACACAATGACATTCATATATACATGAACCATTTACAAATTATGCATGAATCAAATAAAATAAAATTAGCATTCCAACCTTAATATTCAAGCACTTCAAAGGGCATGGATGCAAAGGTAGAGAGTATGGGGGGAGAAAAGAAATGAGTTGACGTAGTGTTAATACTCCTAGGTCAACTCGGGGTGAGAAAAATGAGTGGAGATGAATGTGTATTTACAGTGAATTGAGGGTGAAAAAGTTAGGTTAAAAGAAGGGAATGGGCCTTTGTGCATGCCGCGTGGCTTAGCGGCACCCAACTTCTCATTTTAGGTTAAATTTAACCCATATAGAGAAATCCATGTTTGCATCCACCACGGGCAGGCCGCGTGGCATGCCCTCGGGTCCATCCGAACTTTTATGGATTTTAAGCCCGTTTTGTGGGTTTTTATCGTGCGAAGTAAACCACGTGGCTTGCTCACGGCCCCGATTATTTTTTTTGGGGGGTTTTGGGCTTGTTTTTTGAAGGAAGGTGGATATGGGTATAGATTCCGACTAGGCATGCCGCGTGGCATGCTAGTGGATTTGAAATGGTTTTATTATTTTTGGACTGGGTTTTTTGGCTAGACTCTTTGCATCCATGTTTCTTTAGGTGCTTAAAATTACAATATTTCTAGAAATAAAACGAGCAATAATTACAATAAATTTACATATTCCGACGCTAAATTAGTGGCAAAATTTAGCGTCTACAGATAGCCCCCACTTTGATCGAGTCTGAGTAAGACGATGATCAAAGTAGTTTGAAGATGCTAACGATGATATTCTCCGAAAGTGATATCTTGAGGCTGATGATGCTTGAAAGCAAAGTCCTGCACTTGGTGCGATGCTTGGGAAACAATATCATGTAGTTGATGAAGGGGCTACACTTGGAAGCAATGTCGTGAGTCTGTGTTGTGATGCCTTGGAAACAAAATCATCTAGCTGGTGAAGGAGCGGCGCTTGGAAGTAATGTCCTGCACTAATTGTAATTTCAAATTTTTGGTTGTCATATAAGAAGGCATTCCATCCTCGTCTCCCTGCTTCCTCCATCCCCCACTTTAATGCCCGCAGTTCAGTTTCCTCCACATCCCCAATTCCATTTTCCCATCTGCAGGCTGCCCACATGAATGAGCCGTCAGCACCCTTCGCCACACATCCCATTCCGATTGAACCTCCGACTGTCTCTACAGCTGCGTCGCAGAACAACATCTTGAGAGTTGGCCACAGATCTGGGTTTTCCTGCTGTGTTTCTTCACCCAGCTCCATTGTGGTGTGGTTTTTGTACTCGTCCATTGCTTTCCCGGCTCTCTCCGCCACTAGAGCTGCATCGATCGGGCGGCTATTGTGTATGAACTCATTTCGAGCTCACCAAATACTCCAAATTCCATATGCAATCAACCCCATCTTCTCCTTCTCTAGCCGACCGTGTAATTCCGCCCACCAACTTCTTGCATCCATCGATCCGCTTTCTAAAAGATGGATTAGGTCCAGTTTTTCCCACATCGTTTTCACCCATGAACACTCCAAAAAAACATGTTCCCAACTCTCTACCTCGTCTCTGCAAATCTCACATACAGGGCTCTCCACACTTTTCTTTTGTCAGAGGTTGGTTTTTGCCGGTAAAACGTTTTTACACAGTCTCCACACCAGAATAAGGTTTTGATAGTTCATTTTTGGGATTGACGACAGCTCTCTAGCTAGCTAAACAAAATTTTAAAGATTTTTTATTATTTCCTCCTTCATTTGATAGTTTATTTTTGCGACTACTGACAACTCTCAGTTCAAGCAAATTAGAATTCGAGGCTATTTGGAAAAAATTAAAATCATTTTTAAAAGATTATTTCTTAACATATTGCATTATTATTCATTATCAATATTTCTTTAGTTATTCATTCAAATAGGTTGAGTATTAAAATATCAACAAAATGTGGATGTCATATTTAATTGACGAGAAAATAATTATTACCATTAGAAAGTAATTATTTATATCTTTAAATAACATCTTTGCAAAAAATTTCACTTGCTCATTATAATTTTACCGTATTTGCCCACTTATTTTTCTTTATAAATTAATTATACAGATAAATTAGCAATAACTTTATTCTCAATTAACCTCCTCACACCTCTCCTCCTCAACTGTTCATGTTGATTCTTATTTTAATTTTCCTTCATCAATTAGTTATATTTTAGAATTTTGAAATCTATCAAATGTATGGATTTGATCCTAAATTAAATCATGCATATACTTTTATCTCACTCATTATAATTTTACCATATTTGCCTATTTATCTTTCTCTATAAATTAATTATCGGTTTTGCTAATCATCGTCCTGGGGGCGATGGTTAAGAAAGAATCTTATTTACTTTTATTTTATATATATAGATATCACATAAAATTAAAGATATATAATAATAGATTACATTTGCAATAAAAATATATTTTTCTATGCAATCAAATCTGTAAAAATCTTATTATTACCTAATATACTTTTTGATAACTAAATTGGTGATTTTTCTATGCTTCGAGATTAAAGAATGCTATGATAATTGGTTACATTTGCCTAATATTAATTTCAAATTTCATTAAAACATTAAAACATTGAAACCGTATTATTTTCAGCAAGTTACATTTGCCTAACATTAATTTCAAATTTGCCTGATATTAATTTCATCTTATCGCTTAATTTATTTGCTGCAAATTTGAAATTGATATTACACACGGGTAGAGCACCAAATTTCATTATAGTTTCTGAAACTAAATAAAATTGACCCATAATCGTTTTTCTTTTTCTAAATTAACATCAGTTTGATATTGTTTAACTCCATAATCCAAGAATAACATGCCATAGTTGGATTGAGGACAACAGATGAGATGGAGAAGTAGAGAGGGTAAACTGTAATTTTCAATGGTGTTGATTAGTCATGGAGGATAGATTGAATTTTTCTTTCAACTGAAACATTGACGAGACGTTTCCTATCTAACATTAAAAATAATAAAACATATATGATTTTGGAGTAATATATATCTAAAAGAGGATTGTTTCCCTTTTTAAGATTTAATATATATCTAAAATTAAATATATGTGATATAAAAAATAAAAAAAATAGATAAGATTCTATCTAAACGATCACCCTCAGGGCGACAATTAGCAAAACCGATTAACGATATAGGTGTGTTAACAATAATCTTATTTCTTAATTAATCATCTCACATTTCTCCTCCTCCATCACTTATGTTAATGTTAATTCTTTTTTTTTTTGGATCAGACATGATAATTCTTATTTTACTTCATCAATTAGTTATTTTTATATTGTTCAGAATAATTATATATAATACATTGATTTGATCCTAAATTAAATCATGCACATATTCTTATCTCACTCATTTCCATACATTAATTTATATTCTATTTTTCTTCAAAGGATTAATGTTTGTCTTTCTCATATGGGAACATATAATATGAGAAGGACATCTTGATGAGAATGTGAGAAGGGATGAACATTAAGTATCGCAGAAATGGACATCTTTTATCGGAGAGATGGAAACTTGCGATGTTCATTTCTATGATATATGATGTCCATCTCTGCGATACTTGATGTTCATCCCTTCTCACCTTCTCACTAAAATGTCATTCTCATATTATCTGTTCCCTTCTCATATATCTAATTTTAGAAAAATAATATGTAAAGAAGTTAAAATGTCAAGCAAATTGGGGCGTAGTTAGTTATTGTGATAATCATTTTGTGACAGTGAAAATACAATATGATATGATATTTAGTTGCGCATTATAATTATTGATGTATACAAATATTTTATATCGGTGGTCATAACTAAAAATCTTTTGAGGAGGGAATATAATATTATAATTAGTGTACACTATTAGAAAATTTTCTGGTGTCTAATAGAAATAATTAATGTGTTTAAATATTGCATGATAATAACTAAAAATATTATAATTTATTATGAAATGTAAAAAAAGAAAAGAAAAAAGGGTGGATTATAGGAATTTAAAACCATTGAATTAAAACATTTGTGCTACATAATCATTTGAATTGATATTTTGTTCAAATAAATTATTCTTTGATGCGGCTACAGGAAGGGAGATTCTATCATAGTTAAATTTTTTTTCAACTATAATATATATATTGATTAAAGAACTTGTTACAATAAAGAATTCTATTTTTGAGATAAATTTTTTTACAAAATTTAATGTTGTAAGAATATTCTATTAAAATTGTTTTTTTTTTTCATCTAACATAGTTGAACAACGCAAGTATCATTAATTTTGTCATAAAAAAAATCAAAACTAAAATATATTGATGAAAGTAACTTGATTCAACACTTAATCCTATTTAGTAAGATATAAATTTTTTAATATATATGACTTATTTGTGGTTATGAAAATTTCAATTGCTATAGTTAAAAAAATTTCAACCATGGTATAATTTTCAATAAAATATTGCTTAATAGCATTGTTTGTGGAAATGCTACTGTAATCAGTTACAGCAGCCAGAGATTCTTTCATATATGGATCAAACAAAAATGTTTAGAAAGAACATTTATAAGAGTCCTACTTTATTGTTTATAGGAAAATACTATAGTTGGCTATGCCAGGGGTTCAGGGGTTAAAAAAAAAAAAAGGTAAGAGAGTAACATTTCTACTGCAGGTCTTTCCTATGAGTCGTTCTAGGTTGATTTTACATTTAGAACTACAATCACGATAATTGTGTGCCAAACATAATGCATTGTTACAAAACCATGTTAATGGAGCTTCTGAAATTTAATTTTCTCCTTTCTCCATAGTTGTCATCTAGTAAATCAATTCTGAGTAAAGCAAGGATTGTTTATGTTTAAAACGAAAATTGCCAGTAAGAGAAAAGTTACTTAAATAAGGCAGAGAAGAGATGAAAGAAAAGAGAAAAATAAAACTTAAAAGAAATAGCATTTACTGTGGAATTAGGAAGAACTTTATTGATATATAGGAAGAATTCCAGGTACACATAGTGAAGACATATATTAGTAAGCAGTCCTGCGATAATAATGAGAAAATACAACTACTCCACCAAAACCCAAAGAGAAAACAATGAAAAGATCTCCCCCTGGTTGTGACTACTGGCTTCTACGCTGGTCGTCCCCCTCATCACCCTCAGGCAGCGGCGCATTTAGGTCTGGCAGAGCGGGAGGGTGAGGCTGGATGGCAAGTACTGGGGCCGGTGCGGGTGCCGGTGCTGGTGGGCGCTCATGGTTGAGATGTGGTCGGAGAATGTTGGCAAGAGGAGGGGGAGGGTTGCCTTGGTGTGCCCTCTGCATAACTTCCCACGTCTCCTCAGCAGAGCCTGGCGTAGGAGCATGCAACTGTGTATGCCTTTCGTAATATCTGGCCGTCAAGAACTCCATTAGACAGAGAGGACATTGCAACTTTCCTCCGGGGAGAAGCACCGGTGCTGGTGGATTCACAGGTTGTTGTCCGGCCCCTTGGTTTGCCATCTTCAAATTATGGACACGGGAGAGACTACTACTAGTGCTAATAGTTTTATCAGGGAGATTATTGTTCCCCCTACGGGTTAATGGTGGCTATGTGTCTTCAACGGAGAGATAACAGGACAGGGAAGATAACAGTGAGTTTTCGGGGGTATTTATAGTTTTCTTAAGGTGGTTAATTCCCACAGTTACATTTTCGGTTATTCCTTTCATTTCTGCAACTGCAAATCCCTGCATTTTATTTTTATTTTTATTTAATTTTGGCCGCTTTCTGTTCTCATTGCGTTATTTTAGCCCTTGATGAGGCCCAGGGAGGTTGAGGAATGAATATCGGACGGTCATCATAACAGGCGCCGGTTATCAACAGGTACCACAAGTCTTGTCTCATTATCTCTTAGTCGTTTCTCTGGTTAAAACGTTTGAAAATTCTACTTGGGTTGGTTTTTTTTTTTTTTTGAGATTCTATATGGCTGAAATTTTTTTAATTATAATAATTGAAAAGTATATTCCACCACTGTATTATATATTTTTTTTTATATATAATGCCATCTCTGTTTTGTAACTCATTTTTAAGTTAGTGTGTGTCATTATAAGTGGTCATTTATTTTTTAATTTAATAGTGTTTTAAGTCGTGTTTGTTAATATGTTGTTGTAAGTCATCATTTTTTACTTTAATAGTGTTGTAAGATGATTGTGTTGTTTTTAATTTGATAATGTGTCATTGTAAGTTAATTTTTAAAATTGACCATTTTTAAAAAAAATTAACTAATTATTTTTAATTAATATTTACCTTTAGCATTAATAAAACTAAACTTAAAATTACAAACATAAATAAGTATAAATTAAGATAAATGGACTCCTCAAATGAATATTTAAAGTGAAAAAATAGAAATGTGATTCTACTATCCTAGAAAAAAAAAAAAGAAATGAAATACTAGAAAGTAGAAAGAATGGTGAATAATGTAGAATGAATAAACCCTCACTGACAATCTAGATACTATTGTAACTAGCAAATACCCGAGTGTTGCCCCGAACTAAAATTTTTTTTCCAAGTGTTCAAATATAATAGTTAAGATCTACACTACAAAATAGTAATAGTTAAGATAAAAAAGAATATTGTAAATGACATTTCAAATGAGATGGTAATAGATAACAATCTTCGGTCATCTATGGTAAAAATTGGCAGGACCGCAAGCGCACGGGTACTGTTGTAACAATGTCAAGGTCGATCCCACAGGGACTAGGTCTAGTAACTCAGTGAACTATCCCTCTACTTGATTGCTAAGCCAAACGGATTGATGATTTTTCTTTTAATGAATCCTAATGAACTAACTAGAACTAGAGTGGACTAGAAAGGATTAACTCGAGGTAATTCGATGGATGAAGACTTCTAGGGTTTTACTCGCCTAACAACAGGGTTTGAAAGCCAGATTAAAGCGTGCACAAGAAAGTAACTCAAACGAATCAAGAATCGATAACCTCTAAATTCTATCGCCCTTTCGATGCTAAATAGAATTATTCTGACTAACCTAATCAACAACTTTCGTCTGCTTTTCAGGTTAAACAAAATTGAGGGTCTAAACAAGGTCGGGTTATCTAATGACTCCCTAGTCTACTACTCCTTTTTCAACTTTCGCAGGCCTAGGTAGAAGGATTGGTGGTCAAATTCCCCTAATTCACCTTTCGGTACTTCTTAGGTTAATTTCTGAATTACAAACATCCAAGGCCTTAAGAACATTCGTAAGCAAGAAAGAACGCAACCTACTATTGATTCAATTGAGCATTCAAGTACAAACTGAAACATTCCTAATCAAACTCCATATTGAATGGTTCATAAAACCCTAGAAAGAACGAAATCTACTCACAAGTATTCATTGAAAACAAGAAATACGTTCTAAACATGTAATCAATTCTAGAATTAAGGAAGGGAAAGTGAGAAGAGTAAAGCAAACACTAAGGAGAAATTCGTAGGATTCTCTCAAGAACTTCACAAGAGTGTTGTGTGCTTCTTCTTGAATTCCAAATCTTCAATGTCTTCCAATTGATTCTTGATGAATGGAGGTGTTTTTGGTGAAGAATTCCTCTCTAATCTCTCTCTTTTCTGCCCAGAATCCCTGATCAACTGCCGTCCCAGCCTTTCCCCTATTTTATTCCGTGAGAATAACCGCCAGCGCGAGAGAACGACATCAACCACGGTCCGTGGCTTCCACCACGGGCAGCCCGTGGTTGGCGCTGTCTCGCGATTCCCTGCTCGTTTCTGGCTGAAATTTTTACCACGGTCTTATCCACCGTAGTTGATGCCCGTGGTACCCTTGGCCTTACCAAATTTGCTCAAAAAATACCTTTTTGGCATTAAACCTGAAAATCAATGCCAAAAACGCAAAGACCAAGCGTAAATAGAGAAATGGGGATGATTAAACACTTCTTTAGCCAAAACTTACCATGATTCTGCTTCTAAAATACCCAAAAATAAGTGCAAATAATGCACTTATCAAAAATATAGGAAAGTTAGAATAAGATTATGAAATATCAACATGTAGAATTAAATGTATGCAGTTATAGATTAACATATAGTACTAATGACTGTTCTAATGTCTCGACATAGAAACTTCTTCTTGCCAATTAATTGTTGTGATTAACTCAATCAAGCGTTCCTATGGACCAGTAAAAGGAGGTTCAATTTCAAACTTCTTCTTGCCAATCAGTTGCTAGGATAGTGGAACAGGAAGTTCAATGCCAATCGGTAGGACATGAGTTTTCTAATTAATTAAATCAAGGATTCCTATTAACCGGTAAAATTAAATGTCCAAGGGCATGTAAATTACAACATTAGACGCTTACGATACACATAGAAGCTCGATTAAATGCTATTTAGAAGTTGTTCACAAAATAATATGCTATGTTAAATGATCCAAGCTACATTGGCCAAGGACTTCATCCCTAGAAGTAGCCGAGGTTGTTTGCAAAATAGTGTGATGAGGTTGTCCACAGGTATGTTATATGCCATATTGTCCAACCAATTACAAAAATCATGGATTTTTGACATTGAATCTCCTTTTACCAGTTGATAGAAACCCTTGATTAAGTTAATCACATCAATTGATTGGCAAGAAGAAGTTTCTACGTCAAGACATTAGAACAGTCATTAGTACGATCGGTTAATTCTATAACCGCATCCATTTAATTATGTGTGTTGATATTTCATAATCTTATTATAATTTTCCTGTAATTTTATCATATATGACCAAAGATTGTTATCTACTACCATCTCATTTGAGATGTCATCTACAATATTCCTTTTTTTATCTTAACTATTACTATTTTTGTGGTCTAGATCTTAACTATTATATTTGAACACTCATGTATTTATTTATTTTTTAGTTTTGGGCAACGCCCGAATATTTGTTAGTAAAGACATAATTAAAGAAACACTTGATATCCAAACTAAACAACAGGTATAATTTCTTATGATAAATTAAGTGTTGTAATTATAGAACTAATATGCACAGATCGATCTCTAAAAATCCTATAGACATTATTGATTTTTATTATTTTATCTTAGCCATTATTATTATTTTTCTCAACCCAAAAAAAAAAAAAAAGGAAAAGAAGGGCATAAGGAAATATTTAGCCCTCAACATTTATGCGGAAATCTAGCGCCCAATCACACCACCTAGTCAAGTCGCCAGCTGCCCCCCAACCTACCACCACTTACGACGTCGCCTCCTCATGCGTTGCCTTTTCCGACCACTGTCGAAGTGGTCTCAGCCCACCTTCCATTTCGTTTATCCCAAAATTCAACCACCATGATACCGCCCCTTCTTGCGACCAACCACCATGATACCGCTGCCAGTCGAAGTGGTCTCAGCTATGATGTCTGTCGTCCATCCTTCAACGCCACCCTCTTCAATCAACAACACCCGACTCTCGCCATTGCATCACAACTGCCGCGCATGTTCACCATCGGCCCACCGTCCATGACTCCGCCACCTCTGCTTTTGACGGCCAAAGCCCTAATTCATATCAATTATACTCATTGTATCATTTACGTTACAGAGAACATGAGGGGCAAAGAGAAATTATTGAGGGAGATATTGGATATAGAGAGATATTGTGGAATTTGGAAAAGAAAAAAAAAAATTTTAGTTACTGCTTTAATGGGAATGAAACAGAAAAGGACAAAGAGGATTTCTTTAAAAACAAATAATAATATTTGATTGAGGGTTACGATTGCTTTGAGTGTTTAATCAATGGTTATAAGTTGTCAAACCTCCTAAAGTGATGTCGGTGAGAGTTAAAGTCATTTTGCTACTATTAATAGTAGATTGATCTAATGTGTATCCAAGTTTAAGTCAAAATCCATTCATTTTTAGACATATCTATAAAGTACTATCTCCATATCACTAAACATTGCATATTATATTTCGTCCATAATTTTTGTAGACCACCTCCTATCCCTCCTCTACACGGTTGGAATGTTTAGGGAAGTGTTCTTCCCATACCAATTGGGAGCACGGCGGATTGGAGTAAGTCTAGTTTAGACGTTAATATTTCCTATCCCTTGTCCATTATAAGTATGCTGATGAGTTACTGCTCCCTATAATAAAAGCCCAATAAATTGAGCTATCAAAACTCTGTTTTTTGGTTAAGTTGGATATATCTCACAACCTATACTTACTTATCCAAACCTAACACAATTTTTCCAAAAAAACATTCATTCTAAAAATACAAATCTCCAAAAAAGTAATTGATCCTAATTTATTCATCAAAACGTGTAAATAATCTAACTAAAGAACAGGGCCTAAAAAAACTACTCCCTCCGTTCCATATTAATTGTCATAATTTTGATTTTCACGGTCTCCAATGTCACTCTTTGATTGATAATTTCTAGGATTATTTGGTTTTAAAATCCCCAACTTTGGATCTTGTTTATCACAATATCCCAAACTTTACTTTTGATATGAATATCCCAAACCTTGCGGGTTGGTATTTATTAGCATCCCGACACTGAATTAACATTAATTAATTCGGGTTTTTCTACAATAGTGGTTGTTTTTTGGGCTAGGCACCGTTCTTTTATGCAGTACCGCAACTTACCGCACCGTAATTTACCGCAATCTACCGCAATCAACCGCAACTCACCAGTCTACCGTAATATACTATTTACCTTTTTATATATCAAACCTATTTATTATTTTCCACCGCAACTTACCGCAAGGTCCGCAACCCACCGCACCGCAACTTACCGCACCGCAATTCCACCGTATAAAAGAATGGTGCCTAAGACATACTTCAATTCTACAAGTCATCTCAAAAAATATCGTTACATCACAGACAGTCCTGAGGTTAATTGATGTTAAGTTGGTGTTGGGCTACTGTCAAATACGACCTCTCAAAGTTTGAGATATTCATGTTAAATCTAAAATTCGGGATATTCTGATAAACAAACCCCAAAGTTGGGGATTTTAAAACTTAATAATCCTAATTTCTAACATAATATGGTATTAACAATTGGAATATTATACTTTTATGATGATATTTTTCGATGTGAATCTAATGATGGTAATTTTATATAATAGCTCATTATGTATATTGAAAAATTTGTGGTCAAATTTTTTAAAATTTGATTGCACGATTTCAAAAAACGACTGTTAATATGAAACGGGGAGTATAACACTGCATAAACCAATAAAAAAAATAACACGTCATTGGTGACACCATTACACAATTATATAGTAGAAACTAGTCAAATGTTGTCCTTTTCAATCGTTTTGGGTCCGATACTCCGATTGCTTCACAACTTTGCTGATTGATTTTCTTTGTCTTCGTATCTACTCCATCCGGTCCATATTAATTGTCATAATTTTGACTTTCACGATCTCCAATATCACTATTTGAATGATAATTTCTTGCATAATATGTTATTAACAACTGCAATATTATACTTATATGATAATATTTTTCGTTACGAATCTAATGATAGTAATTTTATATAGCAATTCATTGTATATATATTAAGAAATTTTTTGTCAAAATTTTTGGGGTTTGACTGCGCAATTTCCAACGACGATAAGTTAATATGGAACGGAGAGAGTATTATATTTATATATAGAAGAAAAGTCAGTTGAAGTGAAGTGTGGGAGGCTAAAGTGTTGATTAAACAAGTCATTAATTGGCTACTTTATCTGAGTAATTGGATGAGGGTGAGCAAGTTAGAATCATATCCATGGCGAAGTGGGCCGATCACCGTTTGTATAGCTGCAGCACATGCTTCAATCCGGTTGCGCTCAGCGATGACCTGCTCTCCAAGTCTTTTCTGGTATAATTCTTTCTTTCATTTACTATTCTTCCCTTTGATTAATCTTCCTTCTCTGATTTCGGTGGCTTTTAAACATGCTTTTCACTACTCAGTGATTTAATTGTGAATTTTTTTAGTTAATTGTTTAGATTCTTTTTACTACTCAGTACTCAGTGAGTATCCATCAGTTTACTCTAAACTAAAGACGAAATTTTGTATATTAATGACCCTTTTTTTTAGAGTGTAAGATAGTTGGAGTGTGAGTAAGGTGAGAAAAGTAGTATAAAGTAAGAAATGTAGGATAACATTTGGAGATGTAAGTTACATCATTTAAAAATACTAATTCTTAAATATACAAGCCATATTTTTTATTCTGTAGGATTATCCTTGTATAACGTAACTTAACCTTACCATCCAAAAGAACAAAATTTATTGTTAGATAGTTTATATTTAAAGTTCTTTATTCAAATCGTAAAATTTATTTAAAAATAAAAAAGAAACATAAGATGTGATATTTACCTATCTCCACAATTTTCCTTACCTGACTTTTCTTTTTTGACTTACGTTACCTTATCTTACCTTATTTGAGGATCTGCAAACTTCGCTCATAAGTTCCATTTGGTAATTATTTACCAAAATTTACCGAAAGTTACCACAAATTATTGAAACTTACCAAAACTTATCAAAAGTTGCAAAAACACAAAAGTTTACATTTAAGCAATTATTTATTTATTACTTATTGACAGTTATAATTTTTTGTCTTTATTTTTTCTATTTTTTATTCTTAATTTTTTAAATTTAAAAATTTAAAATATTAAAGTTAAAATTTTCAAAATTTTCAAAATTCTTAATCTTTTGATTTCTTAATTTTTAATTTTTATAATTTTTATAATTTTTAAAATTTTTTAAATTTTTTAAAATTTTTAAAATTTTTAATTTTTTTAATTTTTAATTTTTTAATTTTTAATTTTTAATTTGTAATTTTTTTAAGTTTTTTATTATTTATTTTTTTAATTTTTTTGATTATGTAATTATTAATTATCTAATTTTTTAATTTTTTAATTTTTAATTTTTTAATTAGACCCTAAAGTACCTAGGGTCTAAGTAATTCCGACATGAATAAGAGAGTTGTATTACAACTTTAATATTAGTTTTAACCTTAGTCTTGAAGCTTGAAGCTAATCGGGAGATAAATTCAAATATGAGAAAAAAAAGAAAAACAATACACGACCCTTTTTTTTCAAGCTATAAATTTTTAGGTCATTTTTTTATTTAATTCATAAACTAGAGGGTCTCAAAAATAAACAATGCAAACCAAGAGTCCAGAAAATAAATATTCATATATTTCAGGATCCGAAATGCAAATAACTCGTATGTCTAGCTTCTTTTCTTTCTTGATGGCTCATCTATTAATTACGAAGTATATTAAAACAAAACATATGTATCTAACAAGTTGTAATGTGGCACTCCAATGTAATAAATTGAACTCTAAATTTTTTAAATTAAAATTCAACTTCAAAATTAATGTCCCCTCAACTTCCTATGTTGAGTTGATAATTTACTTTTTGAAGAGCTTGATCACCGTAAGAAAATTAATTGATACTTTATTACAACATAATTATTATGAAAACCACTTTAAATAAATTAACTATAAAAATTTACAATGATCAAAATAATTTATTTATTTCATCACAATTATGAAAATCACTATAAATAAAATTAGTGTGAAACTTTTACATCATAGAAAAATAATATTATATCAATCATCTTGAAAGCTTAGTTATTATGAGATTAATATATGTTATATGATGATTATGAAAAATAAACAAATGATAAAATTTTTACATATTTTGTTTAGAAAATATATTATAATTAATAGATAATAACAACACTTCATTCACTAACTAATAAATAATTATTTGATAAATATTTATAATACTATATATATATATAAATAATTATTTCAATTTCCATAAGTATAACAAACATATTATGTCATAAAATGTTTGACACACATAATTCTTGATAGTTTAATAATTGACAATCATCTAGTGCATCGCACGGGATAGATAACGCTAATTTGCTATTATATTTATATATAAGGTGTTTTCTTTTCCTTTAAAAATAAAAAATGGTAAATTACAATTCTAATCATTGTAAAAGCTACTCTCTCCGTTTTTAATTGTCTTTCACGTTTTTTGAGGTTCGTCTTTAATCAACAATTTCACGCATAAGACTTTTATAAAGATCTACAATATTATACTTTTTTAATAGTATTTTTTTTATAACGAATCTAACAATATCAATTTTGTATGATAAATTATTGTACAAATTAAGATATTAACGGTCAAAATTTTTAACACAATTTTCAAGGTGGCAATTAAAAAAACGGAGGGAGTAGTTATTTAATTATTTGATCAATTATTATATACTATAATTTGCAGGCACAATCAGGTCGAGCCTTTTTATTTATGCATGCTATGAACGTGAAGATTGGATATAAAGTGGATAAAGAACTCCTAACGGGACAATATACAATAGCTGACATTTATTGTGTCAAGTGTGGGCAAGTGTTAGGTTGGAAATATCTTCGAGCCCATGACCCTAAGCACTCTTACAAAGAAGGAAGCTATGTTATAGAGCGCACCAAGCTTGTGAAGAAATAGTTCATCATTTCCCTGGCTTCTTCTATCTCAAATGCTTCTTCAAAATTCAACTTTATTTAATTTCTATGCATTGGTTCATCTTGGCTATGTTTTGTTTCAATCACTTGGGATGATTCACAACTAGTCATTTATATGCATTTGCAAACTGTGATGTTGACTTGATTTTGATGTTGTCTCAATGGTTAGAATTTGATAAAATCAGTTACTAATGAATCGAAAATATGACTAATTTTGAGGTAAAGTTGAGACATGAGAATACGATAGAAAAATATAACTAAAACTAAAATCAATACTCTGAAATTTTTCCCGGATAAGGTATATATGGATAGGTAGAATGTAGCAAACTTATACCTAAATGTTGTAATTTAGAGAGAATGATTCCAATTGACCCACGATTTTAAAAATATTCGTTATGATGCAGTAACATCATGAATTTAGTGCACAATTTAGAAAATGTTGGACTTATCTTTTATTTTCTACTATTTTTACTATTTTTAGTTTTCATTAAAGACTAAGTGGGTGGTTAGTTTTACTATTTTATAGCTTGCATGCTGTTAGTGGGAGGTTTTGAGATACATGGTTGTAATGTGGTGGGTTTGACAGAATATACAACATTTTGATTCCTTCCAATATTTCTTCTATCTTTCGTCCCCAATCTTCAAGTCAATTTACGATCAGTGGCCTCGAGATTGATTGTCTCCTGTCCCTGTATCAATTGGTATCAGAGCCTCTTTTCCTTCGAAGAGCTGGCACCAAAAACCCGGAAAATGGCAGCATCTGAATCGCAGCAGGGCACCCCATCAATGGAGAGTGCGATTCAGAATTTGCTTGATCAGCAAGCGGTCATATCCAAGCAGATAACCGATCAACATCAGGCTTTTAGCCAGCAGATAGCCGCCCAGAATCAACAAATTTTGGCACAGAAACAACAAATGGATCAACAGCAGCAAGCATTTGCACAAATTTTGCAACAAATCAAGGATATGGGAACCAAATTAGGTAATTCTACTGCCTCATCTGGTTCAAGTGAAAGAAGTGCTGAGACCCCAAATTTTGTGCTGGTAAATGATCCTAAACCCCCACTGCCATTCAATCCTAAGATTGAGTTTCCTCATTTTGACGGTACTAATCCGAGGGGGTGGGTTAAGAAATGCTCTAAATACTTTAGTTTGTGCAAGACCCCGAATCAACAGAAGGTGGACCTAGCTTCTTTGTATTTGGTTGGTAAAGCTGAAACGTGGTACCAAGGATACAGTTTGAACCGACAAAATATGGTGTGGGAAGAGTTTGTGGTGGATGTGTGTGCTAGATTCAGGGATGAGATGGGGAGTAAGGTTGTGGAAGAATTTAACAGACTGACCCAAACAGGAACTGTTGACGAGTATCTGGAGAGATTTGAAGAATTGAAGTCTATGATGATGATAAAGAACCCATCACCACCTGATGCTTATTTTGTTGATTGCTTTATTGGAGGGCTTGCACCCCATATCAAGTCGTTCACTAGGGCTTTTAGACCTAGTACTTTATCTGAAGTTGTCGATTATGCTAGATTGCAAGAGGCGACTGTTCAAGCTCTCAAAGTTACTGATAAACCAAAGCCAATGCAATACCCAAAGTTGACACACAAGGGTTTGCTACCCACACCTGTAACATCAGGGGCTAAACCCCAAAGCATGCAGGGAGCAGGAACTAGTACTACTAGGGCTAAGACCCTTACAGCAGCAGAGAGGGCTGAAAAGTTAGCAAAAGGGTTGTGTTTCTTCTGTGACAAGCCCTACGAACGAGGTCATCAATGTAATCTAAGAAAGACACAACTATTCTTGATTGAGATACCTGGTGTAGAGGAAGAGTGCAACTCGAAGCACGATGTTGAGGAGGATGAGGATGATTGCTTAGTAGAGGATGAGGTGCCTCATATCTCGGTTCATGCGTTGAGTGGAATTCAAGGATACCAGACCATGAGGGTTACAGGACTGTTTGGAAAAACTCCCCTGCATGTGCTAATAGATTCAGGGAGTACTCACAACTTCCTCGATATTTCAATGGCAAGGAAACTAGGGTGTACAGTGGAGGAAACACCTGCACAAGCTGTAAGTGTAGCTGATGGCAACAGGTTGCAATGTCTACACACCTGCAAATGGTTTAAATGGAGGATGCATAATGCAGAGTTTGAATCGGACATGCTTTTCATTCCGTTGGGTAGTTGTGACGTGGTTCTTGGTGTGCAATGGTTGAGCCAATTGGGGACTGTCAGATGGAACTTTAAGAAACTCGAGATGTCGTTCACATACCGAGGTCGGGACCATGTTTTGCGAGGTCTCAGGGGCAAGAAGCTGCATCTTATTGGGCATGACAAATTGCAGAAACTCATGGAAGCTACACCGCAATTATGCATGTTGCAGGTTATTAGGTTACGAGAAGGTGGTCGTGAATTTTCTGACTTGCATCTTTGAGGCAAGGGCAATGTGAGGACCAACAACTCACGACAATCTTGCAACAGTATCGGGACATTTTTGCGGAGCCGACCTCGCTGCCCCCTCACAGGGGAGTGTTCGATCATCAGATTCTCTTGGAGCAAGGTACCAACCCCTTCAGCATCAGACCATACAGGTACCCTCTAAAACAGAAAGATGTTATTGAAACTTTGGTTAAGGAAATGCTAGACAAGGGATTCATCCAGCACAGTTCCAGCCCTTTTGCTAGCCCGGTTGTGTTAGTGGGAAAGAAAGATTGGTCCTGGCGAATGTGTGTGGATTATAGGGAGTTAAACAAGCACACTATCAAAGACAAGTTTCCTATTCCAGTTGTGGATGAATTAATTGATGAGTTAGCTGGGGCTGTTGTCTTTTCTAAGATCGATTTGAGGTCAGGGTACCACCATATTCGAATGCGTGATGAAGATGTGATAAAAACAACATTTAAAACCCACCACGGTCACTTTGAGTTTCTCGTCATGCCGTTTGGGCTATCAAATGCACCCGCTACCTTTCAAAGCCTCATGAACTATGTCTTCAGGGATTATTTGAGGAAGTTTGTGCTCGTCTTCTTTGACGACATCCTTATCTACAGCAAATCAATGACAGACAACTACAAGCATTTGATGGCAGTGTTTGAAGTTATGAGGCAAAACCAGTTGTTTGCTAAAGCGTGTAAATGTGCTTTTGCAATTCCCAAGGTAGAATATCTTGGGCATTTTATCTCGGCTAAGGGTGTTGAGACAGACCCGGCAAAGATCGAGGCTGTGAGGGAGTGGCCTCCTCCTAAGACAGTCAAACAACTACGAGGCTTTTTGGGTCTCTCGGGATATTATAGGAAGTTCATCAAAGGGTATGCGCTTATAGCTAAGCCCCTGACTAACTTGCTCAGGAAGGGGTCATTTGACTGGAATGATGAAGCTCAGGTGGCATTTGATAGATTAAAGGAAGCACTTACCAACGCTCCTGTTCTAAGTATACCAAATTTTTCTAAATGTTTTGTTGTGGAGACAGATGCTTCTTCACATGGAATCGGGGCGGTACTTATGCAAGAAGGGCACCCTTTAGCTTATATTAGTAAATCTCTTGGGCCTAAGTGGCAAGGACTTTCAGTTTACGAGAAGGAACTGCTGGCTCTTGTATTTGCAGTTCAAAAATGGCAGCAATATCTTACGGGTCGACGATTTATTATCAAGACTGATCAAAAGAGTTTAAAGTGGCTACTAGAGCAGCGGGTTACAACCCCTTTTCAACAGCTATGGTTGTCCAAGCTTATGGGGTTCCACTATGAAATTCAGTACAAGAAGGGGAAAGACAACATAGCAGCTGATGCTTTGTCCCGAATGCCGAGTGCCAACGTGTTTCATCGGCGTTATCAATGTCTGATCGATTTATTATCACTGGTTAAGGATAGTTACTCCCTGGACCCTACCTTATTGTCCTATGTGAATGGCACGACTCCTCCAAATCCTAAATATACTGTAATTGATGGTTACGTGCGGAAGAATGGGAAGCTTGTCATTGGGCCAGACCCTAACCTGAAGGAGATCATTTTGAATTGGGTGCACAACTCCCCTACAGGGGGTCATTCCGGGCGAGATGCGACCCTAAAGAAGCTCCAACAATTATTCCACTGGAAGGGTCTCACCAAGGACGTGCAACATCATCTCCGAACCTGTGCGGTTTGTCAATCTTGTAAGTATGATTCCTCGGCCTCACTGGGACTCTTACAACCACTTCCTATACCCTCTGAGGTTTTTCAAGACATTTCAATGGATTTTATTGAGGGTCTTCCTAAATCTTTTGGTTCCCAAGTGATTTTAGTGGTGGTTGATCGATTGAGTAAATTTGCTTATTTCATCGCTTTGTCTCACCCTTACACCGCAGTAGAGGTAGCCCAAGCTTATTTAGACAATGTCTTCAAGATACATGGCTGGCCAAGGAGCATCGTGAGTGATCGGGACACCATCTTTTTGAGTCGGGCAGGTGCTCTTTTCACAATTCAAGGCACTTCCTCTTACTCTCTTGACTTACCATCCTCGATCGACGGTCAAACCGAGGTCTTAAGCGATGTAACTCTTGAGACCTACTTGCGTTGTATGGTTTCAGAAGAGCCCAAGGAGTGGAGTAAATACTTGCCCGTTGCTCAATGGTGGTACAATACCAACTATCATACTGCTGCCCAACTTACTCCATATGAGGCACTCTTTAACCAACCTCCCCCACTCTACTTACCTTATTTGCCGGGTGAGACAAGGAATGCCTTGGTGGACAGAACCTTGCAACGGAGAGAGGCCATGATTCAGCTGCTCCGGTTCCATCTCTTGAGGGCACAACACCGGATGAAGCTCTTAGCTGACCAGCATAGGTCCGACAGGGAATTCGGTGTTGGTGATTGGGTTTGGCTCAAGCTCCAGCCTTATAGACAGTCATCGGTGCACAGGAGAGTGAATGAGAAAATTGGACCCAAGTATTTTGGTCCCTTTCAGGTGCAGGCTCGGGTGGGAAAGGTAGCTTATACTCTCAGCTTACCAGCTGAAGCCAAGATCCATCACATTTTCCATGTTTCACAGTTGAAGGCTTTTCGTGGAGCTCTGCCAGATAAACCTCATATTCCGGCTGGCTTGCAGGGGACTGAATCTGCTACACTTTACAAGTCTGCCGCTATTATTGACCGGCGAGTGCTCAAGAGAGGTCGGAGCTCAATTCATCAGTACCTTGTTCTTTGGGAAGGGCAACCCGAATCTGAAGCTTCCTGGGAGGCTTCTGATGTCCTCCAACAGCAGTTTCCTGGTTTTCTTGAGAGCCAACAGACTTGAGGATAAGTCTGATTCTGTGGGGGAAGCAATGATGCAGTAACATCATGAATTTAGTGCACAATTTAGAAAATGTTGGACTTATCTTTTATTTTCTACTATTTTTACTATTTTTAGTTTTCATTAAAGACTAAGTGGGTGGTTAGTTTTACTATTTTATAGCTTGCATGCTGTTAGTGGGAGGTTTTGAGATATATGGTTGTAATGTGGTGGGTTTGACAGAATATACAACATTTTGATTCCTTCCAATATTTCTTCTATCTTTCCTCCCCAATCTTCAAGTCAATTTACGATCAGTGGCCTCGAGATTGATTGTCTCCTGTCCCTGTATCACGTTACCTACAACTCCATAGAAAAAGAACATATAAGAAATTTATTTCTAGATCTATATATATATATGTAATTTATCATATGCTTTTAGTTTGGAATTCATTTCAACCACCTCCTTAAAAACACAGTTAGGATGTTTTAAATAGTGATTTCCAATATATATATACTAGTAAATACTCGGGCATTGCCCCTAACTAAAAAAAAAATACCCGAGTGTTCAAATATAATAGTTAAGATCTACACCACAAAAATAGTAATAGTTAAGATAAAAAGGAATATTGTAAATGAAATCTCAAATGAGATGGTAGTAGATAACAATCTTCGGTCATCTATGGTAAAAATATAGGAAAGTTAGAATAAGATTATGAAATATCAACATGCAGAATTAAATGAATGCGGTTATAGAATTAACATATAGTACTAATGACTGTTCTAATGTCTCGACATAGAAACTTCGTCTTGCCAATTAATTGATGTGATTACCTCAATCAAGGGTTCCTATTGACCGGTAAAAGGAGGTTCAATTTCAAACTTCTTCTTGCCAATCAGTTGCAAGAATAGTGGAACAGGAAGTTGAATGCCAATCGGTAGACATGAGTTTTCTAATTAACCAAATCAAGGATTCCTATTGACCGGTAAAAGGAGGTTCAATTTTCAAACTTCTTCTTGCCAATCAGTTGCTAGGATAGTGGAACAGGAAGTTCAATGCCAATCGGTCGGACATGATTTTTCTAATTAACTAACTCAAGTATTCCTATTGACCGGTAAAATTAAATGTCCAAGGGCATATAAATTACAACATAAGACGTTTACGATACACATAGAAGCTCGATTAAATGCTATTAGAGGTTGTTCACAAAATAATATGCTGATGTTAAATGATCCAAGCTACATTGGCCAAGGACTTCATCCCTAGAAGTAGTCGAGGTTGTTTGCAAAATAGTGTGATGAGGTTGTCCACAGGTATGTTATATGCCATATTGTCCAACCAATTCCAAAAATCATAGATTTTTGACACTGAATCTCCTTTTACCGATCGATAGAAACCCTTGATTCAGTTAATCACATCAATTGATTGATATGAAGAAGTTTTTACGTCAAGACATTAGAACAGTCATTAGTACGATCGGTTAGTTCTATAACGTACCGCATTCATTTAATTCTACATGTTGATATTTCATAATCTTATTATAACTTTCATGTATTTTTATCATAGATGACCAAAGATTATTATCTACTACCATCTCATTTGAGATGTCATCTACAATATTCCTTTTTTTTTTAATCTTAACTATTACTATTTTTGTGGTCTAGATCTTAACTATTATATTTGAACACTCGTGTATTTATTTATTTTTTAGTTTGGGCAACACCCGGATATTTGTTAGTAAAAACATAATTAAAGAAATACTTGATATCCAAACTAAACAACATGTATAATTTCTTGTGATAAATTAAGTGTTGTAATTGTAGAACTAATATGCACAGATCGATCTCTAAAAATCCTATAGACATTATTGATTTTTATTATTTTATCTTAGCCATTATTAGTATTTTTCTCAACCCAAAAAAAAGGGAAAAGAAGGGCAGAAGGAAATATTTAGCCCTCAACATTTATGCGGAAATCTAGCGCCCAGTTACACCACCTAGTCAAGTCGCCAGCTGCCTGGCTGCCCCCCAACCTACCACCACTTACGACGTCGCCTCCTCATGCGTTACCTTTTCCGACCACCGTCGAAGTGGGTCTCAACCCACCTTCCATTCCGTTTATCCCCTTAGTGCAAGAACTCAACCACCCCTTCTTCCGAGCGACCATCATGATACCACAACCCGAAGCGTTGGGCTTCGAGGCTCCGATGTCGCCTGCCGTCCGTCATCCTTCACAGAATCACAGCCACCCTCTTCAACCAACCACACTTGACTCTCACCCTTGCCTTGCAATTGCCGCCCATGTTTACCACCAGTTTACTGTCCATGACTCCGCCGCCTCTGCTATTAACGACCTAATTCATATCAGTTACTCATTGTATCATTCACGCTAGAACATGAGGGGCAAAGAGAAATTATTGAGGGAGTAGATTGGGGATGGAGGGATATTACGGAATCCAAAACGGTAATGTAATTTCCAGCTTTTGACAATTACGGTAATTACGGTAATTCCTTCGATGTGTATGGTACATGTGGCATGATCGAATTTCATATGTCGATTTTATTTATTTTCAAAAATATTAAATTTTGATTTTTAAATTGTGAAAATTACGTACAATTAATTAAAAATTAATTTTTTCAAGGACTTATTTGTTAACCATGAACTAATCTATAATATCCTATATTCAATAACTTTACGTTATTTATTTTCTAGAGTAATTTTATAACAATTATTAATCCAATCTTATAAAAATTTTATTTTTATGGATTAAACTATCATTTGAATTTATTTTATTTCATGACCATAACGATTATGGACAGATACTTAATTTTATTTTTCATCTTAAGAAGGATGCTTGTTTTTTCTTGAAAAAAATGTTACGGCAACAACTATGCGTGACAATTCTATTTTTTTATTACTAGCAAATACCCGCGCGTTGCTGCGTGATAAACTAAAAAATATCCAAGTGTTGATTAATATGATTTAAATCATATATCATGATATAAAGTGATATTACTTTGATAAATCTATAAGTAAAAGTGTAATAAGCAATGAGAATAGATAATTTGAGAGGGAAGGAGTATCATTGATTCATTTAAGGTCATTTATATGATACTAAGTGCTGTGAAAATTCTACGTATTTGGAATAGTTTTTCTTATCTATACTAATGTATGAACAAAAACTTTGTAATAATGATGTAGTCTCATATATAACATAGCATGTGTAAATATTCTTATTAGAAAAAGAGGTAGAATTTTCAATAAAAAATGCAATTAACCTACACAACAAATATATCGATATTCAATAAAGAGTCATTGTCATCTTTTCACTGTTTATTCTGAAGTTTTTATATAGAGTAGTCTAGAGTACAAATTAATCCTTAAATTTATTAATTTGGTTATGAACATATTATTGAAGATAAATTAAACTTAATTTTCAACCCTGACAATTATGGAATCAAATTATAATAAGACGTAGAGTGAACTATTCAACTGTCAAGGGGAACATATATGAGTCATTTAAATATATTCAAGGGGTAAGAATTATTATTTTTTAAAATGAGTAAGGGTTTAGGCTTTGTACGACTATAAATATGGTATGAATTAATCATGGGTCGTGAGAAATTGGATTAGGACTGTTAGATAGTAAGTATATAGGAAAGAGAACACAACAATTCGGTATTTTAGTATCTATTACATTTTATTTTTGATTTGTTGGATGAATTATGTTTTAATTGTTTCCTAGATATTGTCAATTATTATTATACTTAAAGTTTTTTTTTCCTATTGTGTTGTAAAAATTGTAAATTTTGGGCAATGCATGGGTATTTTTTTTAAAACTTCGGGGCAACATTTGGGTATTTGCTAGTATATATAATTCAAAGAACGACATATGAAAGTATTCAATTTGTTTTGTAAATCATTCTCCGTTATAAACTATGTGCAATCAAATTAAGTGGACCGGAGAACATCCAACTATTAATTTGTGGTGATCTTATATATTTAATAATTTATTCAACTACTAATTTAATAATATTTTAGTTGTGTTGTAGATCGATCATGGTAATAATATTAATCTTGTAATTTATATATTTAGATAAATTTTGATACTTTATATTTGTCTCTACATTTTAATTTTATATGATGTCTAAATTATTTATATAATTATTACTTTAATTTTTTTGTTGTTTGAATTCTATGTATTAATGTTACTAAATTTTTTAAGTGAGGTTTACTCTTTTTTATCGCTTAAATTTTACCATATCTATTTTTATATTTGTAATGATATATATAAAACAAAACGCATATTAGATGATCTTTCAACTATTAGTTTGTGGTGATCATATACATTTATAATTTATTCCTCTTTTTTTCTAATTAGATATAATAATTTATTTCTTATATTTTGATTCCACGTGCATGATATTTAAATTACTTATGTAATTATTAATTTAGCTTTTTTTAATCATTTGAACTCTATGTAGTAATGTGTTTAGGTGAGTTTTACTTTTTACTATTTCTTCAAATTTACTTTAATCTATATATTTGTTACAACGGAAATGATATAAAACAACGTACTTTAAATTATAACCAAACCTAAATGCATGCCCTTCCAACCAAACACGAATAGAATAAAATTGCCACTGATCAAGCAAAGGGGAAAGAATAAACTATAAGAGTAAATAAATTTATGGTTATGCTGATGCTAGAGGTTAAATTATACAAAGTAATCATGATTTGTGCGGAGAGGGGAGAGGGAGGGGGATTTGCAGTTACATGAGAAAGTTAGAAAAAAGAAAACAGGGAGCTTAAGGCTTGAGGGAGGAGGGAGTTTGGCAGTAATCAAATTTTTTCAGCAGTCATTGGGGGTTGGGGAAGCGGTTACTAAGTTTCCGAGAAATGCTCCTGTGCAAGTCAACCCAACATTTTATTTATAGATAGTATAGATTTTCCATTATATATCAACCTCTTATTCAATTTTTTAATTTATACTTATTTCATTTTCTTATTCTTGTTTTGGTAGCTTGCATATAATTTAAATTTTTTTTATTGTTAAAAGTATATATAGTAGTTCCAATCAAAAAATTTATTTTCTAAGATAGTTATTAAAAAGAATATGAAACAATTTTTTCATGAAAATTTTATTTTAATATCTATTATTATATTTTATTTCTAAGGTTCTAGTCATAATATTATAATAGTAAATTAATGAAAGGAAAAGTAAAAATTACTCTAGTTTTGTATTAGATATTTGTAATTTATGTAGGTATGACCTTATGTATTTCTTTTTCTTTTTTGAAAAATTTTAAATGTTCTAATTTTGTATGCATTAAATATTGGTAACTTATGAATGACTTTAGGTTTTTCTTTTTCATTTTTGTTAATATTATACTTATGTTCTAAATTATTTCTTTTAGGTTTAGATTTTCCTTAGGAGTTAGGAGCTTGTGTTTTGATATATTTAATAGATTATGATGGATAGCGGATGAAAAGATTGAAACAAATTCATCGACCTCCATTGTTTCCGGCGACCTTTCGCTGGAGATACAACTACTGCGAGAAATATTCCCGTGGCCAAGTCTCCCTCGCTCGGATGTAATCCCGAGACCAGCCACTCCCGATCTGCTACCCTCGCCGCCATCCAAAACCGATTGTGGAAAAAAACGAAATGAAATCGCACTCTGCATGGCACTGCATCGCAGGTGTTTGAGAACATCGTTGTTCTCCGGCACTGCTGGCGACATCCGGTCGTTCGGAAATTGGTACTGGAAAACTGGTCGGCGGCGGCGGTGAGTAGGGGTGTCCAAATATGCGGTTAACCGCATTTGTAGTTTATGAATTTTATAAACCTAAACCTAAACCGCTTTTGGAAACTAGAAACCGAAACCAAACCGAAACCGCATTGATAACATGGTTAACCGCTTTTCGAGTTCGGTTTGCGGTTAACCACCGGTTCCTAAAAATTTTAAGTAACAAGTAAGGAAGAAGAATCAACATTTTACTTTAAAATTTCAAATTTTACACCTAATTTAATCAAGATCGGTTAACCGTGGTTAACCGTTTCACAAAAATACAAAATCGAAACCCAAACCGTTTATACCGGTTTAGTTAACCTAAACAGCAATTTTAAAAAAATCCAAATGGTTAACCGCTTTTACCGGTTTGGTTTATGCGGTTTTGCGGTTTGGTTTTTGTTGGACACCCCTAGCGGTGAGAAGTCGTGCTGCGTCAAACGACGGAGGTGATTACCAGGAGTATCGTCAATCGTGGAAGACAAAAGGGTTTTGAAACTTAAATTCCAAGATATGTTGTATGCAATACCAAAATATTGCAAAAATAATTAGTGAAAGACACATGGTTGAATGGGTAGAGATTTGTTTACTATAAGATAGGTTGCAAGTTCAATTCTCATAGCTATAACTTTTTCCAGAATTCGAAAATAAATAAAATCGATGTATGAGATTTAATCATGCCACATGTACGGTACACATCGCGGGAATTACCGTTATACATGATTCCGGAAATTTTTTTAAACAAAAATGGGAAAAATATTTTGGTTTCACATAGACTTGATTGAACAATATTGGCATAGAACATAAAAGTTACGGGACCACTCTGCCTCTCATCTCTTTCTCCAAGAAGTTCAAATTCATCTTCAACTCAAGCGACGCGATGGCACCCAAGAAAGTTGTCTCTCAACCCTCAACAAAGTGCAGCGTTCAAGCTTCATCCCAAGGGTCGATGACTACGAGTACTACATCAAGCGGAGTAATGACTCGAAGGATGGCGAAGGTTGCCGCCGCTGCTGCTGCAATTTCTGCTCTGCTGGAAGAACCAACTGTACGTTAAGGCACCAACCCCATTACGGAAGAGTCCGGCTGTTGATTCCAACCTTCAGGGAGTGCCTCAAATGACTCCTCGCTCTCGGAGGCCAAGCACTACAAATACCTTCGGCTTAGTCATGACTACCCCGCGTGGAATGGACGAACTCCAAACTCGCAACAACCCGATCTTCGAGTCTGAGGACTTTGAAGGCCAAGACTACTCCAGCGAAGATTCTTCCCCAATGACTGAAGAGGAATCTATATTCTCGGAGGCTGAAATTGAGTCTACTCAAACTGTCATCATGCCAGTGATGACAACTGGCGCTTCCAACGTGGAAGAAAAGATTGCAGAGTTGGAGGCTACACTGAGAAGACTTGCTAGGGAAAGCGAAGAAAAAGACAAAAAGATCGACGAACAAAGCGAACAGATCGCAAAACTTATGAGGAAAATAGAGAAGCGCCCTTATGAAGAGTCTGATGAAGAAACTGACAAGGAGGAATCTGACAAAGAATCTTCTAAGGGTGATGGTGATGGCGACGGTGAAAAAAAGAAGATCTCGTCTTCAGGATCAATGACTGCGGAAGAGATCCAGAGTATTATTGCTAATGCAGTAAGGGCTCAACTCGGAGAGGCGTCGAACAAGAGTCACTTGTACACAAAGCCCTACACAAAGAGGATAGATGCGCTTCGGATGCCACTCGGCTATCAACCCCCGAAGTTCAACCAGTTTGATGGAAAGGGTAACCCCAAGCAACACGTTGCGCATTTCATCGAGACTTGCAGCAGTGCAGGGACGAAAGGAGACCGACTGGTGAAACAATTTGTTCGATCATTGAAAGGGATAGCATTCGACTGGTACACGGAATTAGAACTAGAGTCTATTAACAGCTGGGAAGAAATGGAGCGAGAGTTTCTAAACCGGTTCTACAGCACTCAACGTATTGTTAGCATGACAGAGCTGACGAATACCAAACAATGGGAGGGGGAGCCAGTCCTTGAATACATCCATCGTTGGAGGGCTCTTAGTCTTGAGTGCAAGGATCGCCTCTCTGAGGCTTCGGCTGTCGACATGTGCACTCAAGGTATGCACTGGGACCTGCTCTACGTCCTCAAAATGGTAAAGCCAAGGACCTTCTAAGAGTTGGCAACCAAGGCACATGACTTGGAGATCACCATAGAGAATCGACGGGGAAAATCTTCATCTTCGTCCGAAGCAAGAAAGGGTACTAACGAGTACAAGAAGAATGCGAAGCCAGTGAAGACTTTGAAGAGGGAGTCCATGTCTGTTTCAACTGCAACTGAGGAGCCAGTTCGAGTCTCTGCCAAGCCCAAACAAGAAAGCAGAAAAATCACATTCTCGAGGAATGATGCTAAGAAACGTCCTACGTTGAAGGAGCTACAAGAGAAGAAATATCCGTTCCCTGATTCAGACTTGTCGGGAATGCTTGATGACTTGCTGAAGAAGGGTGTTATCGAGCTCCCACAACCAAAGAGGCCAGAAGAAGCGGGAAAGACGAATGACCCGAGGTACTCTCGCTATCACAGGGTAGTCAGTCACCCTCTCAAGAAATGCATTACCCTGAAAGGACAAGGTGTCTGTTCTTCAGCTGTGATGTATTGAACCTCAGACCTCTTCTCCTTTTTTCGCGCCGAGATTCTAATTGGCTGTATCGGCTCATAATCGAGACCAACCTTAGAGACCATTACTGAACCTCCTTGCTCTTGGATCTTCTTCTGCGTAACATTAAGGCCGTAAGGTTTGGCCTAAATTACTTCCCCTAAGGGCGTCGGATTTTGAAAGTCATAGCCAACCTTTTCCATAAGCTTGTATGCCTTCGGATCGAACCCTTCCTTAGTCCTTGGAGTCGGTAGATCATCACCCTCTTTAGACGACACCGCAAACCCGGAGAGAGGTGGCTTCTTTGCCTTGTTTTGTTGTGGATGGAGGATAGGGATGACCGCATTTGCTTTGAGTGCACTTAGACCCTCCTCACTGACCTTCTTTCTAGACGCGTTCTTTGAGCTTCCAGTTGTATATTCGGCAAAAGGAGATTCCTCCTCTTTTCGGAGAGACTTAGGTATGTACCTTAGAACTGGTAACACCGCGCCAGATGATGGAGCAACTTGCTTATTGGCCGGTTCGGAGAGTGCCACTGACCTTGCCTCTTTATGCGGTACCTCTCGTATATCGTCCGTCACTACCTCAACATCTTTCTTTAAGACCCTTTTGCCTGTGGAGGCAATTGACGAGGGCATTGCCTCCTTAAACGTCACAGTCTCTTCAAAGAATCTTGCATCTGCAAAGTGGGATTCGGCCCTATTAAAATGCTTAACATCACCATCTATCTTTCTTTCCCCACCTCTATAATACTTCAAACATTGATGTAAAGTGGAAGCTACAATGCCATGCTCATGTAGCCATGGTCTCCCCAACAACAACTTGTAGGAAGTCTTGGAGTCGATGACATGGAAAATTGAAGTTGTAGACAAGTCACCCATCATTAACTTAACCCGAATCATCCCGAGTGCTTGTTGAACTTCGAGGTTGAACCCCTGTATCATTGTAGGACTCTTGGAGAGCTCTTCAATTGTGATCCCCAATTCCGACATCGTTGACTTTGGCATGATATTCACCACAGATCCTCCATCAACCAAAATGCGTTTGACCTTCTATCCACGGATGTAGCCGGATACAAATAAAGGACGATTATAGAGCTTGGAGCCTAGAAGTAAGTCATCGTCAATGAAGGTGATGGATGTGTTGCAGGAAACACATTGTGTGAAAGTGACGGACGATTCCCACACATCTTGAACCTTGTCAGTGTAAACCTCGGGGTGTTATAATGCAGTGGCAACATGACGACGCATTTCTTCGGGAAGATGAAATATTTGCTCCCATGCCATTCGTGCTGGTAAGGCCTCCAACACCCTTAGAGTTTTATCCGTAGCTTTTTGAAGAAGATCTTGGTTCTTCACTTCGTTGTCCTCATCTTCGAGCTCAGAACAGGAGACCATGTTAACCACAACTTTATCAGCCTTTCCTAGGAAGTCCCATGGGAAATATTCACCTAAGGTGAGAGGACGACATGAATCTTGCTCGAACGACCCAGAGGTTTTGACCAACTGCTTCCTAGCGCTGTCGACCCTCTTCCCTTGCCTAGCCGGTTGGGAACTTCTTTCCCCTCCTTGTTGCTTTCTATTGCGAGATGATGGTACTTGAACTTTGTTGTTCTTCCTAGTTTTCCTCCGTGTGACGAGAGTCCATCCTCCCTCATCCTCTAAACCTTATGGCGCTTCAGTATTTTTCCTATAAGAGGCCCGAGCTAAAATGGGGATAAAAACTGGTTCTTGGCTCCCGAACCAGATCATCACAAGATCTTCTCTGTCACATGGAGTCAGGTGTGCCGAAATACAATTAGTCTCGACGTTGTTGTCCAAGTCCAATATTATCCTCCCTTCTTCAGCTAACCTCATGATGCGTTCTTTCAGGGTAATGCATTTCTCGAGAGGGTGACTGACTACCCTGTGATAGCGACAGTACCTCGGGTCGTTCGTCTTTCCCGCTTCTTCTGGTCTCTTTGGTTGCGGGAGCTCGATAACACCCTTCTCCAGCAAGTCATCAAGCATTCCCGACAAGTCTGAATCAGGGAATGGATATTCTTCTCTTGTAGCTCCTTCAACGTAGGACGTTTCTTAGCATCATTCCTCGAGAATGTGATTTTTCTGCTTTCTTGTTTGGGCTTGGCAGAGATTCGAACTGGCTCCTCAATTGCAGTTGAAACAGACATAGACTCCCTCTTCGAAGTCTTCACCGGCTTCGTATTCTTCTTGTACTCGTTAGTACCCTTTCTTGCTTCGGACGAAGATGAAGATTTTCCCCATCGATTCTCTATGGTGATCTCCATGTCGTGTGCCTTGGTTGCCAACTCTTAGAAGGTCCTTGGCTTTACCATTTTGAGGACGTAGAGCAGGTCCCAGTGCATACCTTGAGTGCACATGTCGACAGCCGAAGCCTCAGAGAGGCGATCCTTGCACTCAAGACTAAGAGCCCTCCAACGATGGATGTATTCAAGGACTGGCTCCCCCTACCATTGTTTGGTATTCGTCAACTCCGTCATGCTAACAATACGATGAGTGCTGTAGAACCGGTTTAGAAACTCTCGCTCCATTTCTTCCCAGTTGTTAACAGACTCGAGTTCCAATTCCGTGTATCAGTCGAATGCTATCCCTTTCAATGATCGAACAAATTGTTTCACCAGTCGGTCTCCTTCCGTCCCTGCATTGCTGCAAGTCTCGATGAAATGCGCAACGTGTTGCTTGGGGTTACCCTTTCCATCAAACTGGTTGAACTTCGAGGGTTGATAGCCGAGTGGCATCCGAAGCGCATCGATCCTCTTTGTGTAGGGCTTTGTTCGACGCCTCTCCGAGTTGAGCCCTTACTGCATTAGCAATCATACTCTGGATCTCCTCCGCAGTCATTGATCCTGAAGACGAGATCTTCTTTTTTTCACTGTCGCCATCACCATCACCCTTAGAAGATTCTTTGTCAGATTCCTCCTTGTCAGTTTCTTCATCAGACTCTTCATAAGGGCGCTTCTCTATTTTCCTCATAAGTTTTGCGATCTGTTCACTTTGTTCGTCGATCTTTTTGTCTTTTTCTTCGCTTTCCCTAGCAAGTCTTCTCAGTGTAGCCTCCAACTCTGCAATCTTTTCTTCCACGTCGGAAGCGCCAGTTGTCATCACTGGCATGATGACAGTTTGAGTAGACTCAATTTCAGCCTCCGAGAATATAGATTCCTCTTCAGTCATTGGGGAAGAATCTTCGCTGGAGTAGTCTTGGCCTTCAAAGTCCTCAGACTCGAAGATCGAGTTGTTGCGAGTTTGGAGTTCGTCCATTCCACGCGGGGTAGTCATGACTAAGCCGAAGGTATTTGTAGTGCTTGGCCTTCGAGAGCGAGGAGTCATTTGGGGCACTCCTTGAAGGTTGGAATCAACAGCCGGACTCTTCCGTAATGGGGTTGGTGCCTTAACGTACAGTTGGTTCTTCCAGCAGAGCAGAAATTGCAGCAGCAGCGGCGGCAGCCTTCGCAATCCTTCGAGTCATTACTCCGCTTGATGTAACACTCGTAGTCGTCGACCCTTGGGATGAAGCTTGAACGCTCCACTTTGTTGAGGGTTGAGAGACAACTTTCTTGGGTGCCATCGCGTGCTTGAGTTGAAGTTGAATTTGAACTTCTTGGAGAAAGAGATGAGAGACACAGTGGTCCCACCGAGCGTGCCAAATTTGTAAACACAAATTTCGAACCTGAAATAAATAAAGACAAGAAATATGAGAAACAAATTAATTTTTATTGATATTTGAATGTAAGCAGGTACAATCTCTATATCAAATACAATAATGATGATCCTCTGATTCGATCTCCTATGACTTGGGTGAGCCGAGGGCGCGGGCGCTTGATCTCGATCTCGAATGCAGGTCTAGCTGAAGAACTCAGTTGTAATTCTTTACCTTGACGTGCAGAAAGCTTGGTGCTGTTGATCTTGAACTTTGATCAACCTTGATCCTTGACGCTTGGGAGCTGGAGGCCGCTTGCAGTCCGAGCTTCTGAATTCTCTGAAGTGCAGAATGCCGAATGCCGTCGGTGTAGTCTGCAGTGTGTCTTGAAAATGAGTGAGAGGACCCCTATTTATAGCCTCTGGAGGCCTAGGGTTGCCTAGGTTTTGAGTCAGGCTTTGGGCTTGGGCCCAAATTAATTAATTATCTCTTTATTTAAAATAAAGAAATAATTACTATTTTCAGCATCATAATTGACACGCCGTGGCGGATAATAATTGGCCAAATAATTTTAATTAATTTTCCAAGTGTCATTTTCTGATTTGCCGAAAAATTTTTGCTTCCTACAGTAAGACTCCCATAAAACAAAACCTACACTATCGGACCAACTCCAAGGGCGTGTTGAGACAATATTCATATTTAAGGTAAATGTAGATTTGAAGCGTGTGTCAAGGAATTAAACACATAACATGTTCAAGATAAATCTAATACTAGAGACGAGAAACCTACTAAAAGAGATCAATTAAGAAATATGTAATTCGACACCATCAAATTTAAAAATAAGGAGTGACATCAATTCTAATTTCTCATGTTTGAACTAGAACCCAAAAAAACTGGCCAATGACAAAGTGCATACAGACATAATAAAACATGAAATAAGGGAGTGAAAATATGAAAGTAGGAGACGCCATAAAAAGAAATAGAGAAGGGTAAACACTAAGGCTCCGTTCTTTTATACGGTGCGATGCAGTGAAATTTCAAAAAGTGTGGTGAGTTGTGAGAGTTGTGGTAGATGGGGTAGGTGAGAAGACAGAATGTAAAAAGTAGAGGAGAAAAGTGAGAAGAAAGAAAAAGAAAGAAGATATATTGGTAATGATTCTGATAAAGTGTCGTGAAATGTGGTAAAATATTGAGAAGCGCGGTGAGGTGTGATACCACGCCAAAACCTACCGTGTAAAAAAAAAAAGCCTAAACGAGCTTATTAAACTACAACACCAATGAAGAATAGTTGCTACTTTGTTATAATAGAATCGTCGAGATGTTTTGACATTGGCATCAAAAAAATAAAACTGAATGACAATATTTGACAACTATAGGTAGGGGTGGGCAAAAACTCTGTAATCAGAGATTTTGAAATTTGAAAATGCAATCCAAAAAACAGGTAATTGATGGATAATTTTTTAAGTTGGCAGATCGATTAAGTGATCCTAAAATTTGCTTTGGCTCACGGATCGGGATTGAAAAACCCAAATAACATAAAGATTATCCACAATTTCAAAAATAATTAATTTACAACTTTGAACCCATGAAACGTCATTTCGTTGTAAAAAGGTATCAGTAGTAGCAAACGTAACACAATATATTATATTTACAACATTGGACCAATGAAAGCAGGAAGTACAATGATTATGATTGCATAAGTGTTTTATAATGCGTGGATAGGAGTGACAATAAAACCCAAATCCGACTTCACTAGTTTTTTACCCCAACCCCAAAAATGGGTTTGGGTGCTGAAATTTTGTAAAAAAAAAGGGTTAGAGTTGGGTGATATTAAAACATGTGCGACTAAGGGTCGGGTATGGGTATGGGTCTACCCGAACCAGCACCCGTACATCATCATCATCATCATCATAACACTACAGTCTACATACGACTAATTAAATACATTGTTTATAATTTACTAAAAAAAATCCTACACTATCGGACCAACTCCAAGGGCGTGTTGAGACAATATTCATATTTAAGGTAAATGTAGATTTGAAGCGTGTGTCAAGGAATTAAACACATAACATGTTCAAGATAAATCTAATACTAGAAACGAGAAACCTACTAAAAGAGATCAATTAAGAAATATGTAATTCGACACCATCAAATTTAAAAATAAGGAGTGACATCAATTCTAATTTCTCATGTTTGAACTAGAACCCAAAAAAACTGGCCAATGACAAAGTGCATACAGACATAATAAAACATGAAATAAGGGAGTGAAAATATGAAAGTAGGAGACGCCATAAAAAGAAATAGAGAAGGGTAAACACTAAGGCTCCGTTCTTTTATACGATGCGATGCAGTGAAATTTCAAAAAGTGTGGTGAGTTGTGAGAGTTGTGGTAGATGGGGTAGGTGAGAAGACATAATGTAAAAAGTAGAGGAGAAAAGTGAGAAGAGAGAAAAAGAAAGAAGATATATTGGTAATGATTCTGATAAAGTGTCGTGAAATGTGGTAAAATATTGAGAAGCGCGGTGAGGTGTGATACCATGCCAAAACCTACCGTGTAAAAAAAAAGCCTAAACGAGCTTATTAAACTACAACACCAATGAAAAATAGTTGCTACTTTGTTATAATAGAATCATCGAGATGTTTTGACATTGGCATCAAAAAAATAAAACTGAATGACAATATTTGACAACTACAGGTAGGGGTGGGCAAAAACTCTGTAATCAGAGATTTTGAAATTTGAAAATGCAATCCAAAAAACAGGTAATTGATGGATAATTTTTTAAGTTGGCAGATCGATTAAGTGATCCTAAAATTTGCTTTGGCTCACGGATCGGGATTGAAAAACCCAAATAGCATAAAGATTATCCACAATTTCAAAAATAATTAATTTACAACTTTGAACCCATGAAACGTCATTTCGTTGTAAAAAGGTATCAGTAGTAGCAAACGTAACACAATATATCATATTTACAACATTGGACCAATGAAAGCAGGAAGTACAATGATTATGATTGCATAAGTGTTTTATAATGCGTGGATAGGAGTGAGAATAAAACCCAAATCCGACTTCACTAGTTTTTTACCCCAACCCCAAAAATGGGTTTGGGTGCTGAAATTTTGTAAAAAAAACGGGTTAGAGTTGGGTGATATTAAAACATGTGCGACTAAGGGTCGGGTATGGGTATGGGTATGGGTCTACCCGAACCAGCACCCGTACATCATCATCATCATCATCATAACACTACAGTCTACATACGACTAATTAAATACATTGTTTATAATTTACTAAAAAAAATCCTTAAGGAGGTGTAACGCCCCGGCCCCTCCCGGACCGCGGACATTACCGATAACTGCTTCAAGGATCGCTGAATGACCCCACAAATCACCACAAGTCTTTCCAGCGTGCTTCGTCCTCGCTCACACGCTGCCTGGAAAAACTTCCCAGGAGGTCACCCATCCTGAGATTGCTCCCAGTCAAGCACGCTTAACTGAGGAGTTCCCAACGGATGAGCTACCATAAAAGAAGGTGCACCTTGGTGATATTAGTCATTTCAATCCTTTTTAACCAACACTTTAATCATATACACGGGGTGTTATAGGAGGTGAAGTGGAGGACATCGTGTCATCTTGAATAACTTGTCGATATATCCAATTGTATTTCCACTTGCCAAGTCAAAATAACAGTGAAAACAGTGACCCAAAAACATTCGCAGAGACATTCGGCAAAAACAGTTAATTTGAATATATAGATATGGGTGTCGGTGGGTATGGGTATTGATGCTCATACTCATTACCCGTTAAATATGGGTAAGAGGTGATGGTGGTGATTTCGAAAATGGGCATCAGTAAGGGTACGACACCACCCTCTCTGAACCAAACGCATTGTCGTCCACATCCGTGGGTATATGGTTATCCAATCTGAAAGTCGGTTAATTGGAACTTTCACAACGGATGCGGAACAAAAGTTTACTGTCCGGCAATTTGGTTAACCAAAAGTCTGGTCAACCAAAACTTCCAAATCGGATACGAAGATGAGTTCAATTATCCGAATATTAAATTAACCGATCCAAATTTATGGTAGGATGGATTAACCGATCCATGAACACCC
Source organism: Portulaca oleracea (assembly GCA_029582165.1). Taxonomy (NCBI): domain Eukaryota; kingdom Viridiplantae; phylum Streptophyta; class Magnoliopsida; order Caryophyllales; family Portulacaceae; genus Portulaca; species Portulaca oleracea. Next base: position 45,959,554 of record CM055868.1, on the reverse strand, counting down.
TAACTACAGGAATATATAGTAAGAATTGTTAAAAAGCCAATTGCAGATAAGCATAAAGCAATAATGTTCAAATGAAGATTCTAAGAAAAGATATATACACACACTTGCAAATAACTTCCAACGTTAAATGTTGGATATTATCAAATGCTCTAATACAAAACCCTTTTCATTATAGAACATTTAAACATGTATCTTTATATTAAAATTGCAGAATGGGTTCGTTGTAATCCTTTCCCTCCCCCATTCCAAGCTTTTGGTGCAATACCGCCAAAATTCTGCAATCTAAATTAACCTCCTGCCAGTTACCAAATACCAAATCACACAACTGCTCCATATAACCGCCTAATTGAACCACTAATCTACACAACTGCATGAACCAGCAAACTACACCATTGTCAGTACAACCCTCCCCTCAAGGCCTCAACCTTAAATGCTCCATCTGCATTAACTTGGATTTATTATGCCGCGCAAAGCTCGCAGACATGTCAATTCTTCATCATTGCCTACACCTCCTCCAAGCTTGAGTCTCTGTTTGTAGGTTTGTAAAAAAGACCAACCCTTTTACAACTAATTAAATCTGGTACTACTCAACCCTCACACTTTCGAGAGTTCAACCTGCCAGCGAGATTCAAGAATTTCTGACCAGCTGCTCCCACAACCTAAACTAACAAGGTTAAAAGAGTAAAGAGAAAAGTAGAAAAATTTGGTTTGAAGGCTAGACAGCCGAAGGTTTTTTAGAAACCTGGAATAATTTTTGGAAGTTAGAAGCGTTGTAGAAGTCGAGAGTTTCTCTCTCTAAAGCATTGCTTCTCTCTAGAATGCAGTAACCGTTGTGTTGTGGTTGATGACCATATGTGAACAATTACAACATCTATCAACTTAGATAAAAAAAAATAAAAAAATTACAACATCAATCAAGACAAAGTTGCACTATCTTTTTAACAACAAAGATATATTAATTACCTAAAATAAAAGCTGAGTTCTAGAGAGAGAGTCTCCATCTTCTCCCTAGAAGCGGAGTCTTGGTCCTCTTTCTTGTTGTGTAGCCTGCGTTTAGAGCTCATGCGTTCCCGGACTACTTGAAATCATTGACATTTAGAGCAGGAGCAATGGGGCACGGGATCCCTGAAATTCTGACAGAATTCCTCTACTTTTGCTGCAGCCAAGAAAAGTTGTATGGTGGAATTCAGTAGAGGAACTATATGGAGTTCCCATCCAAAGACATCCACAATCAACTTTTTATTCAATTTAAATCCTTAAAAAAAAGGTCCCAAATCATTACTTCTCATAGATGATGTAAATAGCAACGGTCATTTTATAGCAACAATAAAAAATTTAAACGTTGCCTTGGATTATTATTTTTTTATTTTTGAAAGAAAATTGGTTTATAAATATGGGATGTGATTTTCATTTTAACATTATCTCCCCCTCCATTAGAATTGTAAGTAGTTGTAATTTTTATATTTTACAAGTTTAATTTTATATATCATTATAGATAAATGTTATAATAATTATGTTTGTATTTGTGTAGGTACTTGGAATAGTCAACCAAAAAGTGAAATGATTTGTAAGTAATTATTACTTATTTTGTTAATTTTGTGTCTATAAACATGGCCTTATCTATAAATCTATATAATTATTATATTAGAAAGTAGATACATGAGCTAATTAGTGTAAGTGTGTTTTTATTTGACCACTTGATGTGTTAGAGTATAACTTGGTTTAAGTTTTTAATTATGGTTGACTATAAATGATATTATGTTGGTATATATCATAAAATAATGTTAAATATCTTATATTAGTGCAATTGTGTTTTTGTTTGATTAAACTTATTATACGTGACATGGATATTTGTGGTTAGATATAGTGAGTTAAATAACTATTGTTACTTGCTTAATTCTAATATGTGAATATCAATAATTTATTGGTAAAAGTTGATTGCATTATGTTAGTTAATATGTTAAATTTGTAAGAGGTGAAAAGTTTTGTTAATCTTAATTTGCAAAATTTATTAATTGGCATGTTAGAGTATAATATTTTAAAAATTAATCACATTATTTTAGTAGACTATGCTATAATCTAGCAATGTTAACTAATTCATATGTATGTGTGTTAACATGAATTTGCAATATATTAAAATCAAATAATGTAATATTTTAGTAGATATTTCACATTTGTGAGAATATGAAAATTTTCATTAACATGAATTTGCAATATTTTAGAATTAAAGAATGTAATATTCGTAAAAGATAAAAGTTTTTTAATTCTAATTCACAATTCTATTAATTGGCATGTTATAATATAGTGTTTTAAAAATTAATCAGATTATTTAAGTTGATATTTTATATTTGTAACAATATAGAAATTTTTGTCATCATTAATTTGTAATAAACTGGAGTCAAAAAGTTGAATATTTATTATGTGTTTGTCATAAAGGAACTTTTTGTTAATAATTTGCAAATCTAGGAATACTAACTATGGTATAATCTAGTAGTATTAATTAATTCATATGTTAAAGAATTTTCTTTATTATGGTAGTTGATTTGTTATGTTAAAGTCTAAAATTACAAACTATGTTTATGTGATTGTATAATAATAACAAAGAATCATATTATGTTAGTTAATGGAACTTTTTGTTAATAAATTGCAAATCTAGGAATACTAACTATGGTATAATCTAGTAGCAAAAAATTACTCTGAGATACCCTAACTTTTGGGGAAATGTTTTTCTGGTACCCCAACTTTTCACAACTAATTTTGAGGTACCCCTACTTTTTGGGTTAGTAATTATTTGGTGCTTTTCCGACCATTAATTTTATTAAGTGACCAAAATGCCATTGTTCTTCCCTTATTGAAGAAATACGCTTGAAGAAAAAGAAGAATAAGGGTATTTCGGTCACTTAATAAAACTAATGACCGGAAAAGCACCAAATAATTACTAACCCAAAAAGTAAGGGTACCTCAAAATTAGTTTACCGAAAAATAGTTTCCCCAAATATTGGGGTACCTCCGAGTAATTTTTTAATCTAGTAGTAAGGGCCTGTTTGGAGAGACAAAAAGGAATGAGATTGGGGTGGAATGGGTTCTTATTCCTTTTTTTATTGTTTGATGAGTATATTATGGAATGAAATTGTTATTCCACAGGATTTCCAATCCCTCCCAAAAGGGGGGAATTAGATACCTCCCATAATTGGGTGGAATCAATTTCTATCCCTGAGGGATAGCCTCATCTGCTGTCTCATCCAACAAGAACCCTAACTAAAACAGAGAGAGGGAAGACAGAGACACCGCTTCTTCCAAAGAAGATCCCCCACACCACACCACCGCGCTCCAAATACCGCTTCTTCCAGCCGCTTCCAGTGCTTCGCACCACCGCCTGCTTCGGACCACACGGCGCACCGACAGTCCGAGACCACCAGCTCTTCGTCCAGTTTCAGATATAACTAATTTTTTTCCCTTCTACCCTAAATTTTTCGTTTCTTTCACTTAATTTGTATCTTGTGTGGGATATATTCTGAATATTGTCAAGATTTTGTCAAAATCTGTTTTTTTTTTTCTTCCAGAAAATTTGTTCAGGTTTTTTTATCTATGGTTGCGTGACGTCTTTGGGGTTTTTCAACTACTACCTTTAATTACTCTTTTTACGTTTTTTTGCAAAGGGTACAACACCCAGACAAAAGCAAAGACAAGCAGTAGATAATTGAACATGATTTGTGTCTAAATTTAATTAGCAAAGATAAAGCAGAATTTTGTTTCAACCAGAATTTTTTACAATGAAAATTAAAAGTTCAACAAGTATGTATTACAACGATTAATTATTAAAAATTGAAAAAATTAATTACAATTAATCAAAATATCAAATTGTTTTAACAATATATCCCACAATACATATAATAAATAAAAAAATAAAAACAGGCTTGATTCCATTCCATAACTGCTCACCAAAAAGTAAGAATGAAATTAGATTCCATTCCAGTTTTTCTCCAAACAACTTTAGTTCTGGGTTCTAATTCCATACCCAACCCTGTAGGTTTCTAATTCCATACCCATTCCATTCCCGAAATCTCTCCAAACAGGCCCTTACTTTCTCTATGGCGCGTGAAAATTTATTTTACTTTTTAATCTAATACTCTCTCCGTTCTTTTTTATCTGTAATTTACGATTTTCAGTGTCAATTTTTAATCGAATATTTCTAATGTAAAATTTTTATAAAAAATTATAATATTATGCTTTTTTTAATAATATTTTTTATTATGAATCTAATGACATCAATTTTGTATGATGAATAATTATACGAATTAATATATTGACGGTCAAAATTTTTAACACAATTTTCTAGACGACAGTTAAAAGATAACGGAGGTAGTAGTTGTATTATAGATTTATACTTCACTAACTTCAGCCTTGTTTGGCAAAAAAGTTTTTTGGGCAAAAATATTTTTTTTGAGGTAATTAGGTGTTTTGACCCTATCAAAATTATTAATGGGATGTTTGGTAAAAACTTTTAGGATTAATAATTTGGCCCCCCAAAAACAGTTTTTCAAAAAATAAGAAACAATGTGTTTTGTAAATAACCATCAAATAACAAATCACTCTAAGAATAATCAAACAATTAGTTCTTCATTCATTTCAGAATCATGCGGCATGTTAACTACCAATGACCTTTGTATCCTAAACCCTTCCTACAATCTTCGATCTGTGTGCAAACTTCATACCGATCTCCTTGAAATCTTTTAGCTTTCTAAGAGTTTGGTTAAAGGTAAACTCAACCTTTTGAGTTGCATCTAAATCCTTCTCCACTTAGGCTTCATCAAGGCATTATCTTTCTTCTTCCTTCTAACATAAACTTTCGAGTCTACCAAGATGGAATCCTCGAGGAGAAAAATCATACTCAAATTAGTTATCCTCACTATCATTCGAATTTGGTCTTGAAAGCATATCCTGATGTTGTCGCGGGTTAGAAGAGACAGTACCATGGTATATAGGGACACTTGAGTCAACTCTTGGTTGACTAAAACCCGCACAAGTAAAATTGAAATAGTCCAATGACTCCAATCTGAGTCCAAATAACCAATGGAGTCACCACCTTGAGTAGCGTTTGAGAGCATTAAAGGTGGGGATTGGGTCACCTCAATCTGCATAACCTTAGGAATCTAAATCCACTTAACAGAGTCTCCTCAATGGAGGAAAAAACCTCTATCTTTTGCAGCACTTCGTCCATGCAACACCCAAAACGGAACCATTAAACTACCAACCATTTATGGATTTTATGGCATTATAACCTACTTGTTTCATTTTGAAATGAACAAACTCAAATCTCTTACCATTGCTTGCCAAATTATTGGGAATATAAGCATCAACCACAACATCAATTTTCACAAATAAGCTCTTCAAATAAACATTATCAACCCCAATAGACAAACTTTCCATAAATAAAGAGAAAGAGTTGTCATCTGATCCACCGAAAATAGAAGACATCACAGGCACATTCTAACCATAGGCACATTTAAAGGGGAAGCAGACATACAAATTACAAGCATGCACCAAACATCGCCATTAGAATGATATTATATTATATGAAAAGATTTTCTAAGTAATTTGCATAAATACCTATCTTCAAACAACTATATAAATACCAATTTACCAAACAATAAATATCATTATCTCATTTTCCAATTTTCTTTTGGCCAGTCCGGTATACAAAGCATCCCCATAAGCGACGGTCTAAAAAAAGTTTATCTTTATTATTTCTAATCAACTTGTAGTACAGTTGTACCCAATACTTTATAAAGGATTATCAGCCTAAACTCTACCCTTCATTGTTAAGTTATCCATGCTAAGCTCTACAGTTTATCAATAAGAAGGTTTTGGTAATGAGAACACATTCTGCTTCCAAATTTGTCAGTATTTTTCTTCTTGGCACTGCATTTCCAGGGAGAAAGCCAAAAGCAGTTAATTAAGTACTCTTTAAATCTTTCAAATACACACTCGAGTTTCCAAAGAACCAAATCTTTGTCGAATTTGGGCATAACGAAAATTTTAACCCTATTAGAAAATTACAACGTTGGGTAACATAACACGTACAGCCTCTCGCCCCCGGTAAGGCAAAATGTCCCCCACCCCAAATCAGCATATCAAGGGTATCTACTCCTATGAATATCTTCCTCGCCATTCACTGCAAATATCAGGGCAATTTTACCCGTTTCACCGATCTTCATCGTCTATCTAATGACTTCCGGTATGGAGTGTTCAAGCGGACCAACTTGGTAAACATGAGACAAACGGTTGCAAACCCAAAGCCGATAATCATCCCCACCATACTCTTCGTCGGTCAACTTCATAGCTCGCCACGATACTTGCGAATACCGGAGTAAACCCCACAAGCAAACACCATCAAATGGTCTAACCCGTTGTAGTCGATTCCGGTTAGAATGGCTCCGATGGTGAAAGCGCCCACGAAGCCTATCGGTGTTGCGGCCACGGGGACTGTGCGGTATCGGTGGCCCGAAGATCTGTGCGGCGCCCCTCGGACGAGTCCGTGTAAGGACACGGAAGGACAATGTCTTGGCCGAGCCGTGCGCCTTTGGTCTGCCACCCCCAAGGCAAGGCCTTACGCCAATGCATGGAAGGCTATTGCGCATGATAAGAACGGCTGAAGCGTGGCGCTCGGTGAGCTCCGGTGATGGAGAAGAAGGGATTTTACGAGGTTGGGGTTTTCTTTTGGTTAACTGGTTTAAGATGGCGGTGGTCGAGCATGGATGGAGAGAGCTCCAAGTATCAGCAGGAATAGTAGCGAAACAACCCCATTTTGGAAGTCACGAGTAGTTGGGTGGGCCGCCATGCGCCCAAAGACAAAGGCAATCCCACAAGCTATACTGGTTAAAGAGCGTCTTTGGAGATGGAAAGCAAGGGCAAATGCAACAAGGACAAGCCCACAAGCAACGCCCAAGACCGAAAAGTAATGAGATTAAGCCGGAAATGTCTTCGATGCAACAATAAGTACAATTAAGCATCGTGAGGCACCCCGCAAATAAAAGACTTAGCATCTTTAGGATCCAGAATGAAAGTACAAACACCTTTTACTCATTACTGGTGTAACCTAATCCAAGACTGCTTGTTTAAGCACACTAATAATTCATTCTCTAAGATAGGCACAGCACTTATTCTGAAACTTGGTCTTTTTTTAAAAAAAAAAATATTTTATTTGGCGGGAGGTCGTTAGTTAGTTAAAATGGTCTTGCGAATTACCGGCCGATTTCCTGTTGTTCGGTCATGGACTTTTGAATTTTTCCTTTCTCTTATTTCCATTATTCTTTTTTTATCTAATTTGATTTTAACTTTGACTTTTTGTCGCTTTGGACAAGAAAAATTATTAAATTTCGTCTTTCTTGACCGACGGGAGGTGTAAAATTGGATTATATCACAGGAGTATCATGCTTTGTATGTTCAAAATAAGTTTAATAAGCATATGTATATAATTTTATGAATATATATGCATAAGTTTGTGAGCATATTATTTTTTTTCTTTGATCATAAGTTTATGACATTGAGAAAATAAGTGATCACAAGACTCCTCCTTGTGATCACAAAGTACACACCCAGTGTCACGTAACTCCTAGAGTTTACTTGATGTCTCTAGAGTTGTCTTGTATCAACTAGAATGTTTCGGAATTCTGTCATGAATTTAACACTTGTATAGAATCTTGGATATTTGTATAGAAAGATCTAGATACTGGATATGGACTGTTGGATCGAATAGAACTCCACCGTCCATTGAGGAGGTGGAAGAGCATATATACCCCATTGGGGCTCATTTGTAAGCATCCATTGTTTGAGAACAGGCATAAGACATTCGCAATATTTGATGGTTCTTTACAGAACACTTTGTTTCTTATTTTTGAAAAACTGTTTTTTGGGGCCAAATTATTAATCCAAAAAGCTGTTTACCAAACATCCCATAATAATTTTGACTTGGTCAAAACACCTATTATCTCCATAAAAATTCTTTTTGCCCAAAAAACTTTTTTTCCAAACAAAATATAAATATACTCCCTCCGTTCCACATTAATTGTTGTTTTTGAAAATTTTGCAGTCAAATTTCAAAATATAAATATATTCCCTCCGTTCCACATTAATTCTTTGAAAATCTAAGTGCAAAATGCATTTTTTTTTCCTTTTCCTTTTCCTTTTTCCTTTTCCTCGAGTTCAAACTGATAGTATAAAACCATCATCAGACCTTCAACAATTAGAAAAGCTCAAGATTTCTTCTTTTCATTATTCATTTCAGGGGGTTGGGGTGAAAATTTAGTGCTAACTTTGTGAGTGTGATTTCTTCATGACTTTTGAGTGTTTATCCAGTAACTGAGGTTCCAAATTCAATTGAATTAAGTATTTTCACCCAAATCAACATATAATATTGAACACATAAATTGGGAAAATATGATCCCGAAAGTTTACATATCATCAAGTGACAAGCAACATCGATGTCTAACGAATCGAGTTGATAAGTTTCAGCAAAGTGACGCATTGAATGGAGCTCGTAGCATTTTCTTATGATTGACATCACGGCGGAATGCATTCCTCAAACTGACCCAAAGAGAATTGCAATCATGATGCAAGTAATCGACTTTCTTCGAGTATATACGAACAACTCCTAATAGAAGATGACCCGACATTCTCAGTGCAATTGGCACTTCTGGGAACATAATTCTCTCTGTCCAATACATCAACAAACCAAAATTTAATCAAAATCCTAGTAATTTTTGGCATTGATCACGTATTTTGCCCCCATAAAAATTAAAAGGTACCCAAAAAATGGAATTTAAAGATCAGTCGCCCTTTTCAAACAATATTTGTACTGCTCAAACAATTATTCATAAGTTTGAGCAGTACAAATATTGTTTGAAAATGGCGACTGGTCTTTAAATTCCATTTTTTGGGTACCTTTTAATTTTTATGGGGGCAAAATACGTGATCAATGGCAAAAATTACTAGGATTTTGATTAAATTTTGGTTTGTTGATGTATTGGACAGAGAGAATTATGTTCCCGTATGCCAATTGACCGAGAATGTCGGGCCATCTTCTATTAGGAGTTGTTCAGATATACTCGAAGAAAGTCGTTACTTGCATCATGATGCAATTCTCGGGTCGATTGAGTAATGCATTCCGCCTGTGGATGTCAATCCAAGAAAATGCTGCGAGCTCCATTCAATGTCACTTTGCTCAAACTTATCAACTCGATTCGTTAGACATCGATGTTGCCTTGTCACTTGATGATATGTAAACTTTCTGGGATCACATTTTCCCCAATTTATGTGTTCAATATTATATGTTGATTTGGGTGAAAATACTTAATTCAATTGAATTTGGAACCTCAGGTTACTGGATAAACACCTCAAAAGTCATGAAGAAATCACACTCACAGGTTAGCACTAAATTTTCACCCCCAACCCCCCGAAATGAATAATGAAAAGAAGAAATCTTGAGCTTTTCTAATTGTTGAAGGTCTGATGATGGTTTTATACTATCAGTTTGAACTCGAGGAAAAGGAAAAGGAAAAGAAAATGCGTTTTGCACTTAGATTTTCAAAGAATTAATGTGGAACGGAGGGAGTATATTTATATTTTGAAATTTGACTGCAAAATTTTCAAAAACAACAATTAATGTGGAACGGAGGGAGTATATTTATATTTTGTTTGGAAAAAAAGTTTTTTGGGCAAAAAGAATTTTTTTGGAGATAATAGGTGTTTTGACCAAGTCAAAATTATTATGGGATGTTTGGTAAACAGCTTTTTGGATTAATAATTTGGCCCCAAAAAACAGTTTTTCAAAAATAAGAAACAAAGTGTTCTGTAAAGAACCATCAAATATTGCGAATGTCTTATGTCTGTTCTCAAACAATGGATGCTTATAAATGAGCCCCAATGGGGTATATATGCTCTTCCACCTCCTCAATGGACGGTGGAGATCTATTCGATCCAACAGTCCATATCCATTATCTAGATCTTTCTATACAAATATCCAAGATTCTATACAAGTGTTAAATTCATGACAGAATTCCGAAACATTCTAGTTGATACAAGACAACTCTAGAGACATCAAGTAAACTCTAGGAGTTACGTGACACTGGGTGTGTACTTTGTGATCACAAGGAGGAGTCTTGTGATCACTTATTTTCTCAATGTCATAAACTTATGATCAAAGAAAAAAAATAATATGCTCACAAACTTATGCATATATATTCATAAAATTATATACATATGCTTATTAAACTTATTTTGAACATACAAAGCATGATACTCCTGTGATATAATCCAATTTTACACCTCCCGTCGGTCAAGAAAGACGAAATTTAATAATTTTTCTTGTCCAAAGCGACAAAAAGTCAAAGTTAAAATCAAATTAGATAAAAAAAGAATAATGGAAATAAGAGAAAGGAAAAATTCAAAAGTCCATGACCGAACAACAGGAAATCGGCCGGTAATTCGCAAGACCATTTTAACTAACTAACGACCTCCCGCCAAATAAAATATTTTTTTTTTTTTTAGAAAAAGACCAAGTTTCAGAATAAGTGTTGTGCCTATCTTAGCGAATGAATTTGATGCCGTAGAAAACTTCCACAATTTGCAGATGATCATAACGTAAGGCATTTACATCAAAAGACCCAGAAGAAGAAGAAGAAGAAGAAGAACGACGACAAAAATGAACGATGGAGATGTATCGAAGCAGATCCAGCAGATGGTCAGATTCATCCACCAGGAGGCCGAGGAGAAAGCCAATGAGATCTCTGTGTCCGCTGAGGAGGTTTCCTTCATCTCTTTCTCTCACTCTCTTATTTTTCCAATCAATTTATGTATCAATTCATTCATTCAATTCAAGCTTCATCGAATAATCTGTAAAATCTTCTGTTTAGAACAACCCATTAATGGTTTTCGTCAACAGTATGAATATTCGAAGCCATTGAAACATGACATTATATAGGAGTCTCATAAATTTGTCGTATAGAACTTGAAAAATAGGAAATTAGAATCACCATGGGACAAAATAAGTTGTATAAATCCAACAGAAAGTTCAAAATATGTAACTGAGATTACAAGAGATTAAACTTTGTACAACATATCTCCCATGAATCCCATTTGAATCATTTTCATGTATCAAGCTATGAATTACTTGTCTACATTTCGTGTCAAAATTTGTAATTTTGTATGTACAATTGAAGTTTTCAGCTAGAATTGGGCGAATAGGGTGCTGTTCGTATTCAAATCTCTTATATATGGTTCTAAAGTCTATGTGTTGACGTTTCTATTGATCTATTCTAACCTTATCAAACAACTCAGTTTGTGTCTCATATTTGCCACAGTAGTAATTATTATTCTGGGTGCTCTTAAATGAAGGTTTTAGTCTTAGACAAATGAAGTTCAGGTGCAGTTCAAGATTGTTCATTTTGTTAGATTACTGCAAATGATTGTCAGAACAGTGGGTGAAAAGGGTTGTTGGTTTTGGCAGGAATTCAACATAGAAAAGCTGCAGTTAGTTGAAGCTGAGAAGAAGAAGATCAAGCAAGAGTACGAGCGCAAGAGCAAACAGGTGGAGGTTCGCAAGAAGATGTAAGTCAAGCCAATGTAGTTAACTTACCATCTTAACTCAAGCATTGTACTTGGTTTTCTTGGAGAAGAATTGGGTTGTGAATGATCTAATACAGAGAAATATAGTGAGTACTCAATGCAGTTGAACGCTTCCCGTTTGAAGGTGCTTCAGGCTCAAGATGATCTTGTGAATGGGATGAAGGATGCTACTGCCATAGCACTTATTCGTCTTTCTGACGACAAGAAGGCATATAGGAAGCTCCTCCAGGGCTTGATTGTTCAGGTACATGCTTACTTGTGTATGCATCTTTGTTTATCAGGGAGGTGATCTTTCTAAGTGTTGTATGGCCCTGTTTGGCAAACAACTGTTGATTGTTGGCTATTTGAGAAAGTTATCTTTGGTAAAATTGATTGTTCTTTTGAGCTAAATGGCAACATCTACAAACAGTTAGTTCCAATAGGGTGCTCGTTTCAGCCTATTGAAAATCAGCCCATCGGATCCAATCAGCAAACTGAATAGATTGTATACCAAACACCTATTTAATCTATTTGACTTGCTCAAATCTTCCAATAGGTCATTTTTTTTCCCAAGAAGTCATCCTAACATGTTGTTTACCAAACATTCTCCATGTATGTTTGTTCAAATGGGTATGTGTTTTGTTGTGTTGGCTCGCAGGCCTTGCTGAAATTGAAGGAGCCAGGTGTATTGTTACGTTGCAGGGAGATGGATCGTAAGATAGTGGAGTCTGTTTTGGATGATTCAAAACGAGAGTACGTTGAAAAGGCCAAACTGGCAGCTCCCACCATTACCATTGATAAGGTGTATCTTCCACCACCACCCTCTGGCCCTAACCACATCGGTCCCTCATGGTATTCGTCTCTTCTCATTTCTTCTCTATGCTTCCTGAATCTCGATTGTTGTTTACCATTGCGTATTTTCTCTAGGACTAGGCTTTAGATGAACGACACTGCTCTTCCACGGGAACAGTGTGAAACCAACGAAATTGGTGAAAGACACACAAAGCCTCTAAAAATGGATTTTAGACAGTAAAACACCTTGGTGAATAGTATTTCATATGCTTATTGTCGTCCTAAGAGAATTTTGTTCACTTGTTTCTTCCCTAGTTCCGGGGGAGTGGTGTTGGCTTCTCAGGACGAGAAGATAGTGTGTGAGAACACTCTTGATCAACGGCTTGCGGTTGCCTTTCGACAGAAACTACCAGAGGTATGTATCTCAAGGGGGAAAAAAACTGCACATATTGTGTTTCAAACAAAGTTTCTACTCATTTAACCACATTACTGAACTAATACTTTCATTGCAGATTCGAAGGCGGCTTGTCAAATGATCATCTTTTACTGTGATGAGGGCACCTCTTTTGCTGAAGACTACATGGAATCAAAGGGATGTTTTCCCTTTCTTCGTTTTTTGTTTGTTGAAAACGAAAAACTGAGTACTTAAATAACGTAGAGACCTAATAAACAAAAGACATGGATCTTACTTTTCATTTTGGCAGCATGGATTTACCATGGAAAGATATAAACACTTTGTTTTTCAATAATGAAAGAGCCTCAAAGAAGATGAATGTAACAGCATCAAACTTGGTTTCACTTTCTCTTTGTATTTATTCTCCATGAATTATAACCCAAAAGACTATGCTAGGGCAGATCAGGCCACTGCTACTAAACATGGTAAAATCAAGTTAGCCAGTTGAATCAGTTCACTGTCAGCTAATCAAACCTAGCTAGGCTAAGGTGACACGCCATCTCGTCATTACAACACAAAAGATTAGTATAACTTACAAACAGTCATTAACTTAGTGATAAACATCAAAGGTCAGCTCCAAAGCATCCTTCACTATGTGGTTCGGGTCATGAATGCACCATTTGTATCATCTTTCATTCTGCTACCCATCAAAACTTCCTAATCCAGCTTATGTACACTTTTACCTGCAAATTCCTGAAAAAGAATTAACTTTTTTAGTCTCTGCAGCAAATTCGCCCGCCCCACGAATAAAACAATAGAAACATAGGAGCAGAAATTTGATCAGAACAAAGATCTTAAGCTCTGAATGGCTTGGGGGTCCATACCTAATGTACAATGTTGGTTTCGCATGTACACACCAAAAGAAAGTTTATATTTTAGCCTTAGTGAGTTGAGTCAACTTCAACGTTATATCTCCATATGGCTCATCCTGCTTCACATCGATCAGTCCTTTATTCTTCAAAACCTGTACGTATTGCGTTTCTTGGACGTGAATATCAATTCAAAACCTCAACCAGGATATTTCTTTAAAGTGACCGTTGATCTAAACCCAACAGAAGCTACACGAACTAATAGCATTCCATTCTAACAACAGTACATTTTGAAAATATATAAACTTACCAGAGTTTCATAAAACATACGCGCACACAACTTTCTGGTTTTCCCCTCAAGGATACTGCTCAGACTTATTTCGTCAGATGCACCTGGATCCTTAGACATAGGAGAATGGTTTTGAAGATATTGTGCCACTGCTCTGTATAACAGAAAGTCAGAATTGTTAGAAAAAGTTATGAATTACTTGTTAAAAACCTAAAAGGCTTAGTGAAATGGAGGAAACTAAAGCATTAGAGGTCGAACCTGGTTCTCGCAGACATACTGTCAGTCTCACGAGGCCCTGGAGTAGCATCTGGTAAAATAATTTAACATTCCGTCATATAATATGCGAGTAACCAACAAATAGGGGGGTCAAACCACGAAAAATATGTTTAGCATAAGCAGCTCACCAGGTGGAGTATTGTTGTCTTGATCCAGAAAAGAGAGCTCCTACAACAACAATAAGCAGAGGGCATTCAGCAAGCATTCATACTCATCCTAAAGGGGTAACATTGTTGTCTTGTCATTGACAGAAACCTTTAGACATTAGGATTTACAACTAATGTGATAAGACGAGGAAACATGCATGATTCAAATTTTTGGGGGAAAAGAAGAACCAAGTATGATCTCCGATACTCCTGTTACGAACTTGTCAGATTTTTGCTGGCTGAGTCAGTGATTTCGGTCCAGTGGCACAAGCTAGAATGAAGTCATGCTGGTGGGAAGCCGCTCTTAGAATCTTAAATTGTTATTTGATATTGATCACATTGGAAGTTCTTTTGATTAACTACAAAGAAAGTAATTGGTTGGGGGTACTCACATCCAATTCTCCAGACTCAGGAATATCTGAAAGAGCGATATTTGAACCGTCAATTTGTTCCCTGAAATCCGAAAGTGGAGTTTCCAGCCCTAAATCCGTAGATCCTGTAAACATGCCACGGTCTGATTCTGAACCAAATGCCGTTCCAAACTGAGCCTCTGAAACTGATTCTAGAATGCGACGGGGTGATGTCGTCTGCATTTCTTGCTGGGAGTATTGAGGAGTAAATTGAGGTGTAGGAAGCAAAATTTCATGTGTCAAATTTTGTCCAGCATCAATATCTGCAGATCGAAGTCTCTCAATTTCCATGTCTCTAGGTGGAGATTCTGCTACCCCTGATTCAGACGGGATATTTTCTGGCAAAACCAAATTGGTTTTTATAGAAATTATGTCCTTGTTTGAAACACTTTGAAGTTCAGCACAGAGTCCTGCAGCAGAACGGAAAATCTATGGTCACATTTTCATAATCTAGGAAAGAATCATCAGATTACATCATCACTATTTATGAATTTTCTTACCAGATATCACGGTCTCAGAGAAAATGTGTTCTTTCTTCCTCTTGTTTGTGGATCTCCACATGTCCAACGCCGTAGAAGGAAGCTTTTTCCTCTTCTTCACCACATCAGAAGTATTATCAAGAGCATTTTTCAAAAATCTGTGTTATAAACTCACATTAGAAACTCCAGCAGCACTAGAATAAGATGAAAAGCTGGCATAATGAAAAAGGGATCATACTGATTTGTCAAAACTAGTGACTCGTCAAAAAACTGCCGCTTTTTCCTCCGTCTCTGTGGACGCTGCTCAGGAGACAAAGGCTTCTCAGGAGGTGGAGAAGAACGAAGTCTCAACTCCGGTGGCGACAAAGGCTTCTCAAGAGGGGGAGTTGAGTGAAGTGTCATCTCCGGTGGTGTGATGTTTGCTGTAACATCAAAAGACACACATCAGGGTTGGATTGAGCATTGACATTCAATCACACACAATCTTGTCAAAAAAGACAAAAGATTCTCACCAAAAGGGTCATCAAGTGGCCCTGGAAATCCATCACGAGGAGGCGACGAAGGTCCAGAGCGCTCTGATGATTGAGGAGACCTCACTACTGGAGGAGTCGTTGCATGCTCCCTAGGAGAAGTACCAGCTTCCTTCTCAGGGATGTTATGCTGAGGGGAACGAAATCCTTCAGGCAGCAGAGTTTGGTTATCATCACCATGCCAATCACGCAACGTCTCAAGCTCAGGGATATTAGGGAGAGAGCTTCCTTCTTCAAACCTCTCATTTCTATCTTTACTTTCCCTGCGCAGGATGGAACTTTCATCTTCATCACCATGGCTAGCAGGTACCGGTTCTTGAGGAGGATTGCTGCCACAGAAATCAGAGTATAAGCAGATGTTAAATTTGTCATCTCATAGTGCATGAAATAGGCTGAGATCAGTTGGTATCTTACTCTATCTGCATTGGATCAATCTCCCTAGGCGGGGATGCTCCTAAACGCGACAACTCCGGAGTGATGTCCTGCACAAAACAATTTTCTTTTTCTGTCATTACTTGACACAGCTGAAAGGGGACACATGAGAAAACAGAAAAGTCTGAATCTTACATCATCGAATGTAATTCTCACATAAAGCTCTCCTCCAGTATATTCATCTGTCAGTCATGACAAAAAAAAAATCAGAAGGGGTAACACATGAACTAATGGCTTCCAATAGAGAGTTAACTTGCTGATTCTCATAATCCAATTTGATCAATTTTGAAGGAGATGAAAATACATATCAGCACTTTGTTCCCAAAATCTAAGTGCAAAACGCATTTTCTTTTCCTTTTCCTCGAGTTCAAACTGTTAAGAGTATAAAACCATCATTGGGTCTTCAACCCTTAGCTTAAATTTAGTGCTAACCTGTGAGTGTGATTTCTTCATGGGTTTTGAGGTGTTTATCCAGTAACCTGAGGTTCCAAATTCAATTGAATTGAGCATATTTATCCAAATCAACATATAAATTGAACACAGCAACAGACAATTCGACGAATATGTGATCCCAGAAAGCTTACATATCATCAAGAGACAAGGCAACATCGATGTCTAACGAATCGAGTTGATAAGTTTCAGGCAAAGTGACAGCATTGAATGGAGCTTCGGTTGCATTTTCTTGCAGATTGACATCCACAGGGCGGAATGCATTCCTCAAACTGACCCAAAGAGAATTGCAATCATGATGCAAGTAATCGACTTTCTTCGAATATATACGAACAACTCCTAATAGAAGATGGCCCGACATTCTCAGTGCAATGGGCACTTCTGGGAACATAATTCTCTCTGCCCAATACATCAACAAACCAAAATTCAATCAAAATACTGGTAATTTTTGCCATTGATCATGTATTTTGCGCCCATAAAAATTAAAAGGTACACAAAAAATGGAATTTAAAGATCAGTCGCCCTTTTCAAACAATGTTTGTACTGTGCAAACAATTATTCATGAGGGGTTGAAAACTCATCAGGCAAGCTGATAAGTAAGATCAAAAACTGAAAGTAACCAGAAAGCAAATTCATAGATTAGTCCCGATGATCAAACAATCTGTTAAAAGCGAAACTTCATCGAGAAGCACGGGAAATTAGGGCAAACAATGAGATAAACCGAAAGATTTTAAATGGAATTCATGAGGAATACTCATCAGGTACCCAAAAAATGGAATTTAAAGATCAGACGCCCTATTCAAACAATATTTGTACTGCTCGAACAATCAGGGGTTGAAAACTCATCAGGTAAGCAAACAATTACGAACAGAAATTGAAAGTAACCAGAAAACAAATTCATAGACTAGTCCCGATGATCAAACAACCTGTTAAAAGCGAAACTTCATCGGGAAAGACGGAAAATTAGGGCAAACAATAAGATAAACCGAAGAATCGCAAATGCAGACAAATCAAATTGTATGGTGATTCCTTTCAAAAGAGAGAAAGAATGACGAACCAACAGTGGAGGGGATGTTGGTGGAAGTGTAGTGAGATTTCTTAAGTTTGTGTTGAAGATGTGCGGCTAACCAGACGGTTCCAAGAGGCCCTTTTCGAGCCAGAAATGTGTGCGAGTAGAACATCTTTCTTCTTCTTCTTCTTCTTCTTCTTCTTCTTCTTCTTCTTCAACTGGACTGAAACTGCTGCTGTTTTTTTGCTTCAAAATCGTGCATTTGAGGTTCTTAGGGTTTCCAGAAAAATGGTATTTGGATTTGCAAATTGGCGGGCTAACTCCAAAACATGGCGCCAACATTGGGTGTTTTCATTCCTGTCTGCTTTAGGGCCTGTTTGGAGAGACAAAAAGGAATGAGATTGGGGTGGAATGGGTTCTTATTCCTTTTTTTATTGTTTGATGAGTATATTATGGAATGAAATTGTTATTCCACAGGATTTCCAATCCCTCCCAAAAGGGGGGAATTAGATACCTCCCATAATTGGGTGGAATTAGAGGTGGGCAATGGGCCGGGTTGGGCCGGGTCAGGGCCGACCCTTTATTCTTATGGACTAGGGTCGGGTCAACACTTTTGAGACAAGGGGTAGGGTTGATTATGGGCCAGCTGACCCTGACCCGTCCAAGACCCGCCCATTTACATATGATAACTTTTTTGATGCTATGTTATTAAACTGATTTTATTTTTTCTGTTATTAAAATCTGTTTTTTCCTGCTATTCTAATCTGTTTTTTCTTCCTGCTATTATAATCTGATTTTTTATCCAATTATAAAAATTTGATTTTCTTTTTCAGCTATTAAAATCTTATTTTTCTCATATTATTAAAATCTGATTTTTTTTTCCTACTTCACGTAATATCCACATTAATCAATTCCATCAAACACAAGTACACAACAAATTTGTCAAGAATATGTATCAATAATTCAACACTATTCTAACATAAATCAAGTCACACAGCAAAGTTTTGAGTGACAACTGTAATTGCATTTCTGATGTGATATGAAAAGGAACACAACTGTAGAAAACTTGAAGAAATCATGTAACTTATTCGTTGCAACCAACGGCTCCAACTACAAAACTCACTACACCAATGAAACCCTGCAGCCTAGCTATGACAAACTCTAGGGCAATAGACCTAACTTATGGAATCGGATGGAGAGAAAGTAGTCTCACAGAAGGCGAATTGGAAGTTGCTGCTGCTGGCTTGGTTGCACTGCCATTGCCCTTAAAACCCTAAAATTCGACACCCATTATAATAGCAGCCATTAGAATAGCAGCCAGTAATCGAAACCCCCATACATAGAGAAAGAGGATAGAGATTAACCTTAAATCCGTAATCGAAACGAAGAAGATCTGTGAAATACTAGTGAGAAGATCTAGACGAGTAGACGACGATTCCCAGCGATTTGAGTGAGAAGTTCCAGACGATTCCCAACCAAAATTTCTCCACAATGGTTTATTTTGAAGATCCAGACGATTCCCCAACGAATTGAAACGAAGAATTGAAGATTCATACGGCGATTTCCCAGCAAATTGAGTGAAAAGTGAGGAAGAAAGTGAAAGAGAAAGAAGTCTGCGAACAGTGAGAGAGGGAGAAGGTGAGAGACTGGCAGAGTGGTAGATGAAACCCTATTTTGGCCCTCCCTTTGCTGACCCGAAATTGGCCCGGGAGATACCTTATTTTGACCCTAATTTTGTTGGCCCATGAATGACCCTGCCCCTTTTACTTTTTGAATGGGCTTTGACCCTTATAATATGGTCTTGACCCTGACAGCCCATAGGGCCCCCTACCCAGTGCCCAGCCCTAGGTGGAATCAATTTCTATCCCTGAGGGATAGCCTCATCTGCTGTCTCATCCAACAAGAACCCTAACTAAAACAGAGAGAGGGAAGACAGAGACACCGCTTCTTCCAGCAGCATCCAGCCCACACCACCGCTGCTGCTTCCAGCGCCGCTTCTTCCAGCCCACACCAGCTGCTTCCAGTGCCGCACCACCGCTGCTTCCAGACCACACCGAAGCCGCACCGACAGTCCGAGACCACCAGCTCTTCGTCCAGTTTCAGATATAACTAATTTTTTTCCCTTCTACCCTAAATTTTTCGTTTCTTTCACTTAATTTGTATCTTGTGTGGGATATATTCTGAATATTGTCAAGATTTTGTCAAAATCTGTTTTTTTTTTCTTCCAGAAAATTTGTTCAGGTTTTTTTTATCTATGGTTGCGTGACGTCTTTGGGGTTTTTCAACTACTACCTTTAATTACTCTTTTTACGTTTTTTTGCAAAGGGTACAACACCCAGACAAAAGCAAAGACAAGCAGTAGATAATTGAACATGATTTGTGTCTAAATTTAATTAGCAAAGATAAAGCAGAATTTTGTTTCAACCAGAATTTTTTACAATGAAAATTAAAAGTTCAACAAGTATGTATTACAACGATTAATTATTAAAAATTGAAAAAATTAATTACAATTAATCAAAATATCAAATTGTTTTAACAATATATCCCACAATACATATAATAAATAAAAAAATAAAAACAGGCTTGATTCCATTCCATAACTGCTCACCAAAAAGTAAGTATGGAATTAGATTCCATTCCAGTTTTTCTCCAAACAACTTTAGTTCTGGGTTCTAATTCCATACCCAACCCTGTAGGTTTCTAATTCCATACCCATTCCATTCCCGAAATCTCTCCAAACAGGCCCTTACTTTCTCTATGGCGCGTGAAAATTTATTTTACTTTTTAATCTAATACTCTCTCCGTTCTTTTTTATCTGTCATTTACGATTTTCAGTGTCAATTTTTAATCGAATATTTCTAATGTAAAATTTTTATAAAAAATTATAATATTATACTTTTTTAATAATATTTTTTATTATGAATCTAATGACATCAATTTTGTATGATGAATAATTATACGAATTAATATATTGACGGTCAAAATTTTTAACACAATTTTCTAGACGACAGTTAAAAGATAACGGAGGTAGTAGTTGTATTATAGATTTATACTTCACTAACTTCAGCCTTGTTTGGCAAAAAAGTTTTTTGGGCAAAAATATTTTTTTTGAGGTAATTAGGTGTTTTGACCCTATCAAAATTATTAATGGGATGTTTGGTAAAAACTTTTAGGATTAATAATTTGGCCCCCCAAAAACAGTTTTTCAAAAAATAAGAAACAATGTGTTTTGTAAATAACCATCAAATAACAAATCACTCTAAGAATAATCAAACAATTAGTTTTTCATTCATTTCAGAATCATGCGGCATGTTAACTACCAATGACCTTTGTATCCTAAACCCTTCCTACAATCTTCGATCTGTGTGCAAACTTCATACCGATCTCCTTGAAATCTTTTAGCTTTCTAAGAGTTTGGTTAAAGGTAAACTCAACCTTTTGAGTTGCATCTAAATCCTTCTCCACTTAGGCTTCATCAAGGCATTATCTTTCTTCTTCCTTCTAACATAAACTTTCGAGTCTACCAAGATGGAATCCTCGAGGAGAAAAATCATACTCAAATTAGTTATCCTCACTATCATTCAAATTTGGTCTTGAAAGCATATCCTGATGTTGTCGTGGGTTAGAAGAGACAGTACCATGGTATATAGGGACACTTGAGTCAACTCTTGGTTGACTAAAACCCGCACAAGTAAAATTGAAATAGTCCAATGACTCCAATCTGAGTCCAAATAACCAATGGAGTCACCACCTTGAGTAGCGTTTGAGAGCATTAAAGGTGGGGATTGGGTCACCTCAATCTGCATAACCTTAGGAATCTAAATCCACTTAACAGAGTCTCCTCAATGGAGGAAAAAACCTCTATCTTTTGCAGCACTTCGTCCATGCAACACTCAAAACGGAACCATTAAACTACCAACCATTTATGGCTTTTATAGCATTATAACCTACTTGTTTCATTTTGAAATGAACAAACTCAAATCTCTTACCATTGCTTGCCAAATTATTAGGAATATAAGCATCAACCACAACATCAATTTTCACAAATAAGCTCTTCAAATAAACATTATCAACCCCAATAGACAAACTTTCCATAAATAAAGAGAAAGAGTTGTCATCTGATCCACCAAAAATAGAAGACATCATAGGCACATTCTAACCATAGGCACATTTAAAGGGGAAGCAGACATACAAATTACAAGCATGCACCAAACATCACCATTAGAATGATATTATATTATATGAAAAGATTTTCTAAGTAATTTGCATAAATACCTATCTTCAAACAACTATATAAATACCAATTTACCAAACAATAAATATCATTATCTCATTTTCCAATTTTCTTTTGGCCAGTCCGGTATACAAAGCATCCCCATAAGCGACGGTCTAGAAAAAGTTTATCTTTATTATTTCTAATCAACTTGTAGTACAGTTGTACCCAATACTTTATAAAGGATTATCAGCCTAAACTCTATCCTTCATTGTTAAGTTATCCATGCTAAGCTCTACAGTTTATCAATAAGAAGGTTTTGGCAATGAGAACACATTCTGCTTCCAAATTTGTCAGTATTTTTCTTCTTGGCACTGCATTTCCAGGGAGAAAGCCAAAGGCAGTTAATTAAGTACTCTTTAAATCTTTCAAATACACACTCGAGTTTCCAAAGAAACTAAATCTTTGCCGAATTTGGTCTGATACAACGAAAATTTTAACCCTATCAGAAAATTACAACGTTGGGTAACATAACACGTACAGCCTCTCGCCCCCGGTAAGGCAAAATGTCCCCCACCCCAAATCAGCATATCAAGGGTATCTACTCCTATGAATATCTTCCTCGCCATTCACTGCAAATATCAGGGCATTTTTACCCGTTTCACCGATCTTCATCGTCTATCTAACAGCTTCCGGCGTAATTACGACGGAGTGTTCAGCGCACCAACTTGGTAAACATGAGACAAACGGTTGCAAACCCAAAGCCGATAATCATCCCCACCATACTCTTACGTCGGCCCAACTTCATAGCTCGCCCACGATACTTGCGAATACCGGAGTAAACCCCACAAGCAAACACCATCAAATGGTCTAACCCGTTGTAGTCGATTCCGGTTAGAATGGCTCCGATGGTGAAAGCGCCCACGGCCTATCGATTGCGGCCGCCAGGACTGTGCCGGTCGGTGGCCCGAAGATACTGTTGGCGGCGCCCGGATGAGTCCGTGTAAGGACACGGGAAGGACAATGTCTTGGACCGTGCGCCTTTGGTGCTTTGCCACCCCAAGGCAAGGCCTTACGCCAATGCATGGAAGGCTATTGCGTGCATGATAAGAACGATCAAGCGTGGCGCGCGCTTTAGTGAGCTCCGGTGATGGAGAAGAAGGGATTTTCGAGGTTGCGGTTTTCTTTTGGTTAACCAGGTTTAAGATGGCGGTGGTCGAGCATGGATGGAGAGCTCCAAGTATCGCAGGAACGATGAGCGAAACAACCCCATTTTGGAAGTCACGAGTAGTTGGGTGGCCGCCATGCGCCCAAAGACAAAGGCAATCCCACAAGCTATACCGGTTAAAAGAGCGTGCTGGAGATGGAAAGCAAGGGCAAATGCAACAAGGACAAGCCCACCAAGCAACGGCCCAAGACCGAAAAGTAATGAGATTAAGAAGCCGGAAATGTCTTCTGATCTGCAACAATAAGTACAATTAAGCATCGTGAGGCACCCCGCAAATAAAAGACTTAGCATCTTTAGGATCCAGAATGAAAGTACAAACACCTTTTACTCATTACTGGTGTAACCTAATCCAAGACTGCTTGTTTAAGCACACTAATAATTCATTCGCTAAGATAGGCACAACACTTATTCTGAAACTTGGTCTTTTTTTTAAAAAAAAAAAATATTTTATTTGGCGGGAGGTCGTTAGTTAGTTAAAATGGTCTTGCGAATTACCGGCCGATTTCCTGTTGTTCGGTCATGGACTTTTGAATTTTTCCTTTCTCTTATTTCCATTATTCTTTTTTTATCTAATTTGATTTTAACTTTGACTTTTTGTCGCTTTGGACAAGAAAAATTATTAAATTTCGTCTTTCTTGACCGACGGGAGGTGTAAAATTGGATTATATCACAGGAGTATCATGCTTTGTATGTTCAAAATAAGTTTAATAAGCATATGTATATAATTTTATGAATATATATGCATAAGTTTGTGAGCATATTATTTTTTTTCTTTGATCATAAGTTTATGACATTGAGAAAATAAGTGATCACAAGACTCCTCCTTGTGATCACAAAGTACACACCCAGTGTCACGTAACTCCTAGAGTTTACTTGATGTCTCTAGAGTTGTCTTGTATCAACTAGAATGTTTCGGAATTCTGTCATGAATTTAACACTTGTATAGAATCTTGGATATTTGTATAGAAAGATCTAGATACTGGATATGGACTGTTGGATCGAATAGATCTCCACCGTCCATTGAGGAGGTGGAAGAGCATATATACCCCATTGGGGCTCATTTGTAAGCATCCATTGTTTGAGAACAGGCATAAGACATTCGCAATATTTGATGGTTCTTTACAGAACACTTTGTTTCTTATTTTTGAAAAACTGTTTTTTGGGGCCAAATTATTAATCCAAAAAGCTGTTTACCAAACATCCCATAATAATTTTGACTTGGTCAAAACACCTATTATCTCCAAAAAAATTCTTTTTGCCCAAAAAACTTTTTTTCCAAACAAAATATAAATATACTCCCTCCGTTCCACATTAATTGTTGTTTTTGAAAATTTTGCAGTCAAATTTCAAAATATAAATATACTCCCTCCGTTCCACATTAATTCTTTGAAAATCTAAGTGCAAAATGCATTTTCTTTTCCTTTTCCTTTTCCTTTTTCCTTTTCCTCGAGTTCAAACTGATAGTATAAAACCATCATCAGACCTTCAACAATTAGAAAAGCTCAAGATTTCTTCTTTTCATTATTCATTTCAGGGGGTTGGGGGTGAAAATTTAGTGCTAACCTGTGAGTGTGATTTCTTCATGACTTTTGAGGTGTTTATCCAGTAACCTGAGGTTCCAAATTCAATTGAATTAAGTATTTTCACCCAAATCAACATATAATATTGAACACATAAATTGGGGAAAATATGATCCCAGAAAGTTTACATATCATCAAGTGACAAGGCAACATCGATGTCTAACGAATCGAGTTGATAAGTTTCAGGCAAAGTGACAGCATTGAATGGAGCTTCTGTAGCATTTTCTTGCAGATTGACATCCACAGGGCGGAATGCATTCCTCAAACTGACCCAAAGAGAATTGCAATCATGATGCAAGTAATCGACTTTCTTCGAGTATATACGAACAACTCCTAATAGAAGATGACCCGACATTCTCAGTGCAATTGGCACTTCTGGGAACATAATTCTCTCTGTCCAATACATCAACAAACCAAAATTTAATCAAAATCCTAGTAATTTTTGCCATTGATCATGTATTTTGCCCCCATAAAAATTAAAAGGTACCCAAAAAATGGAATTTAAAGATCAGTCGCCCTTTTCAAACAATATTTGTACTGCTCAAACAATTATTCATAAGTAAGATCAAAAACTAAATGTAACCAGAAAGCAAATTCATAGATTAGTCCCGATGATCAAACAATCTGTTAAAAGCGAAACTTCATCGAGAAGCACGGGAAATTAGGGCAAACAATGAGATAAACCGAAAGATTTTAAATGGAATTCATGAGGAATACTCATCAGGTACCCAGAGAATGGAATTTAAAGATCAGACGCCCTATTCAAACAATATTTGTACTGCTCGAACAATCATTCATGAGGGGTTGAAAACTCATCAAGTAAGCAGACAATTACGAACAGAAATTGAAAGTAACCAGAAAACAAATTCATAGACTAGTCACGACGATCAAACAACCTGTTAAAAGCGAAACTTCATCGGGAAAGACGGAAAATTAGGGCAAACAATAAGATAAACCGAAGAATCGCAAATGTAGACAAATCAAATTGTATGGTGATTCCTTTCAAAAGAGAGAAAGAATGACGAACCAACAGTGGAGGGGATGTTGGTGGAAGTGTAGTGAGATTTCTTAAGTTTGTGTTGAAGATGTGCTACAACTGCATTTGCCCAAGAGGCCCTTTTCGAGCCAGAAATGTGTGCGAGTAGAACATCTTTCTTCTTCTTCTTCTTCTTCTTCTTCTTCTTCTTCTTCTTCTTCTTCTTCTTCTTCTTCAACTGGACTGAAACTGCTGCTGTTTTTTTGCTTCAAAATCGTGCATTTGAGGTTCTTAGGGTTTCCAGAAAAATGGTATTTGGATTTGCAAATTGGCGGGCTAACTCCAAAACATGGCGCCAAAATTGGGTGTTTTCATTTCGGTTTCCTCTTCTCCTGTCTACTTTACTTTCTCTATGGCGCGTGAAAATTTATTTTACTACATTGGCAGATCGTGAAGGGAAGCGGTCGCTGGAGCGGGGGAACGACGGGATTCGCAGGAGAGGGCAAATCGAGTTGAAGACAGAGTCGCCGGCGCGTGAGGTGAACGCGAGGGCTGAGAAGTTGTGGAGGAGAAGGGCGGCGCACGTGGGGGGAGTAGGCTCGACGACGATCGTGGGCATCAAGTTGCGGCAAAGGTGGGTGGGGGTTTGGAGTTGGAGAAGGAAAGGAGTCTGTCAATACATGTCTGTTTGGTGGCGGCAGAGGTGGGTGGGGTTTTGGAGTTGGAGAGGGAAAGGAGCCTGTCAATACGTCTGTTTGGTATTATAACAAATAAAAATTGAAAATCAAAAAAATATATATTCCTATTACAATGATTAATTTATTAAAAGTTGAAAAAAGTTAACTATTAACTAATAAAAGTAGGAGTATCAAATTTTGTCACAACATATATCCTAAATTACTTATGATGACTCAAAAAATAAAAATTGGTTTGATTCCATTCCATAATTGCTCATCAAACAATAGAATTGGAATTTGATTCCATTCCACTTTTTCTACAAACAACTTTACTTCTGGGTTCTAATTCCATTCCCAACCCTCCAAAATTCTAATTCCATTCCCATTCCATTCCTAAAATCTCTCCAAACACACCCTAATAATTAATTCATATGTTAGAGAATTTTCTTTATTATGGTAGTTGATTTGTTATGTTAGAGCCTAAAATTACAAATAATGTTTATGTGAATGTATAATAATAACAAAGAATCATATCATGTTAGTAAATATTTTTAAGCATGCAATAATGTAAATTATGTTTATAGTTAATTATTAAGTTGTTCTATGCGACATAGGTTATTTGTGGTTAGATATTATGGATTACATAACTATTGTTACATTCAACAAAACATCACAAAGACAAATTAATTTCACGTGTAGGTGATTATGGAACCTACTTGGAACATATCTATTACGAGTTGTTAACTGGAGATGATAGCAGGGCACCAAATCCAAATACCTCATCATTTAACCCAACTTCACCACAACCGAACCCCCACCATACTATTATCAACCACATTACACACCTCCACATATATCTACTCCTCCAACTGGATCCACCCAACATCCCCATGGCTATTACCCATATTACCCACCTCTGCATACTTCTGCTCCTCCAAACCAACCTCCCCCCGGCTACTATCCATATTACCCACTTCCACCTGAGTCTCCTTACTTATCAGGGGGAGTAACTCAATACCTTCATCAACACAAACTCCAACCGTTGACTTATCTGAAAATGACAATGACATAGAAGAAGCATACGTGGAAGGTGGAGGTTTAAGGAGATGGACAATGGAGGAGGACACTCGTCCTATACATTGTTGGGTCAATATAAGTAATGATGCGAGATTGGGAAACGATAAAAAAAAGGATGACTTTTGGGGTAGGATTGAAGTCCTATATAATGAAGATAGACCACAAGCTTTGATCTTCAGGAAGGCTAAGTTACTCAATATGCGATGGAATCGAGCTTTACAATTAGTGTCCAAGTTCTTGGCCTATGTGGATGAAGCCACTCGAAATGCTCAAAGTGGTTGGGGCATGGAAAATGTGATACAACATGCTCATGAGTTGTACTCACAGCGTGAACCGAAGGGGGAAAAGTTTGCTCTTGAGCATTGGTGGTGGCTACTAAAGGATCAACCAAAATGGAGTTCATATTGCCAATCGCTTCATGGAAAAACTAGGGGGTCAGGCAAACATTCCAAACTGAACGAAGCTGGGGCTTACTTCGATAAGTCCACCCATGGAAACGAAGCAACAACAACTGAGGGGAAATCAATTGGGCAAGAACGCCCAATTGGGAAAAAATCCACAATTAAGAGGAAATAGAAGGAAAAGAAATTTGGAGTAGTGGCTGATTTAATATCTAAGCAGTTTGAGAAGTTAGACATTGAATCTGCAAACAAGACAAAACTTTTTTAGCGTTATATCAAAATTCAAGAAGATCAAAAGACACACAAACAAAAGATGTACGATGATCAAGTCCTAAACAAGGACATCAGTGGAATGGCTAAAGATGACATGCAATATTGGATAGCTAAGAAAAATGAAATAAAAGCCAAATATTAGCAACAGACGCAGCCAGATTAGTAATACTTCACCCAAATCAACTTATGTTTATCTTCTATGTACCTAGGATTAAGAAGTAGTTGTGGTATGTGTTTTCTATGTATGTGTTTGTGTATGCCACATTATAGTAGTTTATTTTCAAAATATGGAGAGGTAGTTAAAGTTGTAATGAAATGAATGATATTGTTATGAAATGAAAATGTTGTTATGAAACAATGTTGTTATGAAATGAAGTGAAATATTGAGAGGTAGTTAAATTTGCAATCAAATGAATTATGTTATCCGTGACTCACTTCTCTTTTCCTATAAGTAATACTTGCATGCTTTAGGTGTCTCATAATGGACGACGATTCCTCTTCCTCCTCTGATGATACAATCGTTATGCAAGAAATGTTGGATGATAGTATAGAAGTGAAACAAAGACTGCTTCTGCAACAATTCTTGCAAGCAGCACAAAAACATCTTGGGCCTTCTGCATCCGGCCTAAAAAGGAAGAAAAGAGGTATTTGGAGAAATCGCAAAGAAGCTCATGATCGTCTATACTAAGATTACTTCGTAGATGACTCAATTTACAATGAAGGACATTTTCGTCGCAGATTTAGAATGCGCAGGCCTTTATTTCTCCGCATAGTTGATGCCCTTAATAATCACTCTAAGTACTTTCAACTAAGGTACGATGCAATTGGACGACGTGGATTGACTCCACTCACTAAGTGCACTGAAACTATACGGATTTTAGCCTATGGTGTTGCCGCTGCGTCGACGAATATCTAAAGATCGGGGCAAGCACGACTTTAGAGTGTACAAAAAGGTTTGCACAAGCTATCATTGATGTGTTCGGGGAAGTGTACTTGAGGAAACCAACTCAAGCTGATGTTGATTGTCTATTGGAAGTCGATAATGCTCGTGATTTTCCCGGTATGTTAGGAAGCATCGATTGCATGTATTGGGAGTGGAAGAATTGTCCAACTACTTATAAGGGACAATTGGAGAAAGGGTTGTACAAAACTCCAACAATTATTCTTGAAGCAATCGCTTCATATGAGACATGGATATAACATGCTTTTTCGGGTGTCCAGGAAGTATGATTGACATCAATGTTCTCCACCGTTCCCAGTTATTCGATGACGTGTACAATGATCGGGCTCCAAAATGCTAATATGTAGTGAATGGTAACCAATATACAATGGGTTATTATCTTTCAGATGGAATTTATCCGAATGGTCTACATTTGTAAAGATTATTCCCTTGCCTATGGGTCCAAAAGCGAAATTATATGCTGAAGTCAAGAGGGAGTTAGGAAGGATGTGGAGCGAGCCTTTGGTGTATTGCAAGCTCGCTTTGGTATAGTTCGTGGGCCTGTTCGATATATGGACAAGGATGAAATAGGTGTCATAATGAAAGCTTGTATTATGTTGCACAACATTATTGTAGAAGATGAGCGTGACACATATAACCTAGCATTTGATTATGATCATGTTGAGGATGCCCTGAGCCTACGGTTTATCTTAACGTCACCCTTGCTATGATAATTACTTGAAACAATCAGCACTTGTCCGCGATGATAAGTTGCACAAACGTCTACAGGCGGATCTTGTTGAAGAAATATGGAACAAAAATGTGGAGCGTGAAAGGTTCGCTTAATTTTTTTTTAGAATTGTATGATGTATTTTAAATTTTAGTTGCGCATTTTAATTATTATTTTTGCATTTGTTGTGCTTTTTTTAGTGGATTGCATTATATATTTTGGAGTCTTAATTTAACTTTTATAAAAATTCTATAAAAACATATGACTAGGTCTTTTTTGTTGATTGATTTTTTAAGTTAATTATTTATTTTTGTTTTCTACAAAAATAAATTGTTGAATAAGAATGTTATTAAACATTACAAAATATTACCATATATAAATATATTAATTATAAGATAAAGAGACTCCACATTGAATATTATAAAGTAAAAGGATATAATGAGTTCTTATGGATGTAGATGTGATGAAATGAAGTTCTAAAAAGTAGGAATTTTATATGATGTGAAAGGGTGGTCCCCCATCAAAATTCAAAAAATTTGGAATGAGCATTGCACGTGCTCTTATTAGTGTCAGTTAGAATCGATTTCAGTCACAATCACACGAAATCATCATGCTCATCTGCGAATTGCTTCATCTCGACTATAGACTTAATCTCGATTAGAGAAAACTTCGTCTTTTGTAGATCTAGGGTGCCATAGTGGTTGCCAATTGGGGGCACGATTTGGGCCGAAAAGGCTCCCGATTTGGATATGTGGCCTGACTATGTGCGAGCAAAGTCTCATTGTTAAAAAATTATGGAGTAGATATCTCCTTCAATCAAGTGATCAAAGATCTGAATTCTGGAGTGCGAATCGAGGCTACATGAGCGAGAAGCATCGATTGAACTGAAAGTCTTCATCTTCCAGGTGTGCTCTCTCCTTATCTCTCTATCTTTGGTTTGGTTGGTTATGGTTGTTTGATTCTTTTGGCTGATTATTGGGCTTGCGTGGTGTTTATTTTCCTGCGGAAAAGCTTGTAAAAGTTGGGTTCTTAACACACTATTCATTTCTTCCCAAGTGATTCAATTGGACATTAATACTGTGTGTAGTTGTATTTGGAGTTTTGGACCAAAATAGTTTTAGACCTCCCTTTTATAGGGTGGAGGCGACATATGCAAAATTGGTTGTGTATTATTACTATCTAGATTATGGTGTTGCCTGGTTTGATGCTGGAAATTATGGGATGGTTGCATATTACCACATATGAGATTATTGACTTTCATGTGAGGTGTTTAATGTGGCTTATTGAGATTGAGATTGATCATGATGTTAGTTTTCATAGCCTGATGACAGATTGGTGGGGTTGGTGTCTTTTGGCGCTGTCAAATTGTGATGTTTTGCCACCCCTCCAATTCCCCTCGGTCAACTTTAGGTCAAGGTGGAGGTTGGCGGCGACAAAACAAGGGGACTAGTGGGAATGCCCAGTTCTGGGGCTGGTTAATGATTGTTTAGAAACCATCCACCTTAGGTCCTTAGTCTATGATGTTTGCCCCGTTTTTAGGTCCCGGGTGCGTCTTGAGACTATTTTTTGCTTTCGTTTGTTGGTCTTTTTGTTTGGTATTTGGGTAATTTCGCTAAATACAAGCTTGTACCTAGCATATGGGGACTGCCTCTTAATTAATAAGAGTGCAACCTATGATTCCATGTCTGACATTAACCTTTCAAAGTTTATTAATGTTGTGTGGGAACTGCATCTCCTTGATTAAATCTAAAACTCTTCTCCGATGGTTCACTTGTGAGTTGTTTTTTGCTTAAGGTTCAAGGGAAGAGCATGGGTCTCACAAATCAAGGGTTGATACTAGAAGAAAACAGGAGAGATCAATACTGTTATTGTATTATTATCAAGATAGATGTTGTATAGGTTAATTGCAAAGTGGCTGATTGTATGTATGACTCATGTTGTGAGTTTATTGGGATTAAGCTGTATTTTGAGAAATGCATCGGCAAGTGTGGTGGTACCCCTAGGTACTCCACCAAGGCCTTATTCAAACCATCCATGAACAATCATGGCAAGAAAAATCATTGCTGGATAGAGATCCATGATCTACTGTTGGTAACTAACCAGGACACTAGTTTAATAGTTTGGCTGTTTCAGATGCAACAAACGATGAATAGCACGTTAAGCGGCCTGGTATCTGGCACAGTCTCAGTGGGAGAAACAGATGTGTCATGTGTGGGAATGTGCAGTTTTATTTAGCAAAGTTTTATTATGAAACTAGTAAATTTCGAGTTTTTTTAGCTAGGAATTGTAAAATATTTTATAGCATTTTGGATGATGTATGGTCTCGACCACTACTTGAGATAATTGTTGGCGAGTGTGGTGACCCTATTTGGGACACCACCAAGGCCTTATTCAGCCCAACCATGAGTAATCATGGCAAGAAAAATGCCTTTTTAAGGCAGGAATGTTACGACAACTGGCGGTAGGTAGCATAAGCCTTTCTTTAAAATAGTAAAATCATGAAAGTAATTGCATGGAATGTTTGTGGTGTGAAGGGACAGAAAATAATAGCAAAAATACGAGCCCTTAAAACTAATCACAGACCTGATTTTATTCATTCTCGAGACTATGACAAATGCCAATAATTCTGAAGCTATCATTCGTAAATTGGGGTTTGACCATTCAGAAATAGTAAATCCGACTAATCATTCGAGGGGAATTTGGGCCCTGTGGAATAATAATAACAATGTTCGAGCAGCTACTCTTAGTAAAGATATTAGAGCCATTCATTTGCTAGTGCATGAAGTAGCTAAGCAACGAAATTGCACTATCTCGGGAGTTTATGGCTCATCATAGAATAGAGATAAAGAAGGTTTTTGGAATAATATCATGAATATGCATAACATTTTAGACCTCCCCTGGAATTTAATTGGGGATTTAAATGAACTTGAATCTGAGTTAGATAAGAAAGGGGGAAACCCAATTACAATAATAGAATTGAAAGACTAAACAACTTTCTAGTTCATACTAGTGGAGAATCTACAGTTGTCAAAGTCGACATTTCTCGTGGAAAAGAAGAATTCATGGGCAGTGGATTTTTAAAAGGCTAGATCGCGCAATTCTTAGGAATGACTTTGCAGAAATGTATCCTGAATCGGTTACTTATCATGGTACCTTCCCTTTCTCTGACCACTGTCCGGTAATTATGGAGACCCAACAAGAGATTAAGCGAGGAAAACTTTTTCCTTTTCTATCAAAGGTATTGGAGTCAATACGACCAAATGAAACAAATTACAAGGAAAATGTAGAATACACCAGAAAATGAAACTCGGATGCTTTATATAGCCCAAAAACTAAAACTAGGAAAACTCGGCCTAAAAGAGTGGGTCAAAAAACAGTCTGGGAATTTCAAGAGTAAGTTAGAACGAAACTTGAATAAGATAGAATATATAGAGCAAAAACTTTTGGAGAACC
The DNA here is from genome assembly GCA_029582165.1 of Portulaca oleracea. Classification (NCBI taxonomy): domain Eukaryota; kingdom Viridiplantae; phylum Streptophyta; class Magnoliopsida; order Caryophyllales; family Portulacaceae; genus Portulaca; species Portulaca oleracea. The sequence continues at coordinate 45,926,326 of CM055868.1, read as the reverse complement.
CCCAAAGTTTCCGACTAAATCTTGGTTAAATCGCATGATTAAGCAAATGGAAAAACTCCTTTTATACCACCAAAAATATTGGGGGAGACTTGCCCGAAAAGAGTGGTTGGTTAAAGGTGACGAGAATTCTTCCTTTTACCAAAGACTAGCAAAGGCGAAACAAAAGAGATAAGATATTACAAAAATCAAAACAGAAGATGGGGTATGGTTGGAAAATGAAAAGGAAATTGGTGATAAGTTTGTGGAGGACTATAAAAAAACATTTTTTCGTCTCAAAATCCTCCAAATGGTACTAGACAAGCAGCGAATATTCCAAGGGTGATTTTCGATTAGGACAATATTAACCTTACTGCAATTCCTACTAGGTAGGGCTGGGCAAGTGGGCAGGGGCCCATAGAACATAAGTGGATGGACAAGAAAGGCGGGTTGAGTCTGCTTAAATCAATAAATAGACCAAGTAAATTACAAGCCAACCATTTAAAACAAGTCGCGGGGCCCTCCCGGGCCCTTAATGGGCTAGGGCATAAATGGAATATTAATGGGTTTTTCCTTTTCCATTTCCTCGCTATCAAATGAATGTATTTAGAGTGTTGCTTTTTCCCTTTTCCATTTCCTCGCTATAATATTAGCTTCGCCATCGCCTCGTCGTTCCGGGCCAGCACCGTGATGACGTAACCTTCCGACACCAGCCGCCTCATCTCGGTGGTGAGTGACGTCACGTTGACGAGTATGTCGGTGAATTCATTGTAACCACCGTAGTGGAGGAGAGTGTGGATGAAGTCCTTCACCTGGGATTTATCGTCGAAGTGGTGGGGGGGCCCTCCAGGTCCAGGTCCAGGTCCCGGCGCCATTGCGTCGTACACCGACATCGCCGGCGGGGCATCCGGTGGCGGAGGTGGTGATTTCTTCTTGAGGAGCTTGTTGGTCCGGGGTCCACCACCAGGGCGCCCTCCGGGAGCACGACGGAGATGGAGCGCAAGGTTGCGGTGGTGATTGAACTCCTCCTACACCGACTGCGGCACCAACAGCCTCTCGATCCCATGAATCACGCCGTCGGGTCGTACGACGTTGTTCGGACGGATGACCCTTGCGAGATCCACCGATTTCTCGCCGGAATCCTTGTCATTCTTCAAATGGAGACCGCCAATGGCGAGGGTACCATGTCGGAGACCTTGACTCGGCCACTCCTCCGAGTTGACCCGGACCGGGATGACATGAAACAGGAGAAGAGTCTGCAGAGATCTCAAACAGGATAATAGTGACGTTAGGAAATGGAAAAGACAGGAGGCCAGAGACTCTGGCTTCTTCTCAACCACTTGAATCCCATCTTCGCCGAAGAGGCCGCTAAGCCGGCGAATCAATAACGTACTGGACTTCGTCGGCTTGGATCCAGGAGAGCAGTTTAGTGTTTATTTATGAATATTAACCAATAAAAACCCTAAACTTTCTATGAGTGGAGAGGTAGAGACAGTGGAATGAAGATTTCAGTATGAGATGAACAAATTCCATAGTCCCAGCCCGCCCAAGCCCGTTTAGGGCCCGGAAACGCCCAACCAATTTAGGCCCAATAAAAGAACCTTGGCTCACACCCAGCCCTGACCGTTTAAGAAAAGCTCGGACCCGGCCTGGCCCGGCCCTTTGCACACCCTTACAACTAGGGAAGAGATCAAAGCTGCTTTGTTTGATATAGATCCTAGTAAAACCCCAGGCCCGAATGGGTTCGGGAAAGCTTTTACCAGGGTTCATGGGATTACATAGAAAACGACATCGTTCGAGGGGTTCAAGATTTTTTTGATAATGGTCGTATTCTAAAGGAATTCAATCATACGTTTATTAGTTTTATTCCGAAAGTTGATAACCCAAGCCAAACAAGCCAGTATAGACCTATTAGTCTTTGTAATACTTTCTACAAAATAATAGCAAACATTATGGTTTCCTGGCTACGCCTTCTGTTGGAAAAATTATCTCCCCCCTCCATAGTGCTTTTATTCTTGAAAGGACTATTCATGATAACATTCTTCTCACGCATTAAATAATGCACTAATTTAAGATGTTGAAGGCTAAGACAGGTTGGGTAGCGGTAAAGCTTGATATGGAAAAAGCCTATGATTGTATAGAATGAGACTTTCTGAGGGATAGTTTGGTTAAATTGGGGTTTGAAGAGAGATGAATTTGTCTGGTTGATCAGTGTGTGAGCACAGTGTCTTATTCTTTGCTGATAAACGGGTCCCTAAAAGGCTTTTTTAAACCATCAAGAGGACTACGGCAAGGGGATCCTCTGTCACCTTATCTATTCTTAATATGCATTAATGTATTCAGCCATAAGCTCGAGAAGGCTATTGGGGACCCCAAGGTTGGATTGGGAATTAAGATTGCCCCCCAAACCATGAAAATCCCTGGCCTCTTTTTTGTAGATGACTGCTTACTGGTCTGCAAAGCTACTATGAAAGCGGCGATCAATCTGAAAGAAATCATCCTCAATTTCTGTGATATGTCGGGTCAATTGATCAACTTTCATAAGTCAAAATTAATATTTTCTAGGAACACAAAAAATCAGTTAAAGGATTCTATAAAGGGAACCTTCAATATCCCAGTGACAAGATTCTCTAGGGCGATACTTGAGTTGTAAGATTAAGCAAGGAAGACATTCGCTAGGGGATTTTAATGAATTAATAGGGAGAGCGACTGATAGAATGCTTGCCTGGAAAACAAATTCTCTTTCAAAAGCAGGACGTGTTGTTTTAATACAATCTAATTTGGAATTTCTTCCCGCTCACACAATGTAATGTTTTCGGCTGCTTAAAGCAACATGTTTGGGTCTAGATAGAATAAGCAAGAATTTTTTTCTGGAAAAAGGATAACGAGAATCATAGGATGCCAATGATAGCATGGGATACTATCTGTTTACCAAAAGAGTTTGGTGGACTCGGACTCTGGTGGACAAAAGCAATATAAATCTTGCTTTCCAATGTAAACTTGCGTGGAAAATGACACTTGGTGACAACCTTTGGGCGAAAATCATGAGACATAAGTATTTGAGAACTAGTGAATTTTTTTTATTACAAAAGTAAGAATACGGATTCTCCAGTGTGGAAAAACTCGTTAAAGGTTAGAGGTATTTTGCAAAATGGAATGCGATGGAGAGTTGGCGATGGAAGGACAATAAAATTTTTGAAGGATAACTGGATTGATGGAAAACCTCTGAATGCAATATGTGACAATCAAGACAAGGATATTGACAATTTAACCGTCGATAATTTCATAACTCTTGACAAAACTTGGGACATAGCAAAACTTAGGACTTATATCCAAGAGCCTCAGGTAACTCAAAAAATTCTAGGGATTCCTATTAGTGTCACAAAGTCTAAAGATGAGTTGTGTTGGGGTCTCACCGAGGACAACTTTTTTCCACAAAGACAACTACTCGAATTATCCAAGCTTGTCTAAACCAGTCAGAAAAATGGGAGTTTCAATGTATTTGGAAGATTGGTATTCCTCCAAAATTAGGAATATTCCTTTGGTTTTGTTTACATAAAGCTCTACCAACTAGAGGGAACCTTCTAAGAAGAGGGGTCTATCTTGATCCAATTTGTCCTCTATGTCTTGATGATGTAGAAAGTGTTGAGCATCTTTTTTGGGAATGTTCAACGACCCAGCGAGTTTGGAACCTTGCGATTCAACATGGTTGGTCGATCCTACTAATAACTCTATTCAACAATTTTTAGAAGATAGGAAAAATATTAAGAACAAAATAGACTTGGTTAGGGGGGCTTTCCTGTTATGGATGATTTGGAAACATAGAAATGAAGCGATTTTTCAAGAAATGAGGCTTTGTTGCAAACTATTAGGCTTTGAACCTCTACACTGCAAGCTAAAAGAAACGCAACGGAATGACAAATTCAGAACAATTTGAAGGTAGATATTCTAGGTAGCAGCTTTGTGGAGGGGCATACTACTACTCACTTCACTAGTAAGTGGTATACTCCGCTGGTGGGAGCAGTCAAACTAAATTTCGACGGCTCACTCATCAACAATTCGGTAGCAGGGGGTTCATCATAAGAGATTGGAGGGGCGTTGTTCTTAGAGGGGGAGCTGGGAATTACGGAGAAGCGCTATTCTTGGTTGCAGAAGCGAGGGTTCTTCGGGACAGTCTTTTGGAGGCTACTAAAGCAGGGTTCAAGAATATAATAATTGAAGGAGACAATATGGTGGTTTTTCAAGCTTTGAAGGGTAATTTTACGATCCCCTGGTAGATCAGAGGGTTTATACAAGATTCTCAAACTCTATTGCAACGTTGTCATGGGGTCAAAATATCCAATATCTTTAGAGAAGCAAATGCAGCAGCTAACTGGTTAGCAAAACAAGGTCACTCAAATGGGTCAGCTGGGAGTGCGACACTCTTAAATAATTCTATGTTGAATAATATTTTACAAATGGATATGACAGACCGATTTCTTGTGAGAAGACGTCGTTAGCCTGTTTCGCTCTCTTGTACTTACCTTGGTAAAAAAAAATTAATTATATTTGTTAATAAAAATACTTTTTTTACTATTATTATTAAGAAAATACAGAACAATAATATAAGGGTTTTTTTTATGGGAGTTCTACATTTTAATATCTCCTATATTTTACTTTAAGTTATATCTTATATTGAAATTGATATATTATAATAGTAAATTTTTTGAAAGAAAACAACTTATTTAAAATATATTTTTTACAATTATTAGTTTGTTTCTTGAAATCCAATTTCGTTAATGCTTCAAGAGCTACATATGGATTGTATGCATTTAACTTGAAGATGATATTACTTTAATTTTTTTAGGGAGTAATATTATTTTAATAAATTACAAACTCATCCAATTTATAAAACTAATTTTCTCTCTTGCTAATATACATAAAATCCTTTTGCAGATAAATGTATCAATTTATGTTTAGATTTTTTTATTAACTTACAATCACTAATAATTATTTGTGGCCAATTTTATATCTTCCTAACAATATCAATTTATCATTTTGTTGATTTATATATCATTTTACATGATTTTCTTCTTATGTTTATAGACTCAATTTAATATATTTCTCTTATTAATAAGCTATTTTAGATGGAAAACTAATGGCCATTTTATTTTTATTTTTATTATTTATATTTTCATCATTAATCAAAAGTACCATTGTTGTTAGTATTAACTCATATTATAAATTGATTATACACAAAATGACTCTTTTTAAAAGAAAAGGTAAACATAATCAATTGCAACTTTCAAAAAATACCTTCTTTGAAATTTACATATTCCAACCAGAGAAAAGATAAATAGTAGTGATTATAATTTTATAAAAGTGCCCTCATTAAAACTACATATTCCTATCCTCATCTTTTGTACTCAAATACATACATACTTGTGTGTCTGTGTGTGCGCACACATACACACACAAACATATATATATATATATATATATATATATATATATATATATATATATATATATATATATATATATATATATATATATATATATATATATATAAAAGAAATTAGATTTTAATAATCTGAACTTTTACAAGTCAGATAGCAACAATCGAATTTTTACAAACTGGATAGCAATATTCCACTTGTTTACTATGTTTTTGCTGGGGGTGTTTCTTCTTTATATCGACCATGCAATTCACACTCTCTACATGTGCTCCTATATTATATAATTCTTGAAATGATTTTGTAGGAAAGATAACCAATTGCCTTTGCAATTCAAGGTCAAAGCCATCCTCAAACCGCTCTATGCGCTTTTGGTCATTAGGTATTAGGTCTGGTGCAAACCTAGTCAACTCAATGAATTTCGCAGAATACTCCACCACAGTCATTTTTGTTTTAGAGACATAAATTCCGCTATTTTTAGGAAATCAGGATAAAACTTGGCCCTAAGTAATTCTTTCGGTTGCTCGCAGCCAAAGCCTCCCTCATCCAAGCGATGTTTTGGGTATCCCACCAAAGATCAGCTTGATCAGTCAGGAATAACTTACAATGCTTGCTTGTTGCTCACTTGGACATTTCACATCTACAAAGAGCTTCTCAAATGTCTTCATCCAATTCTCTAATATGACAGGATCTGCCGCTCCATTGTATGTTGGAAGATGATGAGACTAAGTTCTTTGGAATACCTTAGAATAAGGATCTTCCTCCCTCTCTTCATTCCTACTAGCAAGTAATTTTTCCATCATAAAAGCCATAGTTCTTGTATCTAACCCAACAATTGGTCATTGGTAGGATCTCCTTGAAATCTAGGGTTTCCTTCGCTAGAGATTGGGGTATCTACAGAAAGTGGTTGATCACTAGACATCCTCGAACATTTAAGGGAATATTTCTCTCAAGATATAAGTTGAAACATTCAAAAATATATGTGATTGAGCACAATCATTTTTTTCTAAAAGAATCAATAATTTGATATTTGGTGGGTTTAAAATTCCTCCATAGATCAAAAACCAATTCAAGTGTTTGAACCATAAATCACGGATCATATAAGAAGAAGAAAAATATTAGCCTAATACCAAGAAAATATTTCAAAAACACATATATCAACAGAAAATTCTCTTCCCCCGTGTATATTTATCCTTTTTTTAACCTATTATTGTTCTTTTATATCCTAGGCTCCGATACCATCTATAACGCCGCGACCCCTCTCGGATTGTGAACATTACCGATAACTACTTCAAGGATCGTTGACTGACCCCCACAAATCACCGCGAGTCTTTCCAGCGTACTTTGTCCTCACTCACACGCTGCCTGAGAAAACTTCCTAAGAGGTAACCCATCTTGAGACTACTCCAAGTCAAGCATGCTTAACTGAGTATTTCCCAATGGATGAGCTACCATAAAAGAAAGTACACCAAAATATAAGTAGTCATTTCAATATGTTAAGCCACACTTAACCATATATCTGAGGTGTTACAGAAGGCCATTGGATTCGAAAGTAGGATATCCAACTACAACTAAAAATCTTCCTTTGACAGACATTTCATAGTGGTCTCCCAATAAGAGGGGATTACTACGTAGAGGTATTAACCTAGGCTCCTCTTTCCCTACTTGTCTCCAAGATTTGGAGACTGATAGTCACTTATTACATCAGTGTCATTTCACACAAAAACGTGGGACACTGGCAAATCCATACATGACTACCCTCTTTTGTAAATTGGCCAACAAACAGTAAGGGTAGCATGGTTTTACAAACTCTCAAAAATTCTCTCACTCCCAACGAGTTTTTGGGAGTCTTCTACGTAATTTAGAGCATCTAGAAGGAGCTTAACAATTGCGGCTTCAATAATTATGTCTTCAACATCATGAGGGTCATCATTCGAGTCAAGAGAAACTTCGTAGAGTGGAGAGCTATGAGCAAATTTTCTTACCAGGATCGACACCATTCTCACTATCTCCAACCTTGCTCACATAGGCCACGTCATCACAACACTGTCTATGTAAGGTGGAAACAACCTCATTATGTAATGGGCGAAGTTGAACTTTGATGGATCTCTAAACCATCAAGGTTCAGCTACAGAATTCGTCACTAGTGATCATCTTGGACTTCAACAAGCTATCCAAGAAGAGTTCTCAAAAATTTGGATTGAAGGAGATAAGAGTATTCTCATCCAGGTTATCTAAGGGGCCATCCACAGCCCATGGTATATTGATATGATTGTAAAAAATATAAAAAACCTCATCACGTAGCCAGGGACGAAGCCAGGAGTTAATGCTAAGGGGGGAAAATATTAAATTAAAATATTTTATTATAAATAATTAGAAAATTTGGAAATTGCAAAATAATTTTCATAAATACAATAGAATTGTGATGTAATAACAATTTAAGTTCATATATAGTTAACAATAATAAAATTATTATTAAAAAAATAATAGAGTAATAACGACTTTTTATGCGATGCAAGTGTAGTTACGAACTTTTAATTTACAACTAAGAAAAGTTACAATACACAACATGCTCTAACTTCATGAGTTGTTAAATTACGATAAATAATTTAATGCATCATCATTCTAAATAATTTGTACTTGAACTATAAAAATGTATGATGAAATTATATAGTGCATATAGCTATCATAGAAAATGGTTAAAAATAAAATTATAATGATAATGTGAAACAACAACAAATTATGGAAACAACAATAAAAGAGAATCCAACAAATATGATAGTTCATAGTCTTTGATTTTGTTTCCAAAAAGTAAAAACTATACCTATTATAACATCAAGATTTGAACTTAGGATCTCAAGGTTAATAGCATGCATGATTACCCGCACCTATCATGAAGCAAACTCAGCGGTAGATTGAATATCTAATCCTGGTCACATCGCCAGCCTTTCGATTTGTAGCCCTTTATTAGCCTTTTCTTTTATTAGTCATGTGAATAACTTGGGAGGATGCCTTAATAGAAGGGTCATCTAAATGTTTGATATACTTTGTTTACTTGGGTTAAAAAAGATCCAAATCAAATTCAGATGTGTTTTATACATAAAATTTTTATTTGTTATTGAAATATTAATTTTTTTGTTGTTAAATTTAATTTAGTTTGATTTTGGTTAGACATGTATTATTCGCACATGCTAGCCAAACTAGTATTGATAATAATGTAAAGAAATATCGTAGAGGGAAATTGGATTTTAACAATATCAAGTTTTGATAATTGCACGATAATAATTCCTACTTTATTTTTGTATGCCGACGGTCCCCAAAAAATAGAATCGTATTTTTTGGTACCAAATCTACATCCATATTTTAACTTTGGGGTTTTAAAATTTTAAAATTTTCTATTTTTTCATTCTTGCCCCCATAAAGGTTATGAGGTGTATAGCTAAAAGAACTTTTTAGAACTTTTGAGAATCCGAACAACTATTATGATTCTTTTTAGGAATAAAAGAGGGAAAAACACAAAATATTTTTATCCGAAAAAGAAGGAAAATCAGAACAATTAGGAAAAACTCGAAAAAACTGAGACAAATTTTGTAAATTCACTAAATATCATGAGGAAATATTGTGCTAAGTTTGAGTGTAAAGCAAGTCAAAATCCATTATATTTATCGTATACACTCGATGGTGGTTAAAAAACATATAATTTTATTTATTTTGGGATTGTTAACATACAAAAACAAAATAAAGATTAATATTGTCAAATTGCCAAAAATTAGAATTATTCGAATCAAATTTTCCTATTGTAAATGGGCAAGTTATCTGGTGTGCTAATTATTATCAAAACAAAAGAAAAAAAAGGTCAAAGACCTCGGGGAAAAATGAAAAACTATACAACTCTGGAGTGCATATTAGTCAAAAATACCCAGCAGGTAAACCTAATTTTCTTGCCCAATTTTCTGATTCCTTCCTCTTCATCTTCCTCTTCTCCATCCATTCTCCATCTTCTTCAAGTTGGGTAGACTCAAAAATGTTCTTCATCTTGCGGTCTATCTGGATCTGATTCGTTAGATTTGGGGGATTTGATTTGAATTTTGGGGGATTTGGGTGGATGGGTGTATGATGTAGAGAAGACGGTCAAGAGGGTTTTTTTTCATGGCTTCTCGAAGCTCCAAAGCTATTGATGAGGAGCCTAAATTCAGGAAAAAACATCAGGTTCTATTGCAAGAATACCTAGTCTTCCAAAATGTCTGATCTTTCTTATGTTTCGAAACTTTTGTTTGATTTGATTTGATTATTTTTTTGAAGGTTTTGTTGGTTAGATTAGATTGTGTTTCGATTTTGATCTGTTTGATTTGATGTGTGGAATCCGATGGTTTACTATGTATAACTGTGGTGGATTGTGAGAAGTTTTGAATTTGAATTGATGAAGGTGTTTTTTCAAGAATTTGTATGTTTGATGAATGAATTGTGTGATGTGTGGACTGTAAATTTGATGAAAATAGGATTTTGATGACAAAATTGGGCATACTTTTGCACAGTGACTTGTGAGAGTTCTTGAATTGTTTTTCTGAATTGAAAGATTGTAGCAATTTTGTAAGCACACTTGAGAAGAAGATGAAGCAGGGGAGAAGAAGATGGAGAATCAGGGGAGAAGAAGAGGAAGGAACCGGAAAACTTGATCTAGCAGGTTAAAATAAGGATATAGGGGTATTTTTTACTAATATGGAAAGTTAGGTGGTAATTTTGACAGTTTGTAAATCCGAATTCTGAAGGTATGCTTAGAAAATCCAAATTCTGAAGGTATTTAGCCTTCATCTGATCAACCCACAGCCCACTACCAAACAAAATCTTCCAGCAGAGCTTGCAAAGAAATGCCTCATTGACCGCCCCTGACAGCTGCGCAGTATGGCCTTGCGATTGTGCGTAGTAAGCGCGTCGAGTCGATCCCATATTACCAAGAGACACGTAAAACTAATCTCTAATGCAATTGCTAAGCTAATCAGATTTTTGGGTTTTGGAAAATGGTTTAACAATTAATTAAACTAATAAAGCAGGGAAAAACAATCAAAGAGTTCTAATCAAGAGAGAAAGATTTCTAGGGAGATGCTAACCTAACAACGAGTTCAATTACTAAAACTTACCGCATAATCATACATTCAAGAATGAATCAAGAATCGATAACCTCTAAATCCTATCGCCTTCGATGCTAAATAGAATTAGTCTAAACAACCTAATCAACAACTTTCGTGCGCTTTTAGGTTGAGCGAGTGAAAGATGCCAAAAGGTCGGTTTCACTACTCCTTTTTCAACTTTCGCAAACCTAGGTAGACAGGTTGGTAGTCGGATTCTGCTAATTCACCTTTCAAGATCTCGAGTTAATCTCAAACTTACAAATATCCAAGGCCTTAGGAATACTCATAAACATGGTAAACACAACCTTCTATTGATTCTAATCAAGAATTCATGCACAAACTAATAACAATTAATCAAACCACATTGTTTCGGGTTGCAAAACCCTAGAATTCAAAGAAACTACTCACTCATATTCAATGAAAACACGACACAAGTTCCAAACATCATAATTAATTCTTAAACCAAAGAAAGAATCGAAAAGAAATACAAACTACAAGGAATACGACCGTCGAGCCTTTCGATCGTACGTGAGTCTTCCTCGCGAGCGATGAAAATTTCTTCCCGAATCTTGATCTTGATCCTTCTTGAATCAATCTTGATATTGGTCTTGATGGAGTAATTGATGAGTGGAGGGATAGATTTAGGGCTTTTTCTCCCTTGATGGGTGGATGGATGATAGATGGAATCAATGGTTCAATCCGTAGAATAATAGATAAAAACCGTTGTTTTATTGATACGCACGGCCTAAGCAACGCACGCCCGGCTGCCACGGTCCGTGGCCTGTCCCACGGCCAGGCCGTGATAGACGCTGCCTCGAGCTCTCTTTCTCTCTGATTGCTAATTGTGCTGGGCCAATGAAATGGATCAACAATGCGTGCAACCAAGTCAATGGCCTCACTTTCTTCTATTTTGTATTGGACCGCATGCATGGTGAGTTAATGAGATCAATGGGCCTCCACTCTTCTCTTTCCCCATTGGACCGAATAAGTGGCTTGGCCCAATGAAAGAATGGATTGAATTGCCATCACTTTCCTCCCTTTTTGATTCGGCCGAGTGGATGAAATGAAAGGCCTGCTGAATCAATTGAATTCAATGAATTGATTCCCACCTCTTTCTTTGTTCTGGGTGCATCAAATGGCTTTCTCCTCTTTCACTTTTGATTGGCCCAGTGAAGGATGATCCACGAAGGGAATCAATTGAAGGCCCAATAAAACTGCAGCTGCTGCTGGCTTCAATTAGCCAAGGCAGCCTGGACCGTGGTATGTACCACGGGTTGCCCGTGGTATCCACTGTCCGACCGTTCCTTACTCCTTTCCGTCCCAAATTTGCACCACGTTCTGGGCATGTAGATGTTTGTTGTGTCTTCACTCTTTCCTGAAGTTGAGAGAAAATTGGTGTTTTGGCCTCAAAACCTACAAATTCACATAAAAAACAACAACACCTAGTGTAGCAGGGAAATTTGAATAAAAATCAAGGTTCACACATAAATTTATCCCTAATTTACTATCGAAAACCCCCAAAAACACAGTCATGAAACGCAGTTATCAGCCCCCAACTTTCGTAACCCAAGGCCACCATATCTTTTTGGACGACAGATTTTGTCCCAAGCCGCAAGGGGGATGCCTTTGTTGGTACTCAGATTTTTACAGACAAAAATTTCTGCTGATTCGGTCAACCTGTCGGGCATTCCTTGGGGATTCGGAAGCATTGCATAGTATGTGCTGGCATGGATTCAATATGTGATTGTATAAGTACCTTTCTTCCAGCCTTCGAAATGAACTTCGACTTCCAGCCTTGCAATTTATCCGTTGTTTTGGCCACAATATCTACAAAATTACATTTTGACGGTCTTCCTTTGAAAACTGGGCAATCTAGATATTTACCAACATATTCCGGATGCCTTATTTCGAAAATACCTGTTACACATTGCCTAGCCCGCGCATCAGCATTCTTTGAGAATGTCAAGGAGGATTTATTAAAATTAATCAGTTGGTTGACATATTACAAAAATTATTCAAAATTGTTTGTAATCGAATGCAGACTTCCTCATTAGTTTGGCAAAAGACAAGACAGTCATCAGCAAACAAGAGACAAGGGATGCGGTCCGCCCGCGGAGCAAGTTTGAAACTGATTCAAGACTTTGGATTATTCATTGCCTTTCTCAGAAGGCACACTAAAGCTTCCATACATATGATGAATAAATATGGCGATAGAGGATTACCTTATCTAATCCCCCGCGACGGGCTAAAAAAACCACAAGATTCACCGTTTACAATCAACGAATACGACACCGTTGTTACACATACTTTAATCTAGGAGATCCAGGTTTGGTTGAACCCAAACTGGGAAAGAACTTGAAAGAGATAGTCCCACTCAATATGGTCATAAGCCTTTTCCATATCTAATTTAAGCGCCACCCAACTTTTCTTACCTTTCATATTACCAAACCTATTGATAATTTCATGAGTAATCAGAATATTATCATGTATTGAACGATTGGGAACAAAGGCACTTTGGACAGGGTAAATAATTTTATCTAAAATTGGCCTTAGTATGTTCACAATAATCTTGGCAATAATTTTATATAAATTGTTACAAAGGCTAATGGGTCGAAAGTGAGAAGATGAGTAGGGGTTGCTAGTTTTTGGGATCAGGGCGATAAGAGTGTGGTTTACCTATTTTAAGAGCTTTCCGTGCCTAAAAAATGCTTTCACTGCTCTGCAAATATCTTCCTTCACCACCTGCCAATGATTTTGAAAGAAAGCTATTCCGAAGCCATCAGGCCCCAGAGTCTTATACTTATTCTGTTCGAAAACCGCTTTTTCAATTTCCTCATTCGTTATTTCTTTAACTAAGTTCATATTATCCTCAGTAGAAATGCATCTTGGGAGATCGGTATTGATATTCCTATTCTGCGAAACTTCCGTACTTAACCTAGCTTTAAAATCACGGACCAATGTGTTCCTGATTACATCAGGATCCTCAGTCCAAAAAGTCTCATCAATCTTCAATTTAGTAATAGTTGGTCTTGTGTTTCTTTGCTTTCATGGTCATAAAGAAAAATTTGGAACCCCTATCTCCATCAAACAAGCCATTCTTTCCTAGCCCACCGTCCCCATAATTTTTGATTAAATAGGTATAGCTTTTCTCGTTGTTTAATCAACCTATAGTTCCAATTATTCAGTCGGGCACAGTTTGGGTTTTCTTGCAGTTTTGCTTCAACCAAGTTAATTTTTTCCTCATTGTGCTTTAGTTTAGAGAAGTAGTTGTCGTACATACCTCTGTTCCAAGATTTAAGCTCACCCTTTACTCCCTTAAGTTTTTGTACTACTTTGTACATCTCCGAGCCCGCATATCTTATTCGCCAGCGGTGCTTGAATATATCATGAACTTGCCTGTGGCATGCCCATGAAGCTTAGTACCTAAACAAGGGACCTTTTCTAGTACCTATACTTGGGGATGTATCAAGAACAACATAAGCATGATCAGAACATAGAAATAGGCCATTAAAAATCCTTTAATTTAGAAACAGAGCTTCCCAGCTCGGAGTAAGCATCACGCGGTCTAACTTTTCGTAAATCAACCTACCTCTAATATGACTTTTCCAAGTAAATTGTCTACTTGTAACAGTGGCATCAATGCCGTAAAAAATAATTAAGCCAGAATAGTCTTTCTTGGGAAAGGGGGTACCCCCCCTTCTTCTCCTCATTACAAACCATCTCATTAAAATCACCCATTAAACAACATGGTCTAGTAATGCCTTGGGAAAGAGTCTAGAGATCATTCCAAAAAGGTGCCTTCTCTCTATGTTGAGCAGGGTCGTAACAATCTGTGAAAAGAAACTTAACCTATGTTGCTTTATCAAGGACATCACAGTGGAGAATCCTATGATTTTTTGAGATTATTTGCAAGTTAACCACTTAGGGGTCCCATAAACACCAAGTGCCCCCAGCATGGTTGACAGGTGCTATATACTCAAAGCAACTAAACGTTATTTTCCGAATTAATTTATGAGTGTTAGTATCGTTCACCATTGTTTCCAGGAGAATTAGGATGTTGGGTTGTTGGGTCTTTACTAAAGTCAGAACTTCACTTAGCAAGCTAGCCTTTTTGGCCCCATGTTCATTCCAACATATTATCTTCATTGCAAATAAGCTTGGGTTACAGATGAGTTTTACCTTTTTGTGGGTTCCACACCCAAAAGTTATACCACACATCCAAGCAGTTATTCACCATAAAAATATAAAATTTTGCCGTGAACAAGATCATCATTACAAACATACATAGGAACATACATAAAAGTAGCGGTGTTACAAGTTTCGAAATGTAAGTTAAATTTGCACAAGGTATAAGAAATTCTTCCCTGACATAATCTATATAGAATATCACAAGGTCATTACACATCATCCTAGTCCATCTCATGGATGCACAAAAGATGAGACCATAAATGGTTGGTGTTTTTATCATGGATCACACCAGTATCCAATACAAAAAGATAGTTCAAAATGATTTCAATATATTTTTGCTGAAAAAAGGTGAGTTCTAAAATTCTGGTCCTGTTATGAAATAATATATTTGTGAATGTCCATATATCAATCAGATATCTATTGGGTATCTTTATATTTTAGGATGATATAATATGGAAGGATTCTGTTTCCATATGAAGTCTATACTGTATATGACTCTTGCTATGTAATTAGTATAAATACCCCTTGTGGATTATGAATAAATCATCCGATTCTCCTCTCTCATTCTTTCTTGTCTCTATTGTTCTTCTCTATTATTCTCTATATTGTTCTTCTCTATTATTCTCTCTATATCGCGTTCATCTTTCATTGTTTTATAACACGTTATCAGCACCATACTCTATTTTATGTATTTGTCATAATTTATGGAATCATTACCTTTTCATAATTGACGGAATCATTGCAGTCCAACTTATGCATTCACAAGGAAAGAAGGAAGCAAAACCAATTAAATTGAAGGTGGCCTTAACAGGCACATGTCATCGAAGGAATTATCAGGTGCGTATGAACGAAAGTTTGACATGATCCAAAAGCCTTGCTCATGATTGGTATTAATCTAAGTATGCAGGCAACTTACCTTTGAATTCATAGATAATAACAAGAAAATTTAGCTACTTTATATTTTTTGCTCAAGTATTTTTATATCAAGATAGGAAGCTTACCTTATATCATTAAGTGAATTTAGTGAACTAGAAGTTCACTAGTATATCGAAATTTTTATCTTATCGGTGGCCAGAAGTTCACCTTACACTTGATAATATTGTTAGATTTTATTAGTGAACCATAAGTTCACCCCACCACTACTGCTAAAATTATTTGTTTAATTTGATAAATTGTAAATGTTAATAGTGAACCAGAAGTTCACTTCAATATTGAATATTATATCGAATATCAATTGTGAACCAAAAGTTCATTCCATCACCTCTATATGGCTGAATTTTTTTTATTAAATATTATAGTTGTAGTTAAAGGTTGTACATTTTCATTGGCGAACCAGAAGTTTGTTTCAATAATATGAAGTCTATTTTATGAAGAACCAGAAGTTCACTCTTACAACGGAAGTTTTCGTTTAATTTTATTAGTGACTAGCTAAAAGTTCACTTTGTTATTGAAAAAAAAAGATTACTTATCTCATTGGTGAACTAGAAGTTTATTCTACCACTAATATTGAATTTTATTTCCGTTGATTACACGTATTAGTAGTGAACCAGAAGTTCACTCCAATCATTGAAGCTCTATATAATGTCGTTACTGAATTAGAAGTTCGCTTTCCAACCAATTAGAGTATAGAGTTGTTAATTGGCATAAGAATTGTTGAAAGGCGATGATAGTATACTTGAGGTTATTAAGGTTTATATCATCGATTAAATTGAGCATTTTTGTTACAAGTTTGGATCTTAATGTTTAGATGAAAAATGTACATAATTTTATTAATAATGTCCTATGGGATCATTATAACCCCCAAATGGTTTCGTCTCATTCCATGAAGTGAATGTAACATGATATAATCTCAAGAATGATGAACAAAACAAAGGTCACGCCAGTAGTCGTGATAGTAGTCATGCTAATCTTTTAAAAGATATATCTCTACCAAGAGTAGGAACACGAAATTGAAAAGAATGAATGATACAAAAGTGAGAAATGTATTATTAACGAGGAAATAGAAACGATATGTACCTGTTGTACGTCATAATATCTTGTTGAACCTTATCAAGCTTAATCAAAAAGCACAAGATATTAGTTTATAAACTTTTGACAGTAAGTGATATTATTGTTTATGTTGTGCATGTTATTTCAAGTCGCTACCTTTTAGATCTCCCTCCTGGCATTGTTCAAAGACTTGTTTTAATTATTCTTCAGCCCCTTTGTTGATTGGCATTGAACTTTGTCCAGGACAATTAAATTTTTCTAACTTTGGTAACTTAAGTGTTAACTGTGAACTTAATTTGATTATGAAGATCCATTTGGGGGAAACTAGGTCGAGGCATTATGAATTTGGCATCTTTGCCAGAAAATTGATTATATACATGGTGATCAAATATAGCATTGATTATTGAGTTCATGGAAATATTATCATGTTGATATGTACATAATTATTGATTAATGTAAGTCCTCAAGTGATGTTATTATTTCATGGATATTCGTATGATTTGATGTATGCACCTTATTGAAAATTTTCCACATACAAATTGCGAGTAATATGTTCTCATCTGTCTAAGACTATACGATATCAATGATTTATTGAAACTGGTTTATCATATTGAATTATTAAGTATTTTCCAGTATCATGAACATGACTCCTTGTTTTGTAGTACATAATCACAAAGTGCATTGTTATTGATTGACCAAATATGCATAAACTTTGTTTCCTAAGCATAATACAAATTATAGTGTGTACGTATTGGATATTTGATTGTGATACTATATGAGCATATGGATGGAATATATCTTTGTAAGAATTTAATGATATTCATGTGATTATTCATTATGTTCATAGACATGTTTTAAAAGTAATCAATGATATCGATATCCATGATTAATGCATATTCACTATGGAGTATTTAACTTTCAAAAGTCATGTATGTGCTTCTAAAGTGGAGTTTCTTTTTATGAATAAGTGATTAAAGCACTTCCACTGCATGCTTTATATGCATTGATGTTATATTTATCTTGAAGTGAATTTCATGGATACTTACTTGATTGGAACATGAATAAATGAGGTGATAGATGCGTGTCCTGCAGACACCAGAACAACACACATTTTTAGTGATAATAAATTACTTATTGTCCGTTGATAAGAGAAACAAATATTAGCATTATATATATGACAGTATACTTTGATTAAAGGCTCTAGAAGAGCGCATATGATATTACTTGGTGCAACTAACTTTCATATTGTGGACATACTTCTCTCCACCAAGTTAGTCTCAAAGGAGCTTATTAATTAAGTTTCAAAGGTATTCATCGGAATGAATACCTGCATGTTGAGACAACTAGTATTCATATATTATGAAAATTGCTTTGAGCAGCGTGTGTGTTGAAAAGGATATCATCCTTATTTTCTGGGTTATTTTACAAAATGAACCCAATTAAAGCACATACTTTAGTAAACTAGAAGTTTACTATATATTGATGAACACTTTATCAAAGTTGGAGCATCTTGGATCAATCCCCTCAAGAAGAACTCATATGGATATATTTTAAAGGGCCAGAAGATCCTCAATCAAATGAGTTCTAATTAGTTGCTCGCTATCAAAGAAAATTAATTATAACATCATTATTATTAGGAAAGAGATGGATCGAATCCCTTAGATTCCTGGGTTCTGTACAAGTGATGTTTGTGTTGGTCCTGTAGACTCATATGTAATCCATTTGAATATAGTATGGTTTTACTTGATACATCAATGAGTTAATCACTTGTATGCATGTTTACTATCAACTTGCAACTTGACGCTTGCAAGATTGTTTGTTCAATTAATTTACGAGCACATTTCAAATTATCAATCAATAAGATTCATCTTGATAGTGATGGTGAAGGTTTTAATAGTTTTTATATGTCAATAGACATAGATGTTAAGCATCCTATGTAAAATGTTTATATGTAAAATGATCATGTAGAATCATTAATATATGAGATGTTGAGTATATAATAAATGACAAACCTATTACTTTTGATAGCGGAGCTTACTACAGCTGTTCAAGGGCATGTCATATTACATGCACCAATATTGATCCAAATAAGGCCAAGAGGTTATCATGAATGTTTATTTCTCCCTTACAATGGTTTCTGGCCATGAACCAAAATTCTCCCACATATGAATTTGAGCATGTGCGATAAAAGTTCCATGATAACGCACTAAGATGGGACCCCAAGGAATCGGGAATATATGTTGCGTATATCCATACTTAAATATAGTAGAACCATTCATTGGAGATATAGTACTTAAGCACAATTTGTCATATATGATGACACAAGTTTCCCAACATTAGGGGGAAAAATCAAGTTGTTGGACAAGGAAACAAGTTGGAACAAATTATTATGATCCTCATACAATGTAATGTGAACTGGAAGTTCAAAATATAATTCGTCTACAAACTTGAGCGAATCTACTGCTAGATATTCTAGTGACCCACAAAGAGTTATTAAATCCTATGTCCCAACTACTAATGCTCTTGTAAGAACTGATATATGTACTAGTACGACAAAACATTATTACAAATGAGACTATACCACAAATGAAGCATGGTAGGCCAGTCGGTTCCAAAGACAAAAATCCTCGAAAAAGAAAATGAGCAAAGAACAATGATAACCAACATGAGGAAATGTTGGCTCCAGAAGAGTCCCCAAACATGACAAATGAGGAAGTTGCACTTCAAGTACAAGTACCTGAAAATCGCGATTTTGATGAGATCTCAATTAATTATGCCATGAATTGGATAAGGTGGAACCGAAATGAAGTCGACGTCGATCTATTATTTGATTATATAATATAGCGCTCACTACTGTGAGTAGCCTTGAGGATCATGAATTTAGGGCTGTTAATGAATACAGACAAAGATATGATTGGCCAAGTGGAAAAATGCATTTAAGAATTAGATTCGCTTGTAAAATCGGAAATATCAAGACCTGTTGTCCATACACCAAACTGGTGTAAAACTTGTGGGATACAGTTAAGTCTTTGTGTGAAAAAGAATGAGAAAGGGAGATTATGAGATATAAGGCACAAGAAGCGACTTGTTGCATAAGTGCTTTCGCAAAGACTTGGTATCAACTATGAAGGAATATATTTATATGTAGTTCATGCCACTATATCACGATACTTTAAATTTGGCAGTACATGAAAAGCTAAGTATGTATCTTATAAATATCGCTATAGTTTATGAAAATTTTGATAATGATGTTTATATAAAACTCCTGAAGGGTTCAAAGTGCCGGAAGCGCAGATTAAAATTCTCGAGAATATTGGTTATTTAGTTGATAGACATTTATGTGATTAAAGCAATATGGACGCATATTGCATAATCAAAGGAAATGATTAAATGATCTAGATCCTAATTGTTTGTAAATGTTATCGATGGTTTGGACTCCCGAAGAGCCTCAAAAGTTGTGGATTGCATTACAAGCGTATTTGGAATGAAAGATTTTGGTAAAATATGTTATTGTCTTGGTTTACAAGTTGCACATTATGAGAATGATCTTACATGCATAAATTAATTTATGTAGCAAAGTGCTAAGATAATGTTACGCGAGCAAATCACTCCCTTTTAAGTACCCTAGTAGTGGTACAATCATTTGATATGAAAACAACCCCCCTTTCGATCCCGAAAAGATTATGAGAAATTTAGCGGTCCTGAAGTATCGTATTTGAATTATGAAGTACTGTATTTGGGTTCTGAAGTACCGTATTTAAATGATATTGAAGCATTGACGTATCTTGCTAATCATACATGATCTAACCTATTTCGGTACCTCGAAGGTACTAGCGATTTAGATATTTATTATCCCCATCGGCTCAAAATTGGTTTGATTAGCTATGCTGATTTTGGATATTTACCAAAATCCTATAACACTTGATCACATACTAGTTATGTGCACGCTAAGCAAATTCGTTTAAGTGAGAATTAAGTGATTCATGTATCAAGTTAGTCATGAAGTTGAATTATATCGACTCAAAGATCTTAATTGATATTCTCATAAGGGAGAGTAATACGTGTTGTACTCTTTTTCCCTTATCTGAGGTTTTGTCCCACTGGGTTTTTCTTAGAAAGATTTTTAATGAGGCAACATATATTTGTGTATAAAGAAGTGTGCACTCTTCTTCCTTCACTGGTTTTTTCTCCCAATTGGGTTTTTCCTTTTAAGATTTTAATTAGGCATACTTTTTTGGATAATGGACATTCAAGGGGGAGTGTTATGAAATAATATATTTGTGAATGTCGATATATCAATCAGATATTTATTGGGTATCTTTATATATTAGGATGATATAATATGGGAAGATTATGTTCCCATTGAATTCTTTCATCCATCAACAAATTAAAGCCTTGAGCAACAATCGTACAACAAACATCCAAAAAAATCAAACGATCCTTGAAAAAAAATTATGATCCATAATGACACAGGGATGAATAAGTAAAGAGACTTGAAGCTTTAGACCTGTATTCCTCGCCGTAGCCCAATTGATTGCCAAAACAAAACCCACAAAATCCCAAGAAACCTCGCAAAGCATCATACTTGATCCCAACTAGCAACTCTGTCTCTTCTCCAGCGGTCACCAATTTGCCACCGTTTTTGGGGAAAACACAAACTGAGGAGATGCAAGGAGCAGAAGAGCGAGGAAGCAAGTCCTAATCGCCATTTTTGCTTATGATAACTGATAACTTCATCGAAGAGCCTACCCAAAGAGACATGCTCCGGTCCTATTTTCTCCATCTCTGATTTCGTCACACTCCTCTCTTTCTCTCTTCCCATTACTCTTCTTCCACCTCTAGGGTTCTAGATCCAGTCAACCACAAAATTGATCCTGAATAACAATCTCCTGGGGTTTCTTCTATGGCGGAAGAAACCTTGCCCACGATTCTGTACGAAACTTGCCATCACGCTTCTGGTCTTTGCTCTCCCAACTATCCTCCTAAACAGGTCTTTTTCCAACTTTGCACTATTCAATTGCTGAAATGATTTTGATTTTGTTGCTTTAATTGTTGATGTTGAGGTTGAATTCTAGTAATTGATCAAATGTGATATCGATTTTGCCTGAATTTCCAGCTTAATGATGGCGGCAACAAGGGTTTACTCTCTCTGCTCTCTGCTCGAGGTATGTAAAGGGTATCTTTATCCAAGTTTCGCCTTCATTGTTCTGGCTTTGGTTTTTGTTAGATCGTTTGATAGTTGACATGCCATTTGCAGCATCGGATTGATTTGTGTCATACACCATGTTAATGATATCAAGTTAACCAAATGTTTTAGCTGATTATTGAAGTTTGGGAAATGGGTTTTATACTCGAACAGATAATTTGGTTTGTGAAATGCTGTGTAAGTGAATCGATATCTTTCTTGTTATCAACAGTAATGATGACATAGGGTGGATTTTATGAATGTGGTGTCCCAGTGAAAATGCCACTAACCCGGAGGCTCTGATCATCATAGTCCTCAGATTGTTCCAAAAACCACAGAAAAACTGAAATTGTTTAATAGACTCAAACAACTTCTGGAAAATGAATGTAATGATGGAGATTCGAAGAATTGTTAAGATATATGAGAACGGTAGTGTTAATGAAGCATTCAGGTATCTTTTACCCACAAAAATACAAGGTAAAGGAAGTCAAAGTAGATATAGCTGAAGATGGTGGGTATAGTTGGACACTTGGACTTACATAGCAAAGACAAATACAATAGAGAAGTGTCAAAGCTAGAAGGAGCACTAAAGAAGGGTATTTCAGAAAAAAAAGGAAGTCATATGCTAAGTCTCATGATAGGAAGCATCAGATCGTGGTATCTTTTCTGATTACCTGATCCTGATTGGGGCGAAGCTGCATTAGGTGTCTTTAAATAATGTTGCTTCTGATTAAAAATCTGTAAAAGTGTTTAAAGCAATTTCAAAACGTAATCAGTTCTTGATCCATTCATAAATTGTATGCTTAGTTCAGGATTCTTGCAAGAGGTTAGGTAGGCAAAAATGCTCTTTCATGTCTGTGTGAGATTCATGTACTTTTGTCCTCTGGGCAGCCAAAATGATTTCTATGGTCTTTTATGCCTGTTTACCATTTCATATTCTTTGATCCTCTGTTGATAATACTTACCCAATGTCATTATGTTTGAAAGTCCTTTTCACCTGATCCGTTCACAGTTCTCAAACCTGTGATGGCATGTTTTTTCCCTTATAGAAATTATTGCGTTACTGAAAAAAATGTAAGCATAATTCGTGCATTGGCCAGCATTCTTGCAAGAGAGTAGGTAGGCAACAAAGATTGCTATCTGGAATTTTATGTTCATTGGTCCTTTGTGGGCAGTAAAGTTGATCTCTATGATCTTGATTGCCTGTGTATCATTTTCATATACTTTGGTCCTCAGTTGCTACCTATCCGATGTAGTTATGCTTGAAATTCCTTTTCTGTTACTTGTTCACACTTATCAAATCTCCTCTAGTGGAAATTGTCACACTTACTGAACAACAGAGCTGCCGCCTTGTTTGCTGTAATAGCTGTGTGTTGATGTTCTAATCTGATTTTGAGCATGTTTTCACAGTGTACTGATAATATCTTTGACTTGACCGTCTTTTATGGTCTGTCTTCTAGGGTTGTTTCAACTTAAAGATAAGTGGATTGGGCATGGACAACCAAAGAAACTGAAGAGGTGGGTGTCATTGTTCGTATCTCCAAAGGGTGAACATGTGGCGGTGGCTGTTGGGAATCACATAACAATTTTGCGGAAGGATGATGACTACCGGCAACCGTTTGGAATCTTTTCCAGTATGATTTATTTTCTTATTAGTGTTGGCAGGAGCTATTAACAGAACCATTGCTGCTTCAATGTGCTCTTCTTTCATTGCATTGGCAACTAGACTGAAGGGTTCCTTTTTGTGAAGGTTTTTGGTATTTGAACCATATGACTTTCCTGGAGCATTTTCTTTACCAAAGGGATGCAATGCCCCTTATCTTTAAGGTTTCCATAAGTGTAAAGCTTTCTTAACTATCCCGTTGTTTCTGCAAAAACAAGTAGCTTTTGGGTTATTGCTATAGATATTTTTTCTCTCTGAACGTCATTGTGGATTTTGCATCATATAGAAGTGCCGTACAGTGTTTGAAGTTGTTATAAGTAGTATGAATAATTAAAGATGAAACATTTTGTCAAGAGATTTTTATTGCTAGATGCTAGTGATACATATAGTTCGAAAACCAGAGATTAATTTTATGTTGCCTGGTCAGGTATTAACGCTGCTTCATTTACACTTGGAGAGTGGTCAGAATCTCATGATGTGCTCGGGGTTATTGATGATATGGACACTCTTTACTTCATCAAATCAAATGGTGAAGAAATAATCAGAATTGAACGGAAGCATCTAAAGGTGTCATTGCCAATTGTGGGTCTTCTTGTCCCACATGATATTCATGTGAAGGGATCTCCGTTGTAAGTTTTTGTCTGTGCTATAGAGGTGCTTAAATTATGTTTCAATGCTGTAGGTTCCAGCTGGGAAAATCATT
Source organism: Portulaca oleracea (assembly GCA_029582165.1). Classification (NCBI taxonomy): domain Eukaryota; kingdom Viridiplantae; phylum Streptophyta; class Magnoliopsida; order Caryophyllales; family Portulacaceae; genus Portulaca; species Portulaca oleracea. The sequence continues at coordinate 45,902,058 of CM055868.1, read as the reverse complement.
AGATCACATGCTTTCTTAATTGTGCGGGTTCTACAGGTGTAACTTCAATTTTATCACTTCAGATGGCTCTCTCTACCAGATCGAGATTAGTCAGGATCTTAATGCTTCTCTCTCATCAATACGTTCGTGGAGTGACATAAAGAGAAAATTTCCTGGCAATATCTTCTGTTTAGACTACAATCCGGAGCATTCGTTACTGGTTCTTGTTGGAGGTGTTGGCTCACCATCTTCGTCTGCAAGCAGTGGTAGGATTACATTAATACACTCTTTTCCTTTTTTTTTTCTCCACTTCTCATAAAAGGATAGGTGACAATAGCGAGTTTCCGATGAAGCTTGAAGAGCTTGTATTTGGGATAGTTGCTAATACTGTCTTTTTGTGGTCACTTGCTCTTTAAACTTGTAGGATTGTGCTCTCTCTCTTTATGGCGCTGGAATCAAAAATCAGATTTACATCCAATCAGTTCTATACAGTTTAAGGGCTTTTATAGCCACCAACCAAAAGGATTCACTGGCCATGTGGTATTCCCAAAGGTGAAGATCTCGCCGCATGGAAAATTCATTGGAACTTCTGATTTGAGAGGTTGCTTGAACATATTTAAGCTGGGTGATGACTATGCTTCTCTTTCTCTTGTTGATTGTGGAGAGGGGCTCAATGTTAAAGAAACCAACATGTTTCCAATCCCTGGGGAGAGTAGCTTCCTGTATGATGTTGTTGATTTTAGCTGGTGGTCTGACCATGTTTGTGCTGTTGCCAAAAAGGATGGTTCTATGACCATGTTTGATGTCATTAGTAGCAAAAAGCTTATAGAGAATGATCCTACATTTTGTATGCCTTTACTGGAAAGAATCGATCATCTCTTGGGCAAATTGTTTGTTTTGGATATTCCATTTCTTAAGGAGATAGTAGACTCTGGTGATCTTTCAGAAATAAGTTGCATTAATGATATACAGCAGTTTATAGATAGGAGCGACACTCCATTTGATAAGTCTAAACTCACCTGGAGGTTAATGTCATTGTCAGAGAGATCTGTTCTTGAAATGTATGATGTTCTTATCAACAGTCAGAACTATGAATCTGCCTTAGACTTTGCTGATCGATACAAATTAGATAAGGATCAAGTATACAAGTCGCAGTGGCTGCACTCTGAGCAAGCGACAGATGATGTTCAAATGTTTCTCTCAAAAATAAAGGATGAAGCTTTTGTGCTCGGTGAATGTGTTGGGCGTGTTGGGAGGACAGAAGATGCGGTGAAGTCTTTACTACAGTTTGGACTTAACCTGACTAACCGCTACAAGTTTTCTCAACCTGAAATTGACCCATGTGATCACATGTGGGATTTTCGCCTTTCACGGCTTCAGCTCTTGCAGTTCAGGGATAGACTGGAGACATTCCTTGGGATAAACATGGGCAGGTATTTTCATTGTTGTTTTTGTTATTCTTTTCAAATTAGTTTTCACAAATTACATCTCCCAACTACTGTTTGGACTTAACCTGACTCAGTGAATGTGTTGGGCGTGTTGCACATTCTTCTTTCTAGTGATGTAGCTCATTGGAAATTGTCAAGAGATGCATGGTTGAAATATATTACTTTGTTGAGTTGTATTTCTAGTTTCAGATTAATTTTATTGTTTTCATCAGCCCTTGACGTAAGCAAACAAATCCTGTCTCTCTTTGCCAAAAGGTTATACAACTGACTGTGTAATGACATAGTCTTCTGCAGGTTTTCTGTGCAGGAATATAGCAAGTTCAGAGTAATGCCTATCAATGAAGTTGCTGTGAAACTTGCTGAGAATGGGAAAATTGGGGCATTGAACTTGCTCTTTAAGCGCCATCCTTTTTCCTTATACCCTTTTATTTTGAATGTATTGGCTGCCATACCTGAAACAGTTCATGTCCAAACATTTAGTCAGCTACTTCCTGGAAGGTCTCCACCTCCTACCTCTGCTCTTCGGGAGAAGGATTGGGTTGAATGTGAAGAAATGGTGAAATATATAAGAAGTTTACCTGACAATGATGAAAGAGTTATATTAGTGAGAACAGAACCTATTATTAAGCAACTCTTGGGAGTTTCATGGCCTTCAACTAATAAAATTTTGGCATGGTACATGGACAGAGCTCGAGATATCGATAAATTTAGTGGGCAGCTGGACAGTAGTGTATGTCTACTTGAATATGGTTGTCGTAAGGGTTTCTATGAGTTGCAGCAATTTCTTGACGATGTTTCATACTTGCAACATCTTGTTTATCCTGAAGGTGATGACGAGGAGGTTCATTGTCCTCTTAGCCTTGCTGAATGGGAATGCCTGTCTGACTACGAGAAATTCAAGTTTATGCTTAAAGTTGTGAAAGAAGATAATGTTATTGAAACTCTAAGGGTCCATGCGATTCCATTCATGCGGAAAAAGATTAATCATAGCACCATACCATTGGATGAAGAACATGAAATTGAAGAATCATTTCTGGTTAGATGGCTTAAGGAGATAGCTGAGCAAAACAACATTGAAGTTTGTGCTTTGGTCATTGACGAATGGTGTAAAGATCCACAGAGTGGGCTGTTTGCAAATGAGGTGGAAGCTATCGATTGTGCTTTGCATTGCATATACTTATGCAGTGCTATTGATAGATGGAATACCATGGCATCCATTTTGTCAAAGCTTCCAAATGGAAGAGGTAAGTTAAGCCCTACTAGTCCCACTATTTCATGTGTGATATAAAAAGCATTTTTCAGGAAGTGATTGATAAAAAATTACCAAGCGGCTTGTGTGAGAATGAATTTGGTTCTGTTAATTGTCAACAGGGATGCTCTTCTGTATTATATATTCATATGGTGATTTATGCGACTTTTGTCATATTTACTTCATGTGCATGTCAACGTTTTGCATGTTATTTGTCTTTATGTTAAAGATCACTTCTGCTAAAATTGATTGACTTGTTTTCAAAAGCACCATATTGATGGGCATGGGGCTGCTAGTCGTTCATTTTGGTCCTAATGCATTTCCTCGGAAAGGGCAGGAACCTAATGGTTTCAGGCTTATATGCTACTGGCTTATGGTTCTCTGGAATGGGCTTATAAAAAATGGTTCTTTGTAAATGGTGAATCTAATGTCATATCTGGACATGCAGGTGGTGAAATCCGTTTTGGAGGCCTTGAGAAAAGACTCAAACTGGCTGAGGCTCATATTGAAGCAGGCAGATTGTTGGCACTTTACCAGGTTTTGATTTGATTCCATGGTTACTAATAATGCATGAGGACCTGAAACTTTTGTTATGGGCATTAAGAGAAATTTCATGAACTATTCTTTCACTTTGCAACAAATATCCCAGCAATGTCTGATTTATTTAATTTGTTATTTATTTCTAATGTGGGAGGCTTCTCATGGGAGAATGTTGACTGGTTATAATTTGTGGAAGAGGGGTAAAATCGTGGTGAGTTTTTTGTTCTTTGTGCAAAGAAAAGTGGGTTCTCAGGAGCACCTGTTGCTTCATTGTCCTTTTGTTAGAGCTCTATGGGATTTTGGCTTCAGCTGTTTGGGAGTTTCTTGTGTTGTTTCTAATGTATTAGGGACAATCTAACTGCTTGGGAGGGATTTTTGGTTGCATAGCTAATAAGAAGGGTTTTTTATAATCCTGCATACAATTTTTGGGGCATGAGACAAACAGAAGTGTTTCATGCCTCTTCAGCATTCTAAAGATATTTCATCTAAATGAAAGGGAAGTTTTGTTATTCTTCTCTTAATTTTGTATATCTTGTGTATAGTGTCCACAGTCCATATTGGTAGTGTATAGCCTTCTGTAGGATGTTAGCTTTGCATCCAACCTTTTGCTATTTAGATTTATACTGATTATTCTTTTCCTTATTTAAGAAAAGAACTCTGCAGATATAAATTGAACTAGTTTGGATATATGACTTCGCAATTATTATTTATTAAAGTGTTGTAGTAGTTTGAATCTTCTGTTTCCAAATAATTGTCGTTTTGATTAACGTTTTCGTTACACAATATCTGCCACTTTACCAACCCGATGACATATCTAGTTCCGTTGTGTCTTTGTTCTTAAGATTTTTTTCATTGACTTTCCCAATTCCACTGAAGTCTTCTATATCAGTTTCAGGCTTAATTTGGTTGTTTAACGTAAAAGTTGTCATGTAGTTTGTTTCCTTGGTATTACCCTACAAACCCAAAATGACAATTAAACTGAAATGGAGGTGATACTTGGAATGCTGCAGTGAAGACTCCTGAATTTAGCTTCATCTTCTTACCTGAAATCTTGTTGCTTTTAATCTAGCCCTATTCTTAGTCATTAACTGTGAAGTTACTCCTTCCATTCCATATTAATTCACCTTGATCTACGTGTTTGTCAAATTTTATAAATTTGACCATTTATTCCTTAACATATATAATGTTATATTATACCAAAATTTTTTTCATTAGATTCATAATGAAAAATACTATTGTAAGATTACAATGTTGTAATTTTTGGTAAAATATACTATAAGAAATTCTTAGTGAAAGAAGGAAATTGGATACTGTGTAGCATTTATGAAGTGACAATTAATATGAAATGGAGAGAGTAATTAATATTATTACTTCCTTGTCCTCAAAGACTTGTCAAATCTCCAAAAACAAAAACAAAACCAAAACCAATACTCCGAAACCCGATCATGCGGACTATGGAGGGGTCCGATGTAGCAGTCTTACCTCTAAATTTTGCAATTTAGATACTAAGAGTGAAAAATCACAAGGAAATATTATCATTGATTATCTCTTAGTCTTTTTGGATTTTGTTGATAATATAATGGTCGAAAGCTCGAGGGCATAATGTTTCTTTTTAATTTCAGAGAGCCTAAAGGCTTTATGGTTTGTATTTAGCATTTTTTGGTAAATGGGTGGCATCCCCTAAGTCTCCAAATACATCTTATAATTATTCATAGAAAATGTTTTTGCAATTTTCCCTTTTGTACATGGTGACATCCCCTCAGTGTCATATCAATTCATCTTATGATTATGTTTCAAAAAGTAATAAAATAAAGGTTGTTTTGTTATAGAATTTCAGATGATGGTTATTAGGCATTTATAAACAATCATCTGTCAAGTTTAATGGCCTGTATGAAATATTCACATTTAGAGGTGTTCATAGTCTCCAGTCTGAATGGGGAAGCAGTATCTTGTGCAAAACTAGATGTTAAGAATGGCAACATGCCAAATTCAAGGATCCATCCGTGCACAATCACCCGCTCCCCCCCCCCCTCCCGTTCTTCCCCCAAATTAAAAAAAAAAAACATAGTAAGAGAAAGGGTGACGTGGCTGAACATGGATTCAAAATATGTCCAATTTGCCGAAACAGTCGCATTGGAAATATTTAGAGTTTGATGAACCTCATTTATCCGCCTGCAACAAGCGCGACATAAAACGCATCTGTACTGCACCCGAAACCCAAAACCCAAAACACAACCAAAATGGAATCCTTGGGGCTAAAGACCAGGAAACTTATTTTGTATGACATGGGGTATCAGTGGGGGCTTTATTAATTCATCTGTTTTAAGGAACTTTCATATGCTTGAAGCAGTTGCCATTTTAGAGGACTAGACTGTTACCAGTTGACGAAGTATGGTTCAAATATTTTTGTGGGTATTGTTCTCAATGGTCAGTTTTAGCTTCATGAAACTTGACATATAGAAGGAACATAAGTTAGACGCACCACGATATACAATGAAAATGTTTTCACCCTTGAGTATCCAAGTTTATATTTCTTTGCTGGTCTGATGTAAAACTTGATCTTTGTGTTGGTTTTTCTTGGTCACCTGTGTGGCATTTCCCTTATCCTATCTTTGGAAATTGCAGGTTCCAAAGCCAATGAGTTTCTTTTTGGAGGCTCATACTGACGACAAGGGTGTAAAACAGATCCTCCGCCTGATACTATCAAAGTTTGCAAGACGTCAGCCTGGCCGATCAGACAATGATTGGGCAAATATGTGGCGTGATTTGCAATGTTTGCAGGAAAAGGCGTTTCCCTTTTTGGACCTGGAGTATATGTTGATGGAGTTCTGCAGAGGACTGCTTAAGGCCGGGAGATTTTCTCTGGCTAGGAACTACTTAAGGGGCACAGGCACAGTCAGTTTACCAGCTGAGAAGGCAGAAAGCCTTGTGATTCAGACTGCAAGAGAATATTTTTTCTCGGCTTCAAGTCTATCGTCCTCAGAGGCAAGTTTTATTGAAGCATTGTAATTCTTGGTTAAAGTGAATCATTGTCATGAACACTGCCTGTATCTGGAGAACTATGTTTCTCTTTTCTTAGGACTGTGGTTTGTGAGCCTAAGGCTTTTTCAGGCTTATCTGCATATGGCAGGACCGCCAGTGTCTTTACAGTGGTGTAATGGTGACAGTAATGTCACTGTATTACTAAAAAGCATTCCTTTAGTTAATCGTTGTTTCCCAGCAAGTAGTAACATATTATGTGTATCCTCCCTCTTTTGCTGCACTAATGTTCATACAACTTGTATCAATATGGTTAGTAGGCAGTTTGACAAATGGCTAACATAGAAGCATTTCTGTTCTCAGCCCTTTGGTATTTTGGCTGTTGAACTGTTAATTGTTCGCTTGATCTGCTTCTGCTGTCTGCTTAATCCTAATAAGCATATTATTTCTTACATTTGTTTACACTTGTTTCAAATTGTTGCAGATCTGGAAGGCTAAGGATTGTCTTGACCTCTTTCCTAGCAGCATAAATGTAAGATTGGAAGCAGATGTCATTGATGCACTGACAGTTAAGTTGCCAAGCTTAGGGGTCAACATTTTGCCTATGCAATACAAGCAAATCAAGGATCCCATGGAAATTATCAAAATGGCTATTACTGGTCAGGCCGGAGCATATCTCAACGTTGATGAAATCATTGAAGTTGCCAAACTTCTTGGATTACGTTCTCAGGAAGAGATATCTGCTGTTCAAGAAGCCATAGCTAGAGAGGCTGCTGTTGCTGGTGATCTACATTTGGCTTATGATCTATGCCTCATTTTGGCTAGAAAAGGCCATGGTCTTGTTTGGGATCTTTGTGCTGCAATAGCTAGGGGTCCTGCTATTGAGAACATGGATGTAAGTTCTCGAAAACAACTGCTAAGCTTTGCTTTGTGCCATTGCGACGATGAATCCATTGGTGACCTCCTAGTTGCCTGGAAAGATTTAGATATGCAAGGACAATCGGAATCCCTAATGATGTTGACTGGGACAACTCCTAAATTTACAGTTGAAGGATCTTCAATTTTATCGGCTCCTGGCCACGCGGATCAATCTATGTTTGCTGTTGAATTTGATGAAGGCCAAGAAACTCATCTGAATAAAATTAAGGACGTCCTTTCTCAGGTTGCCAAAGATCTTCCGGTAGCAAATGGCACCAGTTGGGATGGCTTCCTGAAGGAGAATGCAAAATCTCTATCTTTTGCAAATTTGCAGCTTCCATGGTTGGTTGACTTGAGTTGCAAATTGGAACTTGGAAAGAAATTTTATCCTATCTCTATTTCCACAAAGCAGTATGTGCCACTGAGAGCCCAAGCTGTCATAACCATTTTATCTTGGTTAGCTAGGAATGGATTTGCTCCAAGAGATGATCTGATCTCCACTCTGGCTAAGTCAATTATGGAGCCACCAGCAACTGAGGAAGAAGATGTTATGGGTTGCTCGTTCCTTCTAAACCTCACTGATGCTTTTCATGGAGTGCAAGTTATTGAAGAAGAGCTGAAAAGGAGGGAGGATTATCAGGAAACTTGTAGTCTTATGAATATGGGAATGACATACAGTTTACTGCACAACTCTGGAGCTGAGTGTAAAGATCCACTTCAGAGGAGACATCTGCTGTTAAGAAAATTCCAGGAGAAGATTAGTTCAGGTGAGTGTCTTTTCTTTTCAAGCCTAATTACGTAAGGCTGCATTTACTTACAAAATGAAAGAAAATTATTACATAAGGCTGCAATCTGCATTTTCAGGCATCATATTCTCCTGTTTATACTTTCTAAGCTCCTTTTGTTCTCCAACCATGGTCTTTGAAAATTTCTCTCCATTTTAGATGAACTGGATAAAGTTGACAAAGCAAATTCCACTTTCTGGAGAGGTTGGAAATTGAAACTAGAGGAACAAAAGCGGGCTGCTGATCATACAAAAATGTTGGAGGAACTAATCCCCGGGGTTGATGCTGAGAGCTTTTTGTCTGGAGATTTGCACTACAGGACAGGTGTTATCATGTCCTTAATTGAATCTGTGAAATCTCGGAAGAATCCCATTTTGAGAGATGTACTGAAATTAGCTGATATGTATAGCTTGAATCGCAAAGAGGTAAAAACTTTTGAATGCCTCGATTACTTTATTGTGCCTTTTGAAATCTCCCTGCCTGACACGTATGGACTGAAATTAGTAAAATTTATGGATCTTTTACTGACTTAAGGCGTGGCTTAGGGTTTGAGTTTCTGGAGGTCTAGGATTTGGATCGTAAACATTGTGTAGCTAGCCTTTACCCCCCTTTGGCTTCTGAAACTTGGCAATTGTTTGATGTTGGTAGCTAAGCGATAGTTACTAGTTTTTGTTTGTTTACTACTTGTCAATGAATCCTAACATTTTCTTGTGATATTATTGTCTAGTGCCAATTGTTGTTACTATTCCATGGCATCGTATCTAATGGCATTAAGACCTTAAATCATCTAGAAAAGCATTCTCTATAGGAGTTTTTTATGCAGATAATCTTTTGGGGTATGTCCATTTGGATAGTTGAAAAAGTTTATTTTTTTTTTCAACTTAGATTGTAATGGACTAAAGTAAAATAACTCAGTAAACCTCTGTTGCTTCTTTTCCATTAGTAGGAAGCCAATGATTTCTAAATCTTGGGCCAATTGGAAATGGTCTCTTTAAATTGCAAAAGTTAGGGGTATGACTGTTACATCCTATCTTGCCATACCTCCCATGGGCGGGATTTCGGAGTATTGGTTTTAAATAATGTTTTGGGGTGGTCTCTTGATTGGTCTCTGTGTGTAAGGTAAGCTGGTAAGGTTGCATACATTTGGTTCTCCCTTCACCTTGCTTGATTGCAACCCGCACTGGCTTCTGCTACATAGTTTTCCCGAATGACAATGTGGTGATTGTTACTTTGGTCTTCTGCAGGTCTCGTTGAACAGTTGGCTGCGAAAAATGTGTGCTTCTTTTTCTTTTCTGTGCCTAGATTTAATGTGGTGATTGTTACTTTGGTCTTCTGCAGGTCTTGTTGAAGTTCCTTTCTTGTGTCCTAGTTTCTGATGCTTGGAGCAATGAGGAAATAGCTGCTGAAATTTCAGAATTTGAAAGAGAAATACTTGATTCTGCTTCAGAGACCATCAGGATCATAACTTCTGATGTGCTCTCTGTGATTGATGGGTGCAACAAGCCTCGACTTGCTTATATCTTTGCCCTGCTTTCGCACTGCTACTTGCATCTAGAAGCAAGGAAAGATTCAGTGGATTCAACTCCAAAGTTAGGCCATCTCTACAAGGTCCTTGAGCAGGAATGCTTTCATGTCTCCTTCATAAAAGATTTGAACTTCAAGAATATCGCAGATATATGTTCAGGAACTCTGAATTTCACATATTTCAATCATGAAATCTTTAAACATGTTAATGAATTCAGTGTCGAAGCATTGGCGGAAATGGTTCAGACACTTCGTACTACCTGCAATGGTACAATTCCAGAGGATCTTATATCATGGCAGGATGTGTATAGGCATCATGTTCAGAATGTGTTGGATACTTTAGAGAATCGAGCCAGAAAAAGCCATCTACAGAATCCTGAAAGCTTGCAAAGCTTGCTAAGTGAACTTGAGCAGACATATGATGTTTGCAGAAAGCATATTAGAATGATGGAACATCAGTCTGCGTTGATGGTTATGAAGCAGTATTTCACTGGAGTTATTCCATGGCATGTTTTCAGAGACATTGCCCACAGTGACCTCCCATGGAAAGACTGTCTTATTGTCCTCTTGAACTTTTGGACAAGATTGCTTGATGATATGCTCGAAATTGCTGAGAGTTCAGAAGAAAAGCTTAGTGCTGGTAGTTTAATGGTTTGCCTAAAGGTTTTCTTGAGGCAGTTCATGGAGGAAAAGGTTACTCTTGATCAGGGATGGAACACCGTTTGTTCTTATGTGAACCATAGCCAGTTAACTGATCCTGCTGTTGAAGATTTTTATTTCTGCAGAGCTATGGTCTTATCTGGCTGTGGGTTTGGTTCCATAGAGACTGTATTTTCAGAAGCAATTTCGCAGTGTTCCATCTATCAAGTTGCTACTGCAGACACTAGGGGTGGAATTACTAGTTTTCATGATATATGTGACTTTTACCTAAATGTGCTAGAAAAGATTTTGTCCTACTTAGTTCATGATTGCCATGACCAAGAGAGCTTGCGCAACTTCTTATCTTCTCTGAGTAGATCAGAGGGTGATTTGGAAGTTCTGAAAAGGGTACGCACTGCTGTTTGGGAAAGAATAGTGAAGTTTTCTGATGACCTACAGCTGCCAAGTAATGTTCGAGTATATATTCTGGAGGTGATGCAATTCATATTGGGAAATGTGAAGATGTCAACAGTACTGGACGAAAACTTTATTCCCTGGGAAGACTGGATTTGCCCTGGTAAGGACATGGAGCTTACAGCAGAAGAGGATGATCCTAATCAATCCGATGCATCCAGTAGATTCAAGAATACTCTGGTTGCTCTGAAATCAACCAAACTTGCATCTTCAATTTTTGCCAACCTAGAAATCACTACTGATGATCTTTTGACAGTTGATTCTGCAGTCTCTTGCTTCTTGAAGTTGTGTGAAGCAGCTGAGACAGAGTCACACTTCGATGCTTTGTTGGGCATATTGAGGGAGTGGGAAGGCCTGTTTATGTCGGAAAAAACTAAAGAAGCTTCTATAGAATCATTAGAAGCACCTGAAACGGGTGTCACTTGGAGTGATGATTGGGACGAGGGGTGGGAAAGCTTTCATGATGAGGAGCCAGTCCAGAAGGAGAAGACTGAATCTTCTCGATCCATCCATCCTTTGCACACATGCTGGATGGAGATCCTGAAGAAACTGATTATGCTGTCTCGATTTAGTGAGCCGGTGAGATTGATTGATCGGTCCTTGGAAAGGCCTGATGTGATATTGGTTGATGAGAACGATGCCCACAACTTGAGCCAGATGTTGATGAGCTCCGATTGCTTCATGGCTTTAAACTTAGCTCTGATGCTTCCATACGAGGCTGTACAATTGCGATGTTTAGATGCAGTGGAAGAGAAGCTTAAACAAGGCAGTTTCCCAGATAATATCGATGATAAGGGCTTCTTAGTTGTTATTTTGTCATCTGGTATTATTTCCACAATCACATCTAAACCATCCTATGGAGCTACATTCTCCTATATTTGTTATTTAGTGGGGAACTTTTCACGCCAATATCAAGAGTCTCAGCTATCAAGGATAACTCAGACTTCCTCAGGTGTGAAAGAGGAAGAGGGGTTCCACTTCACTTTCAGACGACTTGTGTTCCCATGTTTTGTGTCAGAGTTGGTGAAGGCTGATCAGCACATTCTAGCGGGCTTTCTTGTGACTAAATTTATGCATACAAATCCTTCTCTTAGCCTGGTCAATGTTGCTGAAGCTGCCCTCAGGAGATATTTGGGAAAGCACCTTCAGGAATTAGAAGCCCAGAACTCCTCTGCTGAAGCAAGAAGCCCTGAGATTTTGCACAACTCACTTTCGAGCTTGGAAGTCAAGTTGAAGAGCTCAATCAAGTCTGCATTGTCATTGCTTCCAAGTAGTATTTAATTCAAGTGGAACAAATATTTAATTGGACTGGAGCAGATCTATGGCAGAATTTTTGAGCGACACATCCTCAGCTAGGTCTTGTATTATTGAAGGGCGAAGTGAACATATCCATGCAATTTAGCGAGGTTTGGGTTTTCAAGCACAATTCAGTACCTGAACTTATTGTAGCTCTAGTTCATAATAGGATTTTTTTACGGGCTTTGTTTTTTGTTTGGCCCCTCTCCTCTTCTTGTACTTCGGCTTTTTTCTTTTGGGGGAGGGGGGTTGATGTAATCATTGTACACTGGACAGTTTTCATCTTCGCTGAATATACATGAGGATTTAGAGCAACTTTGTGGGCAGATTTAGCCTCAGCAGTTTGTTGACTATAAAACTTGTTGGAACTTAATAGTTCCATATGGATCTTTGGTCAAATAGACCTTAATGTTACAAATGAATTGTTACGACAAAGTTAGTTGGTATATGGTAAGACAGAGTTGAGTTAAACTGTGTAATAACTAATAGTAATGAAAATATGAGGGTTTCTAGTGGCAGAATGTTCATCCAGAAAACTAAAATTAGCCGGGTACACTTGGTAAGTACATAACAAGTACCACGGAGCACAAGGTGATGCGAGCACTTGAAATTGTGACAAACCAATGCAAATTAATGATTACAAATAAACTCAAAAATGTTTCCTAATCGAAGGCCTCAAGAAGGATTGTGCCGCTTGCCGTTGCACACAACATAGTAAATACAAAAGTTTTTAAATAGAATGATTAACTGAAGTAGCAAAAATAAAATAAGCAGTTCTTGAAGAATAATAATAACTATAAGTAGATGATACTTTTTTTTCAGGCCAAAAGTTCATGTATGAGAACTGAAGGAAGGAGGCTGAACTCAATAGATGCATATGGAGTATCAGTGAGCGACATGGAGGTCAGTCATATTTGGTAGGCGAATACGCTCCCCTGGTGTGGTAGTTCTTTCAGTTGGCCAATGATTTGTGTATACATGTTAATTACGGAGGGAAAAGGTGCCTCCATTGGATCTTTGACGCAGCATGATTCAGTCAACACCATCTTACCCGGCCTCTGAGTAAAAGCTTCAAACCGAGTTTTTAAACTAATATTCAAGCTTTTTCTTGTGCATTCTCAGGTGTTCAAAGCTTCTACTTCTGAATTCTTGTCTTTGTGTCCGTAAAATTCTATCTCTGTCCACAATAATAAACCACAATTGTAGTCACTGTCAATATCAAACACAAAAGTACCAAGTGATTGCTCTGTGAAACTACAAGCAACCAAAACCCTAGTAACAACTCTAACTGCACACTCATGGGGTAATAGGGTCCTTTTTTTTTTAAAAAAAAAAAAATTGTTTTTAGTTAAAAAAAAGTCACATGTTAGTCCAATTATCTTGAACAAGCATTTGACTTACTCGAAATCACCATGAGTCGCCTCTGTAATGCACAGGCTGCAAAGAGGAAGATTGAGCACATCCCGAACATGATAGTGATAGGAAAAGCATTGACCTTCAGGCATAAAAGTAAGAGCATAACCACATCAAGGATTCATCCAAATGGATAAAAAGAACACTGTCATAAAAGTAAGGGTTTCACGTTGCATACGTTATATAGAACAACACAAACAAAGATGTTAAGAGGCATCCTGAAGAAGTTCATGATGGTACTCCTGGCTTCCTCAGGAACATATTGGGACCTCATCTTCATCATGGATGGCCAGAATATCCCTACACAGGCCTCAAAGGTACAGAAGCCGAGAAAAAGGACACAACCTGAAAATGAAACTCCCCCAGCCTTCAAATTTGCAGGCACAAGGAACTGTTTCAATTGGTAAAAGTCAGAATGACCACCAGATATATAATCTAGCTTGGGATTTGAATTTGAAGAGCTGACTTACATTTGTCACGATTGGTAGCAGAAGGGAGGCACCAGAGATGGAGAAAACGACTTGCATATAGCTCTCAACTGTGGGAGATGAATGAGCTAGAAGCCGGGATGCAATAGAGCTCCCCAACATTGAAGCCAACATGAATGTCGCAAAAATAAACCCATGTGGAATTTCCTCATCATTTGGGCTCAGAGCAGGTGTCCACAGGAATACAAACGTGTACATCGAACCCTCAAACAATGACTGGATGGCTCCCAGCAAAGCTATTTTTTCATCTGATCAATGTAATGAAACCCAAATCAAACAAAAGGACTGAAACTGAAAGGAACAAGGAAAAAGAAGACCTGTAAAAACCCTGAAAACGATACCTTATCATTCAAACCTTATCAAGAAACGATCAATACCATCTTCAGGCAGTTACATTAGCAGTGATACTATCCAAAGAAAACATGGGATTTACTCACCAGAAGCAATAGCTATGGCCGCAGCCTTGAATTGTGAAAGCAAACCCCTGTTCTCTGAAGGGTCACCATAGTTCTCAGTCCATGATGATAAAATGATGGCCATGCCTATAGTGAGAGTACATGCTGCAGCATCAAAAGGTGCTACAGGCCCAAGTGCAAATGTATCAACCAGTAGATTTCCAACCAATCCAGAAACAATAGCAATAAGACCATTGCCAAGGAAAATCGCCTTAGAGAAGGCTACAGAAAGCCATTGTTGCTCGAAGCCCCTCTGCAAGGATCGAAGAAGAAAGCAATCCCAAAGTCAACATAAAAATCCGTCAAAAAATAAAATGTTATGCTATTGGACCAAGATAAACAACACTGATACATCAAAAAAAAAAAAAAAAAATCAAAGCATTTGCCAGTCAAAGATTGGATGCGGAAAATCTAGAAAGCACAAGCACCACCAAATTTCAACCTAGTCAATGACTATGAAATTTGATACATCTCCCTGATGCATGCTCTATAAAAACATCTACCAAATATCATTAATGGGCAGGTCGGTGCCTTCATGCGATGGAGAGAAAAACACAAACATTTCATCTACCACTGAGGAGCCCTCCCCCACCCTGTCCCCACGTAAGACAAAGTTTCTATTAACAACTTCTTATGGCCAAGAATGCCTCCTAAAGGTACAAACATCTAGTTAAATTTTGCCTTCATAAGGCAATCGATCAAATTAAAGGAACCATTGGGCCAGGTATTAAAGGTTCTAATTAACCGTATGCATTGCTTTCAGTTGCATCTAGCACATATTGTTCATGATAATCCAAAAACAAAGTAAATACATTCAGCATAAAAAATTATATGCAGACCTTGTTGTGCTCGGCAACCAGCCAGGATTCAAAGGCAGAGAAGAGGAGAGAAGTGGAGATGCCCCCAAGCACTCGACCCAGCATTAGCACTTTATATTGAGGAGAATGTTTGGTGATGCAACTCAGGATGTAGACTATACAATAGGTCACACATGCCCGCTTTCGGCCCCTGGAATTATTGAAACTAATTAAGTTCAACCAGAAGAAAGAAATGATATATATAAATGACATTTCATTAATACCAACAAAGTTAACACAAAGAAGCATTATTACTGTTTGTCAGCGAGGGATCCAACAATTGTTCCAAACACCATGGAGGATCCAAAACCAGCAATGAACAATTGCCCTATTTCCCCTTTCCCAAAACCATACGTGCTGTAGAGGTAGTATACATATGGACCCTGCAACCAGTCACCAGCTGTTCCACAAAAACAAGTCCAAAAAAAAACCCTATCCTCAGTATCCATACACATATTCAACTTATGATACATTTATCCAAACAGCATTTCTTGCAATTACTGAAATTGGTTCAGCTAAGAACTAGCACAAAGCACTATAGATCTGCATTAGGGGCAAAATCTTGTCTTAAAGATAGTGATTCTCTCACGCCTCAAAGCATCAATCCCATCACCCAAATTCTAACACTAACATCTAAGACATTGTGCAAAATGTGATTGTAACCTAATATGCACAAATGAATACATGATTGAAACGGACGTATGGGTCCTTGCAAATTGAGATTTTCCAGAAATGGGTCAAATTTGCGACATTTGTAACAAAAACTTGGCTTGATATGGATTCATACTTTGACGTGGTTTTCTGTATTTCAGTTGATACATTATGAAAGTGTCATTCTAATTTCGAACAACCCAGAATCACAGTACTTGTCATCATCCATTAAAGAATCCAAATTTTGCGGATGATGAAATGAAAGAATCGAAAATGTAAAAGATGAAAAGGGTACCCACCCATCATGAGAGAGTAAACTGTTAGATAATTGTTCTTGAAGGAATTGAAGGCGGGGGAGGTGTTGATGCGATCTTTGTTGGTCTTGCTGAGCTCCAGAAGAAGGACGACTAGTGTTAGGGATCCGAACACCAAGTAGTATAACATCTCCATTGTTGATTGTTAGTGTCACTCACCCACTCACATCCGATCAATTCCAAATTGGGTTTGCTTTAGGATACATAAACCTCCCTCAGTCCCTCTCATATGTATTTATATTTCCATACTCTTGTATTTGTATATAAGTGGAGACACAACAAACAAACACGGTATTGCTTTGCAAAAAGTTCAAAAATCAAATAAAATTAAACAGCATATGCACAGCCAGCTGTAAGAGCTCCTCTTTTCTCCCTTTCCTGTGAGATTGGGGTCTGGGTGTCGCTTTTTTTTTTTTTGTTTTGGAAAATTGAATTCTAATAATTTCAATTTTTTGTCAATTGGATCATAATAATTTTTATTCTATTTTTTTAGTCAGCGATTTCAATAAGCATAATCAAAATTATTTCTATTGATGCGTCTAGTTGTTTCCCAACAAAATGTTTTCTAGAAAAACTTTTTTGTAAACAAGAATACATTACAGTGTTTGATTTACATTCGAATATACGGAAAAGTTAATAACAAAGTTCATTTAAAATATCCAAATTATTCTTATTAATTAAATTTATAATATATTTTCAGTGATATTTTGAAAAGCTCCAGTATAAATAGTCTCGCTTACCTATGTGTGGAAAAAAAGAATTTTCTTAACTTCTTATTGGGAAAGTGTTTTCCCATGAACGATAGAAAAATTTTGGACCCCATCCAAAAACTTTTCCATCCACAATTTTCAACCAAACATGGGATAGTTTTATTAAATTGGAAAAATTGACCTCCTCTTATCCCTCGTTTTCAGGTATTCAGCCAAAAAAAATTGGAAAAATTGACAAACTTTCCTCGGAAACATTCACAACCAAGTGTTCTCTGTCTCTCTCTGTATTTTTTTTTTTTTTGTGGAAAAATTGGAGAGATCATTCCATTAACAAAACATGTTTATAAAACTACTCTAGGCATCCCTAGAGAGGCAACATCAAAAGCCCAAAACCAAAACAAATGTATTAAACTCTATCTCCTCCTACTCTGGTCTTTACATCTCTAACTATAAAGTCCACTAATAATTCAATTAAATGGACTTTATCTTGAAAAATTCTTGAGTTCCTCTCAAACCAAATATAATACACAAACGTTGTAAACATAAAAAATATATGATGTTTCTTTCTTTGAGACCAATTCACCTCTAACCGAAAGAGACTAACATTTTTCCAAGAGCACTTCGGCCAATCAAGTTTGTGTAGAACCAAATCCCAAACCTCCATACTGAATTTACATTACTAAAAAAGATGAACATGGCTTTCCTCACTTTCAGAACATAAAACACATCTATTTTCCAGTTGATAACCCATTCGTTGCATACGACTAAGAGTCAATAATATCCCTTTAATACATAACCATGATATGAAGGAGAATTTTGGAACTCGGTATTTATTCCAAATAAACAAGGCTCATTCAACGGGAACTAGAGAACCAAACAATGCAAAATATGTAACTGAAATAGAATAGCTACTGGAGAAACATAGATCAGAAGAAGCCAGAGTCAGATCATGTCTAACCTTGATAATGCATCCCCAGTACCAACTGCAACTTGCCACGCCAATTTACCTAAAGCCGCTTTATTCTAGAGAACAATATTTGCGATATTTAAACCTCCATATTTCTTTGGTAAGCAACAAGAATCCCAAGCAACAAGATGAGTTTTGGAGCCACCCCAAAGAAAGTGAGGACATAACTTCACCACAACATCTATCATATTCTGGGGAAGAATAAATATTTGCGCCCAATAAGAGTGAATCGCCATTAGGACACTGTTATTTGACTCCACCCTACCTGGATATGATAGCCTCCTTATTGCCCAACCCTTCTGCCTGCTACTCATCTTGTCAATGAGAATCTGACAATCATGATGCCCTTGTAGGTTTAACCAGAACTCTCAAGTACTTGAAAGGTAATCATTCCTCCTGAAAACCAGTGCAGTTAACTAATTCTACTTTCAACTCCTCTGATATTCCAACAACTATGATCGAAGACTTCCTAGAGTAGACAATGGAAAAGTAATTGTTTATCCCTCTTCTATGGCTCTACCTAAGAAGATGGAGGGGAAGAAGTGTCTTAAATGCCAAAGCTATGGACATTTTCAGGCCGATTGCCCTACCCGGAGAACATTGACTATTCAAGAGGTTCAAGAAATCGAAGAGGAGCTTGTGACCACTCAATAAGAACTGAATTATATCGTTGAGGATTGTGAAGATTCCTAGGATGAGATTCCTAAGGCTCTTAGGCCCGAGCAAGGAGAACTACTAATTCTAAGAAGGGTGTTGCACATGAATGAAGCTCTTGTTGATAAGGGGCAACGAGAATTGATTTTTAACTCAAGATGCACCATGGGTGGAAAAGTGAGATATTTGATTATTGATGGAGGTACTAGCACAAATGTGGCTTCGACTTACATGGTGGAGAAACTTATAAAGCTTCCTCTTATTCTACATCCTCGTCCTTACTCTTTGAAATGGCTCAACGACAACGGTGAAATTAAGGTAACAAAGTAAGCCCTAGCTAACCTTTCTATTGGTTCTAAGTATCATGATGTCATATTATGCAATGTTGTGCCTATGAATGCTTGTCATATTTTGTTGGGACGTTCATTGAAATTCGACAAGAATGCTATTTATGATGGGTACGACAACACTTACACTTTTGCGGTTAACAAGAAGAGGGTCAAACTAATGCTACTAGCACCACTTGAAGTATTACCTTCCAAGCCCAGGATGGGATGTGAGGAGCCTAAATACTTAAGCTAGACACGGGTTAAGAAGGCTCTAGGAAAGGGGAGGAAATCTCACTTCCTCCTAGAGGCCAATAAGAGTGAGGAAGTGAATACCCTGCACCCTCTTGTAGCCCCTTTGCAAAAATGATATGGAGATGTTTTCCTCAAGACTTGCCTTCGGGTCTCCTACCTATTCGTGGAACTGAGCATCAAATTCATCTCATTCCCGGTGCTCATTTACCCAACAAGGCGACATATAGGTGTAACCCTTTGGAAACCAAGGAGTAACGACAAGATGATGAGCTCATTGAGCGGGGATATGGCCGGGAGAGTATGAGTTCATGCTCCGTACCAAGTGTTGTAAGTCCCCAAGAAAGATGGCACGTTCTGGTTGTATGTAGATAACTCAGCGATTAACAACATCACTATCAAGTACTAGTACCCCATACCGAGGCTCAACGACATGCTTGATGAGTTGCACCACTTGCACGGGTCCCAAATCTTCTCCAAAATCGACTTTCGAAGTGGGCACCATAAGATTCCGATGCAAGTGGGAGATGAATGGAAAACGACGTTCAAAACAAAGGGAGGATCATACGAATGGACGGTCATGTCATTCGGCTTGTCTAATGCCCATAACACTTTCATGAGGCTCATGAACGATGTTCTTTGACCATTCATTGAGAAGTTTATGGTTGTCTACTTCGACGATATATTTTTGGTGTACTCCCAGGATGAGAATGAGCATATTGGTCATCTAGAGGCGGTGTTCAAAATTTTGAGGCAAAAAAAGCTATATGGGAAGATCAAAAAGTGTATTTTTTCACACCCCAAGTTGTTTTCTTGGGTTACATCGTCTCCATGGCGGGATCTTAATGGATTAATCCAAGGTGGACGCCATCCAATCTTGGTCGGTGCTTCTATCATTTCCAAGGTGTCGAGTTTCAACTGTTTAGCCTCATTTTAACAAAGATTCATATAGGGCTTTAGCACCATTACCACTCCTATTACTCAGTGTTTGAAAAAAAGGACATTTGAGTAGGCTAGAGTGGCATGATAAGCCTTTAAAAGGTCTAAGTCCAAGCTTTGTGAAGCTCTAGTGTTGGCTCTCCTAGAATTTACTCAAGTATTTGAGGTCGATTCCGATGCGAGTGGGGTTGAGATTGGAGTCGTACTTATGCGAAATCGGCGCCCAATTGTCTTCTTCAATGAAAAGCTCAACGGTTCAAGGAAAAACTATTCAAGCTATGACAAAGAGTTTTACGTCTTGACTCGAGCTTTGGACCATTGGTCTCACTATCTCCGGGCGAGCTAATTTGTCTTACATTTCGACCACGAGGTTCTAAAGTACTTGAATGGGAAACATAATCCTAACTCCCGACATGCTAAATAAGTTGAATTTCTGCAAAGTTTTAGCTTTGTAGCAAAGTATAAGAACTGGAGCATCAACGTTGTGGCATACACTCTTTCGAGGTGACATACTTTGTTGGCTATTATAGAAGCACGAGTGCACGGGTGCTCAGGTTTCAACACATCAAGGGGTATTATATTACATGGAAGATGAGGATTTTCAACCTCATCTACATTTGAATGGTGGTCCTTATGTCTTGCGGGAGGGGGGTTCCTTTTTAAGGGGAACAAGTTATGCATTCCATGTTGCCCCATAAGGAAGTTGTTGGACAAGGAGGTATATGGTGGTGGTCTTGCCGGACATTTTAGCATCAGCAAGACCCTTGATATGTCCAAGAAGTACTTCTATTGGCCTAAAAGGGGTGAGGACATTCAAGATGTAATCTCAAGGTGTTTAACATGCCAATAATCTAAGAGATAGTTTCACCAAGGGCCTTACACACCCTTACCAGTTCCTCAAAGCCCTTGGGAGGACTTGATTATGGATTTCATTGTGGCACTACCACAGACTTTAACGAGAAAGGATGCAGTTATGGTTTTGGTGATCGATTTTCAAAAACAGCCCATTTTGTTGCTTGTGATAAAATCGACGATGCATCCCACATAGCCTCTCTCTTTTTCAAGGAGATTGTCAGGCTTCACGACTTCCCTAGGAGAATCATGTCAAGCCGAGACACAAAGTTTCTTAGCCACTTTTGGAGGTCGCTAGAGAGACTTTTGGGAATGAATTTATTGTTTAGTACATCCCACCATCCACAAACTGACAGCCAAACAGAGTTAACCAACAAGACCCTCACCACTTTGCTTTGGGGTCTAGTTAGTAGGAGCTTGAAGGAATGGGATTTAAAGCTGAGACGTGCTGAATTTGCCTATAATCGGGCTTCCTCTCTTGCCATATGGCACTCTGCTTTTGAAACTTGCTAAGGAGTATGGTGAATGGTACTAATTCGCCTATAATCTCTTGAGTACCATTCACCATAATCCATACACTAAATAGTCAATACACATAATCTAAAGCCTTTCTTAATCAAACCTAAATCATTTAATTAGAGAAACCTAAGAGATTTACCCCAAATATAGTATTTCCAACTACATAACTTCATAGTTACCATAATGACATTAGTTTCATGCAGATATAGGCAAAATATGTCGAGTCACATACTCAAAATAAAAATATGTTAGTGTGACATAAGAATCAACCAGACTGATGCAACCTAACCTACGCCTACACTCACACTCCGATCTTAGTTTTCTAAGTCTCAAGCTAGACACCTAACGGTAACAACAAAAGTCAAACCTTACTCAGACAATAATGTCGCATCTCTGAGGAAATATAAGACAAAATAGTAATTAATCGACCAATTGCATAACATCTTCTCCTAAACAACAACTATTATCCAAACTAAACAACAATACTTGTCTTATAAAACTTAAATAACATTAAATATTTA
This sequence comes from Portulaca oleracea, assembly GCA_029582165.1. Classification (NCBI taxonomy): domain Eukaryota; kingdom Viridiplantae; phylum Streptophyta; class Magnoliopsida; order Caryophyllales; family Portulacaceae; genus Portulaca; species Portulaca oleracea. The sequence continues at coordinate 45,880,309 of CM055868.1, read as the reverse complement.
ACTAACTTCAAGTCTTTCTAACAACATATTTTAAACCTACTATCGATTATATCGACCTTACTTTTAATTTCCATCCCCTTCAAAGTACTCTTCATTTGAAAACAAAACATTTACAAAAAAAAGAGACATAACTCAATGTAGACACCAGTTTGTATCGGGACAAGTGCCTACAAGTATAACCGGGAGCAACACAAATACTTCATTGCAAGATTGGGCCCAAAAAAACCCTCGAAATGAGCTAAAAATGGGCTGAAAACAAAGCAAGGTCACTTGGTCTTGTGCCAAATCCAAGTAGTTGGGCCCAAAAGTGACAAGACCCAAAAAGAGGAGCAAAAGGGACTAGAAAATGAGGAAGTTCGTTTGACCTTGTTCACTTTTTAGTCACCTCACCAACCCACCACGAAAACCTTCATTTTCCATCATTTCCACTACATGTGTTCAACCTTTTGAATCCCATTTTTTCACAACTCTCATTGGTCTTATTTCTTTTTATAAAGGTAAAGTACACATCAAAAGTTTTCCAACACTTTTTGGATCGTCTCAATCGGAATCTAGATGAAAGAGTTATGGTCTTTTGAACTTGAACTTGAACTAATCTCAGAGCAAGGCCAAACGACCATGCCTAGTTTCTAGGCAAGGCCCAACAACCTATAATCCCTGCCATGGCCAAAAGCAGCCAAGAAAGATTCAAAAGTCATATGACCTTGCTCCAATTCTTTAAGTCGAGCCCAAATGCAACAAAAGCCCATAAGAGCTCTCAAAAGCCACCTGACTTTGCTCGGCCCACAAACAGTCCGCGTGCATTGCCACATCACCAATCCATGTGAGGATGCCTCAAAACTCATCTGACCTTCCTCACTGCCATGTCATCACTCCTCGCCAATTCCCGGTCAAGATCTCGCGATGCACGCCTTAATGCCTTCGACCCATGCAAAGTCAAAACCCATACGACTTTTGAAGGGGGATTGGGGGCAAAAATGGTTAATCATGATTGATCATTCCATCTTTTGCACACCCCCATCCACCTATAATAAATCCCCCCCTTCATTCCACCATTCGGGGCATCCAAAATTCATCCAAGAAATCCCCTATCTTCCCTCACCATTCTCACATACACAAAGTTCAATATCATCGTTGCATCGATATCGAAAGAACTCCGACATATTGGCTTTTGTTTTCTTCCATCCCACCTAAGTCTCTTGCATGCTTTGTAATTCATATAAAGTTAGATTGTTCATCTTGTAATCTCTTTTGTGTTACCCTTGTATATTATTTTGTAAAAAGTCTTTATACTCGCATGACATGAATATAATATTGTAAAACTCTTTTAAACTTCTCTTCGCTCTTTTTCATTTCAATATCAGTTCTAGTAGATTCTATTTTCGTAATAGGCGAGTCCAAGAATTCTTCAACTCTTGGACTCGTAACCTTAACCCCGGATTCGGAATTCGGGTTCACAGGCCGGGGTTTTTATCATTTTCTTTCTTGGTTCGTTGGTTTGCTTAAATCAACTAGTGACTCCTTTTCTATCCTAACTTGCATGGTTCATCTTTGTGACTCTCTGTTCTGTTTGATAAGCTAAAGTGACATCTTTCCCGAGACCACACTAAGGAGCCAACTAAAAGAGGAAATATAGTAGAAATTGGTGGCCTTGCTCTCTTTCTAACCCATTTCCGTAGGCAATGGGCCCAAAAGATCACTAGCATGGCCCAGGCAAAGCCATTTGGCTTATTGGGTCAGTCCAATGGCCTCAGTCCCCTTTTGGCCATGGTGAAGGTCCTGAGATGGATGCGGTTCAACATTCGTTGATCGAAGACATTGTCCTTAAATGAATGCGCAAAGTCTAGGATACTTAAAGAATCAAAGGGTTTCATTTCAAAAAAAAAAAAGAATCCTTATTTAAGGATTAAGCAACCTTAGCCGGCCCTCAATCACATTTAAGTAGTGCATCTGGAAAAAGGGTCTATCGACGCGACCTTTTTCCCGGGTCCTACACTCATTAATATCTAACTCTAGCTGTCAAAAGAGATTAAAATTCATTTCAATTAATTTAGAAGAGAAGTGAACAAGTTAAATCTTTCACAAACAATTGGCTCTCAACCTAGAAACAACAGAGTTCAGAAATAATTTAAATTCACAAAAAATCAGAAAAACCTTTCATCCTATAGTGCGAAAATAACATATCGACTTTCAATCTCAAAATCAAACCTCAGATATCAAAGTAGTCCCTTGCCTTTTTTATGAGATCAAGTATTTAACCTTGTTCTTAAAGAGATGTATTTACCCTTGCCTTTTTTATGAGATCATGTATTTAACCTTGTTGACAACTAATAAGAATGAATTATACATATACAACGCACACATACTCCCTCCGTTCCATATTAATTGTATAATTTTTATTTTCACGGTCTCTAATATCGAGTCAATTACATTTACCCTACCTGAGATTTGTTGTAATAATTTTTACACACCCCATTGTGAAATAATTTTTACCTTACTTCACATAAGCTCTGAGTGTTTTTTATCCTACCCGAGGTTAGTCGTAATAATTATTATACAAACCACTTTTGTGAAATAATTTTTACCCTATCTCACAATAGTTGCAATTGATTTTTACTTAACTTGTTATGACAATAAGTTGTTGGAAATATTTCAAGAGTATAAGACAATTATATAGCCTAAAGAATAAAGTATATCAAGTATAAGGATCATATATAAGTGAAACAATAAGAATATGATCAACACGGGTGAATCAGGGAGCAACACGGGTCGTGTTGCCTTCCAGAGAAAACAGTTCCTGGGCTCAACACAGGTCGTGTTGAGCCAACACGGACCGTGTTGAGCCAACACGGACCTTGTTGAATCCAACACGGGTCGTGTTGATGCCAGGAATGGTTTTTAATGCTAACGGCTATATGATTTCGTGTAATTAGTTTTTGATATGATAATTAAGCACGATAATTATAAGATTCCAACAGCTATATGACTTGACTTGGTCAAGGTCATATTAAGTGTGTGATCCTCCATTAAAGACACTTGATTGCTCTTTGACTAGGGCATCCTAAGTGTGTTGGCATTCTCCTATAAATAGGAGGCTCCCTAGGCTATTTGAGACACACCAATCTAAGCTATCACATTTTCACTCTTGTCTAGACTGCAGCTATACTTGAGTGATTCAAGAGAGAAACTATTATTCTTGAGTGTTTACAAGTGCTAAGTTTTATCCCTTTGAACATTTACGGTATCGTAAATAGTTCTTAAGGAAAGTGAGTATTGAGCCACAACTCTTAGCGTTATCCAAGCGAGTGTTCATTATTTATATACCGTTACTCCCTTTCCTCCAACAATCTTAAGAACTATTTAGGAATGGCCTCGCTACGTGATATGTCTAGCAATTTCCAAAAGCTAGAGCGCTTTGAAGGAGTGGATTTCCGACGTTGGCAAAGCAAGATGCATTTCTTGCTAACGACTCTCAATGTGGCATATGTGCTTAACATTGAGATTTCTCCCAAGGTGAATCAAGAACCGTCGGCCAAGAAGGTGACAACCGAGGAGTCTCCAAAGGAGGATGCAATTGTCAAGAGTTCCACGGGAGATGGAAGTGATGATCAAGTAAAGACGTCCGTGGAAGATGCGAAGGCTACTCGGCAAAGGCTCAAGATGGAGAATGATGACTATATTTGTAGAGGATGCATTCTCAACGGGATGAGCGATACCCTCTTCGATGTGTATCAACATGTGGAGATGGCAAAGAAGCTTTGGGAGATGCTTGAAGCTAAGTACATGTCGGAAGATGCGTCAAGTAAGAACTTTCTTGTTAGTCAATTCATGAAATTTAAGATGGATGATAATAGGAAAATTCTAGACCAATTCCATGAGATTCAACGTATTTTAAGTAACTTCAAGCAACACAATTTGAACATGGATGAAACCATAATCGTATCCTCTATAATTGACAAGCTACCTTCTTCTTGGAATGAAACTAAAAGGGCTCTCATGCACCGGAAAGAGGCTATGTCTCTTGAAGGTTTGGCTAACCATCTTCGGATTGAAGAGGAGTTACGCCTACAAGATGGTACCAAAGAGCAATCTAAGGTCCATATGGTGCAAGAGAATAAGGGAAACAAGAATAAGAACAAGAGCCTCAACAAAACTAGCAAGGGAATTCAAAAGCCTAAGCAAGTTTGTTGGGAATGTGGCAAACCGGGGCACACAAAGAGAGAGTGTTACCAATGGAAAAAGAAGCATGGTCTTTTGAACAAAGATACATCTAAGGGCAAGAATAAGGAGAAAGAACCCAATTCCTTCGTGGCCATGATTAAAGATCATATTAACATGGTATCCATTGGTTGTAATGATTGGTACATAGACTCGGGTGCGTCAAGGCATGTTTGCGTTGACAAGAGTTTATTCAAGACTCTCAAACCGGCGGATGATGGTCTGAAACTCTACATGGGCAACAACCATCCGGTTAAAGTTGAAGGCATTGGGCAAGTGGAACTTGTTTTCACTTCCGGTAAGACTTTGCTCTTAAATGATGTGTATTTAGCTCCGGAAGTATGTAAGAATCTTGTATCCGGTTATCTCCTTAGCAAGTTTGGTTTTATGCAAGTTTATGATGGAGATAATTATGTACTTTCCAAGGGTGAGACTTTTGTAGGGAAGGGATATGCTTATGGGGATATGTTTAAGTTGAATGCGAAAAGTAATAAAAATGGCATGATTTCCGCTTATATGCATGTGTCTACTTTGAATAAGTCTTTTCTATGGCATGCTAGATTAGGACATGTGAACTTTTCAAAGTTGAAAGAGATGTCTAATCTTGATTTGATTCCTAAGTTGAATGATGACATAGAAAAGTGTAAGACATGCATGCTTAATAAAATCACTAAAAGTTCATTCTCAAGTATAAAAAGAACTTCTAAATTGCTTGATTTAATTCATAGTGATTTAGGAGATTTTCATAGTACACCTTCAATAGGAGGTAAGAAGTATTATGTGACATTCATTGATGATTATTCTAGATATTGTCAAGTTTATCTTTTAAGTTCTAAAGATGAAACACTTGAAAAGTTTAGAGTTTACAAAACTAGAAGTGAACTTCAATGTGAGACCTTGATTAAAACTTTAAGATCCGATAGGGGAGGGGAATATTATGATCCAAAGTTTTTCCAAGAAACGGTCATTGTTCATGAGACAACCGCCCCGTATACACCACAACAAAATGGGGTTGCGGAAAGAAAAAATAGAACTTTAAAAGAAATGGTGAATTCTATGTTGTCAAACTCCGGTTTAAGTAATGGATTTTAGGGTGAAGCCATGTTAACGGCTTGTTATATTTTGAATAGAGTTCCATTCAAAGGGAATTCTAATACCCCATATGAGTTATGGAACAAAAGAAAGCCAAGTCTTAAGTATTTTAAGATTTGGGGTTGTAGGGCTATTGTAAGAGTCCCGGAACCTAAGAAAAGGAAATTAGGTGAAAGAGGAATTGAGTGCATCTTTATAGGCTATGCTCAAGATAGCAAAGCTTATAGGTTTTTGGTGGCTGAGCCAAATGAGTACATTTCGGTGAATACCGTAATGGAATCAATAGATGCAATTTTTGATGAGACTAGGTTCTCTTTAATTCTTAGACCTAAAGATGTAATTCAAGATATTGTTCCTATAATTGAGCCTCAAGATGAAAATCATGAGGGTATATCCGTACAAGATGATCTTCCCACTCATGAGGTTATTCATGATGAAGAAGATAAAAGTATTGAGTTAAGAAGGAGTAAAAGACCAAGGAAACCAAAAGACTTTGGTTCGGACTTCTATGTTTATTTAGTAGAAGGTTCAAGGGACTCAGTTGAAAGTGAGACCCTATGTATGTACAACATAGATAAGGATCCTAAAACTTTTAAAGAAGCTATGCAATCTCATGATGCTTCTTTGTGGAAAGAAGCGGTACAAGATGAGATTGATTCGATAATGGAAAACAATGTTTGGATATTGGTTGACCTTCCTCCGGGAAGTAAACCAATTACCTCTAAGTGGATCTTTAAAAGGAAAAAGAAAGTAGATGGTACCGTTGAGAGGTATAAAGCTCGTTTGGTTGTAAGGGGCTTTACTCAAAAGTACGGTATTGACTACTTTGATACATATGCACCGGTGGCTAGGATAGCTTCAATACGTGTATTGTTAGCTTTAGCTACTATCCATAAGCTAGTTATCCATCAAATGGATGTCAAAACGGCATTCTTAAATGGAGAACTAGAAGAGGAGGTGTATATGGAACAACCCGAAGGGTTTGTTGTTGAAGGTCAAGAAAAGAAAGTTTGTAAACTTATAAGGTCCTTATATGGACTTAAGCAAGCACCTAAGCAATGGCATCAAAAGTTTGATGAAGTAGTGCTTTCAAGTGGTTATAAGATCAATGAATCAGATAAGTGCATATACTCTAAGTTTGAGAATGGAAAAGGGGTGATTATATGCCTATACGTTGATGACATGTTGATCTTCGGGACCGACATGGAACAAGTTAATAAGACCAAAGAATTTCTATCCTCAAAGTTCTCTATGAAGGACATGGGTGAAGCGGATGTAATTCTTGGTATTAAGATCATTAGAAATAATGATAAGATAAGTTTATCTCAAGAGCATTACATTGAGAAAATATTGAATAAGTTTGGAGGTGATAAAGTGTATCCGGCAATGACACCTTATGATCCAAGTAAGAAACTAGAGAAAAATTTGGGTTCTCCGGTTAATCAACTTGAGTATGCTAAGTTGATTGGGAGTCTCATGTATGCTATGACAAGTACAAAGCCAGACATTGCTTATGCAATTGGCATGTTAAGTAGGTTTACAAGTAATCCGAGTAATATGCATTGGTTTGCAATTCGGAGAGTATTAAGATATTTAGCTGGTACTAAAAGTTATCAACTCACTTATAAAGGAGAACCTTCGGTATTAGAAGGTTACTCGAACGCGAGTTGGATTAATAAAGGAGATTTCTCCTCTACCAGTGGATGGGTGTTCCTTTTAGGAGGTCGAGCGGTTTCTTGGGGTTCTAAGAAACAAACTAATATAGCGGATTCCACTATGTCTTCGGAGTTAGTAGTGTCTACAATGGCAAGTCAAGGCACATTGGTTTGAGACATGCTTACATACATCAACTTATAAGGGATGGAGTAGTGACTTCAAGATATATCAAGTCAAAAGAAAACTTAGCTGATCCTTTAACTAAAGGATTGTCTAGAGACTTGATAAAAGGCACTTCAAAGGGGATGGGTTTAAAGTATAGCTCAAATATCTACTAATCACAACAAAGACTCAACTTTATGAATTGGAATACCACCAATTTCTAAAGTTCAAATGAGTACTGAGTTGCTTAAATTAGTAGGAAGCATCAATTTTATTATCCCAAGGACAAGTGATGCTTAAAAATCTGTAATGGCAAGAGGATGAGTATTAGTACTCTTAATAGACTTTGTGGAAAGCCTAATTACAGGGGTGGTATAATTACAAAGTTTACCTATGTAAGTGTAATGTGTGGCCGCATAAAGGAACTATGAGCTAAAGTTTCGAAACACTTACGAAGGATAAGGACACAAGGCCAGATAATAGTGTCAAGGTATTTACACTCAAGTTTTAAATATATGTGTGTTATGAGTATAGTTGGTCAATATGAATCCAAAGTTCAAAGCTATGTCTACTTTGCGATTTGGACACAATTTTGGCTCATATACACTAATTGAAAAGTTCAAAGAGTAATCTACTTTTCATTAGGCATATGTTTGTGAGTTTCTCTGGTGATTACAAGTTAAGGTATATCTCAAATAGCGGGGGTTTAAGCTCCTTAAGTAAAGTTATTTCAAGGGTTTTACATACTCTTGAAATAGCGGGGGATTGTTGGAAATATTTCAAGAGTATAAGACAATTATATAGCCTAAAGAATAAAGTATATCAAGTATAAGGATCATATATAAGTGAAACAATAAGAATATGATCAACACGGGTGAATCAGGGAGCAACACGGGTCGTGTTGCCTTCCAGAGAGCAAGAAAACAGTTCCTGGGCTCAACACGGATCGTGTTGGATCAACACGGGTCGTGTTGAGCTAACACGGACCGTGTTGAATCCAACACGGGTCGTGTTGATGCCAGGAATGGTTTTTAATGCTAACGGCTATATGATTTCGTGTAATTAGTTTTTGATATGATAATTAAGCACGATAATTATAAGATTCCAACAGCTATATGACTTGACTTGGTCAAGGTCATATTAAGTGTGTGATCCTCCATTAAAGATACTTGATTACTCTTTGACTAGGGCATCCTAAGTGTGTTGGCATTCTCCTATAAATAGGAGGCTCCCTAGGCTATTTGAGACACACCAATCTAAGCTATCACATTTTCACTCTTGTCTAGACTGCAGCTATACTTGAGTGATTCAAGAGAGAAACTATTATTCTTGAGTGTTTACAAGTGCTAAGTTTTATCCCTTTGAACATTTACGGTATCGTAAATAGTTCTTAAGGAAAGTGAGTATTGAGCCACAACTCTTAGCGTTATCCAAGCGAGTGTTCATTATTTATATACTGTTACTCCCTTTCCTCCAACATAAGTGTTACTGAAAATCTAGATCTTCGATTTCCACCTTTGCTACTGAAGATCAAGAATTCAAAACAACATTTGAATGTCATGAAATGTTATCCTAGGAGCCAAACAGGAAGTATTCTATAATGAAATCTCAGTCTCCATCATCTATGTTCCATTAAACTTTCCTTAACCTCTCATTCCTTCCTTACTACCCTCTACACTGCTGATCATGTAGATCAATCCTAAACCCTTTCGCAGTTGTCGATTTTCATCAAAATTTCAAAATGTGAATCTACCCATACATAGCTAGTTATTGATTCATACATCATGATTTAAGTTATTCACAGTAAAAAAAAAAGTGATAAATAAAGAATACCCCTACTCCTAGCTAAATGCTTCATTATATAAGTTATTAGTCGCGTGAAAAAATTATGCGTCCAATACGATATGGATCGCTTTGTTAAGTCGTGACATCCTAGTTATGTAGTAGTGTTGCAATAACACTTACAACGAACCTCAAGTAGGGTAAAAATCACTTACAATTTATGTGAGGTAAGGTAAAAATTATTTAACAAAAGTGGGGTGTGTAATAATTATTACGTCAAACTTCAGGTTGGATATAAAACACTTAGAGCTATTGTGAGGTAATGTAAAAATTATTTCACAAATGTGGGGTGTGTAAAAATTATTACCGCAAATCTCAGGTAGGGTAAATGTAATTTACTCCTCTAATATCCCTGGTTGATTGATAATTTCTTACATAATATGTTATTAACGATTGTAATATTATACTTTTATATTAGTATTTTTTTCGTTACGAATCAAATGGTGGTAATCTTATTATTCTTATATAACAACTCATTGTATATATTGAAAAACTTATGGTCAAAATTTTTAAAATTTGACTGCATACCTTCCAAAGACGACAATTAAAATGTAACGGAGGGAGTAGTAATTAATTATTTGTAGATTAAAAGAAAAGTTATCATAAGAAGATGATTTTCAAAATAAAAGAAAAGTCTTCTTTCAGATTATTTTCACAAGATAATATTTGGAATTTTTTTTTTAAATTTTAGACGCCACAATTTGTTTGAAGTAAAAATCATAACTATGAATTCCTCATAGAAATAATTATTATATTGCATATAGTACCTCCGTCCCAAAATGTTTGTCCTTTGACTGAATTTTAACCATTAATTACTTAGAAATTACAATGTGTTATGATATGAAATTATCGTCATTAGAAACAGTGGCGGATCTAGGTCTTCTGAGTAGGGGTGGCCAATACACTGATCGAATCTAGGTCTTCTGATTAGGGGTGGCCAATACACTGATATATTCATCCGATATACATAAATTCTGTAATTTTTTTCCCAAATTATACCAAAAAATTTTTTTTACCGGTGGCCGTGGCCACCCCAGGCTATGCCTGGGATCCGCCCCTGATTAGAAATATACCTTATTAAAAATTACAATGACGGTAATTTCATATCGTAATTTATTGTAATTTGAGAATAATTATGTCAAAATTTAGTCAAATGACAAACATTTTAAGACGGAGGTAGTACAAAGCATATCCTGATCTTAACCAAATGCCATTAAAAGTATTAGATGTAATGTAACCAGTAACCACTTATATGATGAAAGACGGCTTTCAAAACAACTCAAAGATAAGAAATTAAAATGATAAAATCCTCTAGAAAAAGACAGACAAGGTGAGATGAGGATATATCCAGATGGGATCGCACATACTATAAGATGAAAGGGCCACCACAAGATCAAATTGATTTCCACACAAAATATCCTCACTGAAACATCCAATGGTCCACCACTTTAAACAAATCACTAACTCATACTATCATGCAAAATCCCATAACTCATTCTCATTCCTCGATCAAATATCATCATATAATAATAATAATATCATCTAAATTTCTAACCCATAAGCTACTGTCTTGTTTTACCCTTTGATTGTAAATCTCAATTTTGAAGCACAAAACTCAACTAAATGGCTACCTTCACCTCAATCACCCAACACCAATCAATCTCATCTTCTCTGTATCAGATAGTTCATGAATCCAGCATTCTTTACCCCTCTAAATCTGCTCAAGAACACGGCTTTTCGTGCTCCTTGATGGTCACCCCGGTGCCGAGTCAGAGAAGGAGGTTAAAATTCTGCAATATACCAACGAGGTTAAGCATCCGAAATGCAGCAACTAAGCCTGCAAAATCACCAGGTATATGAGACTTCTTCAGAACAGTTTGCACAGCCAGGTCAGTAGGTGTCTTGTGATCTGAATGCTTTTTCTGATGCTGATTTTGTAATGCCTTTGTTTTGGAGAAATTAGCGGAAGAAGAGTGGAAGGTAAAGCGTGAACTCTTGCTCCAGAAAAAGGTATGCAGTTCTCAGCTTTCAGAGGAGTGAAGATTCAATGTCTCAGAATAATATTCAAATGCTATCCATGAAGAGATTCTGCTGTTAACTGGTGCATCATTTAATACAAGATATTTACTATTAACTTATGGGTCAATGGTTTATAAGCTCAGCCTTACAGCAAACAACTCCCGTTGTAGATCCCGCTTTTTCAGGGTTTAGGGAGTTCAAAAGATAGGCAACCTTACAAGCACTCATGCAAGTAGGGAGAGAGATTCAGGCTCAACCTTAAACCATCTGTTGAGAATTTTCTGATCAACCATAGCTGCATAGTGCATCCCACAGTCCATGTCCAATTTTGTGTACCCAGATACTGATCAGTGACCCCTGAGCTTAAATTAGATCAAATTTCAGCCTGGTTGTACAAGTTAGCAAACACCATCCCACACTCCATTCCACAGTCCAAGCAGTCCAATATCCCAGCAGATTTCATATATGGAAGACTCCTAACATGTCTAAACAGAATAATTACACTTAAGCTCAGGTAACAAACCTGTCAAAAGCTCCAAACATCCTGATAACTCTGTCTGATTCTCATGTTGCAAATGCTAACATAGATTAGAATAACTCCACGCATGGCCGAGGCAGATTTATCATGAGAGAGCTTGCAGAAACCATAACAAATTCGTGTAATTAATGCATCACGTAATGCTAAATGTTAGATGATGAGCAGGTTAAAATGAAGGCACAGCACCAAATAGCACATAGTAAGATAAGGGGTCAAGAGACAATGAGAAATTCCCATTAATCAATAGGAAGGGAAAGTCATGCTCTCATTCCCTAATTCAGATCTCATTTGCAGGTCAGAAGTGTGGAAGTGAAAGAAGCTCTGCGTCTCATGAACGAGAATAACTTTGTAATGCTTGATGTCCGCCCAGAGGCAGATTTTAAAGAGGTTAGCATGCTAATCTCATCACATACGTTTCTTTCAATATATCAGGTATCCAGAAACTTAGGCAACCGTAGACAGCATAACCATGCATTGAGGAAAACCATAGCTTAGATGAATAAGTAGTAACCACAAGTTCTCAAGGCAATCTAAGGTTTTCAATTTTTGAGTAGGCCCATGCACCAGGAGCCATAAATGTACAAGTATACAGGCTTATAAAGGAGTGGACAGCATGGGACATTGCTAGACGAGCTGCGTTTGCATTTTTTGGAATCTTTTCTGGCACAGAAGAAAACCCCAACTTCATACAAGGTAAAATAAAAAAAAAAAAGTGTAAAACACCAACATTCACACTTAGACATGCACACACTTCAAAACTTACAAATTATATGCTTTACTCTGGCAGAGGTTGAATCAAAGATAGCGAAAGATGCAAAGATTATAGTGGCCTGCACAGCTGGGGGCACCATGAAGCCTTCCCAAAATCTTCCCGAAGGCCAACAGTCAAGGTATGTAGACCTTCTCCTAAACAAACCCCTTCCCCGGTTCCCCCCAACAACCAAATTGGAGAAATCAAATGTAGTCACTTAAGGAACTCAGAAGTATTTCTGAAAATAGGGTCAACAGAACTCAACTGTTTCACTTACCACAAACAGGTAGGCTAATCAGCTAATGTACTACACAACAGTTTACAGCAATTTTCAAGACTACAGATATAGTGTCTCCTTATGCATTTCAACTTTCTAATTCGTGTCATATGAACGAATCAGGTCATGAATCCAAAACTGTATGTGATAAGATATTATCAACCAAGTCACCTTTGCTTAATTCATACACAGCATAAAAAGATTGCATATCTTGAAACCATTCTTTGTCATTTGAACAAAGAGTTTCTTCAAAAGAATCAAAGATCTTCCAGCACATGCCAAATTACTTTGATTTTCCAGTGAAAAGCTAACACACTGTCATCAAAACTTTGATATCCAGGTCATTGATAGCGGCCTACTTGCTTGTACTCAACGGATACACAAACGTGTTCCATCTTGAGGGAGGCCTTTACAATTGGTTTAAGGAGGGTTTGCCAGCTGTTGCAGAAGAATAACTTCGCAGATCACTATGAGATCAACCCAAATCATTAGGTTATTATGAACACTAATTTGTACCGGTGGCTGTGGTCCTGTGCATACTGCAATGAACTCCCTTCGTCTAGAGTTGAGTTCATACTTACACTATTACTTTTGCATCCACAGTAACAATTGAGAAATTTGCATATGCGCCCACTGCTGCTTGGTGTACCATATGCAAAAATTTAAAAAATTCCTGTATAACCAATACACATTTTCCATAGCATGACAGAAGTAAAAGTTGTGAGCTTGTAGTAAGGCCAGCAAAGAGTCCGTAAACTTGCTTCCATAACCAATTTCCAACAAACAGGGATCATCTGATTAAACTTCAAATTGTGAAAGATTTGATCATGTATATATGATAACCCATTGCTCACGAAATATGACTATATATATTGAATTGTGACAAAATAGAACACAAACAAAAATAGTACTTTCTAGCATTGGATAATATCAAGACTTACAAGTATAGTCACTCCAACGTCAGGCAAAATTTCTGTTCATATATATATATATATATATATATATATATATATATATATATATATATATAATGTCTCAAAAACCTGGAGCTTGAAACTTGAAGCATGGGACTTGGGAGCACCCTTATGTCTCCAACACATTCACTTTTAGAAGTTGAATGAGTACTCTGGGAATTCATTTCGATGCCCATAAATCCAGCAGTCATACTAAAGATATGGTGCTGGTGCATATTGGTGAACTGGAGTAACTCATTCTTTATGCTCTTTGACAATGAGGGTTCAGAAAAATCTGCAAATACTCAAAGTACAGATATCTGCATATTTGCAACATCCTTTATGCTTTCAACGAAACCCTTGCCATCTCAAGAGCGCCTGCATAAGTCTGATTGCCACCAATAAAGCCACTCATGTGAACAAATACACAGCCAGGGATTCCTGCTCTATCAGAAAGTTCTTTTCCTTCCAAACCCCTCCAATGATTAGGCAAGGGTTTCCGACTATCAAATTTATCTGGTCCAACAGCTACTGCCCGGAGTCTCCAAGAAGTTCTTCTATCATCCTGCATACACCAGATGTTGTGGAAAGCAAATAAGCACAAACGTGCTAGGCAAAGATCTTGCATAAAATCCAACTTGCATAATATGCATCCAATATAGGATGCTTGATGTATCTAACTAGCCACATAAGAGAGTAACAGGTAGCATATAGGCACTACATTGAAGCACTTCCACTAGTAGCATAAGATTTACAATAAAACGAAATTGTTACCTCATAGATCACGTATTTGATGGAAGGCTCAACCTTCATTTCCTCCTCAAGCTCAAATATATGGGGCTTCCACTGTTCAGAAAGGGAACAGAAATCGCAACTCTTAGGAAAAAGAGAAATAACAAGATCGCAGCTCAGATGATAAAGAAAGCAACCCATTGTAACGTAAGAAATATGAAAACAGTCTTTATTCTCCCTCCAATCTTCAGTCTCCACTCCCCTAGTCACCAACCAAAGGAATGAATAATCTTTTGCTGTTAGCTTATTTAAGAATACAGAGAAAGGGAAGGGGGGTAGAAAAAAGGCCATGAGCTCTATTTTACATTGCCATATTGCTCAGATTTATAACTTGTACTTTTAAAAGAACTTTGAAGTCACTCCCTACAAAGAACAGAAAAGGCTAAAGATAGAAAAGTCACAATCTTGTCTTTTCTTGGGGGAGGGGTGGAGGGGAAGTAAACAGCTGAAATATACTAGAGTTCAATTGTTCAATTTTTAACAGCAAAGAGTTTAATTATATTAGGAAATAGTTAATACACGCCATATCGTTCACTTACAGGGCAAGACATCCTGAGAACCATGATTTCTCCACTAGGATCGATGTTGTGCCTTTCAGCAAGGCAATCCTTAACAATTGATCGAGCTAGCAACCATGACTTTGCATGATAATGAATGCTCTGTGACAGAAATATACCATGTAAATAAGTGCAATAACTAATCCCAATGCTATTTTTCTTGAGGCAACTGATCCATCCAGAAATAAAAAGAACCAACAGAAAAATAAGAATGGCAAAATGATAGTTCGACATAAGCTCTGAAAATTTTCACCTCTAAGAACTCATTCCCGGCTAATGCCATTGCCTTTTGAAAGGCAGCATCTTCTCTCTCAGCCGACTGATCAGGATCTGTCCAGGAAAGATTCAACCTTCCTACTCTTGATGATAAGTATGTGTTAACAGCATACTTTGGTGACAAGTCTGTGTCGTACTGATTGACCCCGTTGTCTACAGCATCAATTGCCTATCACAAATGAAACATCAGGGTGTGAATTCAAAGAAATATATGTACAGGAATGAGCAGCGGTACACCAGACAAACGGAAATGTGACATGCCTTTCCCGCCACCACAAAAAAAAAAAAAAAAAAACAAAGAGTAAACAGACCAATCCTAAATTCAGCCATCTCAAGTTAGACAAACAAAAAAATTATCTGGTAAATTCTTTCACTCATCAGCTACCCTAAGAAGCACGGACTCGGACACGAGACACGGATACGACACGACATGGATACAAGGACACGCAATTTTTGAAAAATTAAGGACACGACACGTACCTTAATTTATGGTACTTCAAAAAATATCAAATTCTACTTTAAAAATGTTTGTTAATGAATATATTTTCTTTAATAGTTTATGAATCGTAAAACTATATATATAAAACATAAAATTTTATAAACTAATGGAAGACGGACAATGTAATGTGAAAGAGGGACAAAGGTATGTGTAAGATGGTAAAGCAACAGGAAAAAATAATGATGCATTGAAAAAAGGAGATCATAGTTGAGGATGTCTATGGATGTGGCTAGCTGAAAATGTGATGCCCGTCATTGATTCGGAAGTGTCCTAAGGTTGGGATACGCGTGTCCACCATGAATCCTCCAAGTGTGGGATGTTTATTTTGGTAATTATTTAGGGGACACGTTTTTCCACGTGTCTGACACGCATCCAAGGAGTGTCCAAGAGTGTCAGTGTCAGATACGTGTCGGACACGGATGGACACGGATACTTGAGGCTGATAGAAGTGCTTGTGCTTCATAGGCTACCATTTGATATTATCAAAGAAAAGTTTGTTTCCATAATATGATTATCATCATTACACTCAAATGGCAGCAGCCCAAGATAATGGAACCTAATTGTGAAAAGTAAATCAGTAGAGCAAGAGAAGAAATCATTGACAGCAGCTCAACAAACAGCTTTACAAGTTTTAAGTACCTCAATAAAATTTTTGTAGACAGCCAGAAACAAGGTATCGATATGCGGGTGTCCTTGATCAAGTTGAAGCTCCCTTGCAATAATCTCCTTCCCATAGTGCTAAAGGGAAATCAGAAACATACAGTACAGAGCAAAGAATCAATTACAGACAAGGAATCCCCAAACTTGAGTGTAATTTCAAATTTTAAGCAAAAAGACAAACAAAAAAAGAAATGCTAACTATTATTTAGCATCTAAATTTCATATAACTGGGATAATTTCATTAGTTTTTAGGGGCATAAATGGAAAAGTCAAAAAACATTTGAGAATGGAGGAGTATATATAAACTCAAGTAGAAAAGAAAGAAAAGAGAAGTGAGAAGGGGGATATATTGAAATAGACATTTGGTCGAACACCTTGTAAACGAGACCAGCACTGCTAAGCTTTGTAGAGAAGCCATGACCAAAAACTTCATGAAAGCCCTTCTGGTGGTGATCATATCGGTCCCGAGTGGGATCATAAGCGCCCCCAACATCCAAGACGGCATCCAGAGTATCCAAAACCTAACCAGTGACCAACCCACTTTAGGCTTTAGCAAACAACATCAAAACAAACAAACAAACAAAGAATATGAAACCTGGGGATCTCTGGTACGAATGAGATGGGAATTAGCGAATTTAGAAGTGAGGCGAAGGAGGAAGCAACCAAGAGCCTCGTCGCAATGGAAGCTTCCATTGTGGGTCCCAATCCGTTTGGGAAGGGTGGTCGAGGAGAAGCAGCGACAAGCACAAGGGTTGTACGAGTACGACGTCGTATTCAAGGAGAAAAAGCTGGGTTTGGGGTACTGCCCAAGCTTGAGCTTGGAAAACCATACTCGCAGTAGAGTTGCCATGTTAATACATGCACAGCTTCAGGCCGGAGGGAGTTGGAGATAAAGCGTGCCCACCCTCACCTATTTTTCATGTTTGCGTTGCCCGCGTAAATTGATTCTCCATCCTCCCAACCTTAATTATGGGTATTTTTATTTTGTGTCTCTTCAATTTTAACAAACTCTGAATATTAATTTCTCTAGCTTATAAAAACAGGAAAAAAAAGTAAAAAATAAACCGTCATCACAATACAACACAAGAGGGTGCACAGGTACTAAAGTCTGTCCTTTCTAGAAAAAAAAAAGGAAAAATAAACCGTCATCACAACACAACACAAGAAGATTACACACATATCAAAGCAAGTGTCCTTTCTATTTGTTTAAGGATATCATAATATTTAAAATATTATCATAAAATTCTAATGTCATAATTTTTAATGATATAATATTGTAAAATTGTAAGATGAATAATGAAATTATATTTGTCAAAAAAAAACAATACTATAAAATGTGGATCATAAAAATCAATAATTGTTGAATGAAATACGAAATGTGTAACAAATTATACGGTGTCGCGATTATCTATGTGCTTGGGTGTATTCACTCTGTTACCATGGATTACAATTTATTACTCCCTCTCTTTTTTTTATCTATCATTTACGGTTTTTAGTACCAAACTTTAATCAATAATTTCTAATATAAATTTTTTTTAAAAAGTTATAATATTATACTTTTTTAATAGTATTTTTTATTGCGAATCTAATGACATCAATTTTATATGATGAATCATTATACAAATTAATATATTAACGGTCAAAATTTTTATCACAATTTTCTAAGCGATAGATAAAAAAGAACGGATGTAGTAAATCTTTAGAATTTACCAGCACTTTCAATTGTTAACCAAATATTGTATAACTAGTAGATGGCACGTCCAACAGATTGATATATTTGTGATTTTTGATTGGTTAAGCATTTAGATTTAATTTATTACCCAACTTAATCCATCAACTTAATTACCCTGTTAATTAATCTAATGATGTCATATTTTCCCTTTCTGTGATATTAAAAAATGTGCAGTTTTTAAGAGGCATGGGAAGCTTAGCTAAGTTATATTAATAAAAATTTAAAAAGCAATTGTTAAAATTATGAAAAAAAATAAATAAATTTGAATTAAATTAGATAAATATAGACCCGTCCTACAAAATTATGGTTCAAGTTGATAACTAACCAAATAACCTAGTTTTATTTCATTTTTGCACAAGTGTCACTAGACATCGGTTGTCATTCAAATTGTTACTTAGGGCCGGTAAATATTAACACACTTTTTTTCTTTCTTTTGAATGCATTAGTTTAAATTTTTTTTAAGACAAGTGGCAAACTTGTATTTAGTAAGCAAATTAATGTCCATACGAGGTAACTCTATTTCATCCCCTAGTGTACATTTCTCCCTGGATTAAAGAGCCGCAAAAGATAATACAGTTTATTACAAGGAGAGTATCAACTTAAAAGGTAATAATATCGAAGATCTCAATCCAACCAGTAAATACGTATGTCGTGTTCTTTTGTGATGTAGAATATAGGATGAGTGGAAAAGGTGGATAATGTAAAATAAAATGAGATAAAATGGAAAATATGGAATTGCATTTGGAAAGATAGATCACATCAATCACATCATTTAAATATATAAATTTTAAATACATAAATTTTAAATACGTACACCCTCCAATTTATTACAATGTTCATTTATATATATTAGTTCATTCTTTATAGTGTAATTGTTCACTTATAAATATCTTGGACCATAAACTTCAGGTATATGTAATGTACATTGTATAATACTAAACAAAGAAAACTTCAAATGCTTAAAATGGAGAAGGGGAGCCGTATACTTGATACATGTAATGATGTAACTACTAACTAGTTTTTTCCCGTATGGTTTTATCCCTTCCAATTTACAATCGTCAAATGGCACAAATTACGACAGTAAGATGCTTGGTGTAATAGTGTCCGGCAGCTAAGGTTGCTCGCCCGAATTCTGTTCACCCAAATATCCATTGCGAAGTTTAACTGAAGCTTTGGAGATGTCGATTTGTCAAGCTGTAACTGTAAGCGGCACAACAAGACGTAACAAAAATAGTCCCAGCCAGCATAAAAATTTAGAGGCATACAAGACGTAACTTGGCTATATGAATGTCTGCTCATTACAAAGTATGCCTGCTGTAAATACACTCTGCCTTGGTACAACAACAAAGATTTCACAAACATTCACCGGGATATGACATTGGATTACAAATGCAACAAACAAAAAAACCCAGTTGCCAGCAATGTTGACTGTACGGCCAGAACATGAAGCCTCTGCAATCACTCACTCACTCTCTATGTTACATATGTCGATAAACTTCTGCACAGCATTGTGATATTGCGTGCCCTGCCCATAGTTCCACCAGTCAGCCAAGAATCTCAAGTTCATGCTCATTTCGGCAGCACTTTGCATTTTTCAGGTCAACTTCAGGTTGCGTTCATTTTAGATTATCACATTTTGATTAAAATTGTCAAGAAAATGCAAATATTCCATCATAGTTTATCTAGCTCAAGTAAGTTAAGGTTTGCTGGTTTGGGTAATGTCAGAGCATACTTGTAAGGATTGATGACAATGTGTGATGCTTAACAGATAGGAAGCAGCTATGACTATAAAAACTTGCCCCAAGTTTCTTTGCGTGAAACAAAGCATTCTTGTCAGAGTCATATCATAAGCATAGCCAGGGTGAATCCATGACCACAGCAGATGTTATGGTATTGACATAAACTCACATAGAGGAAAGAAGCAAAAGAATACCTCCCAATACAGCTTCTTGCAGTCCATGCATTGCCAGAACTCTCGATCCTTGTTAAAAAGACAGTTCGGAGGAATCTTTTGGAATCCCTTGGCTGCTTCAATTGCCTCTGATGTCGTCAATGGTTTTTGTATAAACCTGCCATTGCATTTAGTGCACCTTGACATTAACTGATCCTGAGAGACTTTCAGCTGGAAAGTTTCAAGCACCTGCAAATAACACCCAAAATTTAGCCTCAACAGCAGCCTTGACTTTCATGTACCCAAAAAAAACCCTACTACTTAAGCGGCAAGAGAGAAGTTTAGCAGAAGTTCTTTCCAGTCACTAACGTGAAGATAATTCCAAATTCTGTATTAAGGGCTCAAATCACGTTTAGTTTAGCTATATCAACTGGTACAGTATGTTTTATCTTGAAAATACAGTCAATACTCGGCAAATGACACGTAAGATCTGCCTAAGTTTTTCTAGAAATCAGATAGCAGGTATAGTTTCTTGCTGCTCAGGTGGATGAAACTCTTTAGCACATGAGATATTCCACTATCATCTTCCAGAGAAAAATGATGTCCAAATTGACCATCAGATACACTTTCGTCTTAAAATCTCAATGACAATACGAACAATCCTACTAACTAAACAGAATTGCATCCGCATTAGCCAAATAGATCAAATGCTACCTCACGCAGTTGGTCATTCTTGTGAAGGCTCTTCACTCTGTATATTTGATTTTTAATTAAATAATCAAATCTTAACAATTTGGCATCTCGAGTCAAAAGTACTCTTTTCTCCCTTTCTGCCTGATCTATCAAATCCCTGCACAAGATTGAATCAGTTACCATTCATCAGAATTGTTATGACAGTGATAAGGCACAATAATAACAAGCCATCAAGACAGCACCTGCTCAAAGGCTTCTTTGACTGAGGTACTGCAGCATCAATTCCAATGCAACGCAGATGCTTTGCCAACCCTTCTATCTGAATAAAAGAGAACTAGCTTCAAATCTCTTTAAGCCACACAAATAAATGCCATACGTGTAAATTCATTGACCATGCCCCCGTCTGGAGTCCCCCAAACCCACATCCAAAAAAAGAAAGAAAGAAAGAAAGAAGAGAAAGACAAACTAGTGTGCATCCACATGCACACACACATACAGAAACATTTGTGCATTACAAGATGAAGACCCTGGATGAGAAGCCAAAAAGATAAGAATTTGCTGATGAGTTTGCAAATCTCAGATAATTATGACGCTGCTATGAAACAGTAGATACATAGCAGAACAAAGCAAACCTACCATCACATCACATAGAAACTTGGGGCAACCATCACCTCCATTCAACAAATCCCATGGCGCAGGGCCTTCCCAACCATCATCACATTCTGCACTGTTTGGTTTTGGGTTCAAACTCGGTGCAGGTTGTTTTTTCCCCTTCTTTTTTGAGGTTCTAGGTTTTCTGTCTGATTCTGTCAGCAAAATTTTACTCCCATGCTTGCCAATAATGTTTGAAAGGGACTCGCCCAAAGCCAGTGTTTGTCGGGAAGATGAATCAAAATTGTCTTCACATTTAGGGATCTCAGCACAATCCTTATATATGGAGGAGTCGTTTTTGAGAAATTCAAGAGCAGTTGTTGCTCTAAAGACATTTGCAGCTTCACATAGTCTATTACTCACTACTCTCTTACAAGCAGTAGGCTTCTCAAGAATTTCCTTCAATCCAAGACTTAAATTTGGAAACCGAATCTCAACTTCATTTATAGAGTCTCCTACAGTAGATCAAACATGAGGGTTAGAAATTCCACTCATTCAAGATTATATTCAAGTATAACATCTAGGTACATCCAATGATCTTCTTTAGGTAAATAAAGTTTATGACATCCTGATAGATGACGAAATTGGAAGTCGGAACCCACTAATCTTTCACATAACCATGATACAAGGAGTTAACAACCAGGCAATAAATTAAAAGAATGAGTAAAAACAAAACAGAACAGAACATCCTCATCTCATAAGGAAACCAGGATTACTTGGCTTATTAGCCTGAAGCTCATCTCAAAATCCTCTTTACACCATCAGAATGAGGACATCACTGAATAGGTTTCTTATCTTCTAAACTCTGCAGGGTATGCCATGCTACTGAAGGGAAGACATGCACTGGAACTAATAAGTGAGAAAGATCTATCATGCAACCTTTTCAAATCCAAGATAAGGTTGTGTACATCTAAACTCCACCCTCCCCCCCCCCCCCCCCTCCCCACCTTGCGTGTCCTACCTCTTAAACAAAATAGTCCTATGTAGGAGACTCCAAGGTGATGGAATCATGGACTTATTTTAGGAAGGAATTTAAGAATAATAATAATTAGTAAATTTATTAGGAGGCTTACCACAAGACTTTAGAAACTGAGAAATACAAGACGCCTTCCTCCCCTCATAGGCATACTTCCCAAGCCGAGGAGTCTCAATCCTCTAAGA
The DNA here is from genome assembly GCA_029582165.1 of Portulaca oleracea. NCBI lineage: Eukaryota > Viridiplantae > Streptophyta > Magnoliopsida > Caryophyllales > Portulacaceae > Portulaca > Portulaca oleracea. The sequence goes on along the minus strand of CM055868.1, from coordinate 45,857,889 downwards.
TAGTCACCTTTCCAGAGTCATCCTACCCTAAAGGTTCTGCCTAGGAAAACCAGTTTCTGAAGTACAATCACCAACCTATTCCATTTCCGCCAGCCAATTCTCCTAAGGATAGTTCCTTCTCTATGCCCTTTGGTTAAGATCCTTCAACCTCAATGGCACCTGTATTGTGTCATAAGTATCACGGGAGAGGACATCCTGATTCTCGATGTCCTAATTATGCCTTTACAATAGGAGTAGAACCTATTGAAGATGATAAGATTGTAGACAAAACTACTTACCCTGTTGATTCCCTGGATACTGAGAGTGAAGGGAGGAAGAGAGAAACCTAGTTGTTATGATTCTTTCTTCAACCGTGACTAATTGAAAGTGACTCTTGGAATTGTATTATGAAACTAGGATGCAATGCTTGTAAAAGTTCTTTGATTATTCATTCATATCGATAGTTCTATAAATATGATTTCCAAATTTGTTGCCAGACTTCCAGACCTCAAAGACATACCTTATTCCACTCCTATCGTAGTTGCTTGAGATGACAAGGCATCCTTGACTAATACTAAAAATGTGAAGTCCCTCTAGTTAGGGGCATACTCTTAATAAAGTTTGGTGTAACGTCTTACCTATGGTTGTTGCCCACTTGCCCATATACTTATAGGCAGTCGTTAGAATTATGATAAAAATGGCACAGCCTTTGGAAAGGAAAACACTTAAGTGTTCATGCACAAACTAAAGGAAGAAAGATTAGGTTAGGTTTTGCTTCTATAAATCTAGAGCATCTCAAGCTAAAAGGAAACCTAAGAGACTACACTTTCTAACTGGATACAAAAGTGAAACTGAAGGTCACCAATCTAATATGTTGTTACCTTAGACAACTTTTTTCATCCACCACCAGTTATGCAGTGTTTCTTGTTGATTTATGTATAATTCATCGTGAGTTTGAGGATGAGTCTTTGACTATTCTTAGTGAGTTCATAGATATGTTACCCCACCTCCTCTTTTTTCTCCCCTTTTCTAAGGGATATCCACTTATCCAGCATGCTATAGATCTTGTCTCGGGGTCCTCTTTATCTAACTTGCCTTACGATAGGGTGAATCATAATGAACATGATGAGTTAAATAGACAAGTTCAGGGACTGTAGCGAAGAGGTTTCATACAACATGGTCTCAGTCCTTGTTCTCTTCCTATCCTTTAGGGAAAAAGAAAAGCAAAAGACGAAATGGTTTAAGCCCTTGCTTTGCGCCATCCCGGTTTTTTTAAAGTGATTCAAGTTGCAAGCAATGCTTCAAAGGTTGACATCGGAGGAGTATTAAGCCAAGATGGACATCCTATAGCATACTTTAGTGAAACACGGGATGGTTCTATGAGAGGTACGTACACGGTTTATGTATGAATCATTGTAAAACTTGTGAGCAATTGCTTATGTACCCTTTCGCCTATTCCGCGGAAGACTTTTAGCAAGGACTTTGTCTAAGGTACTTCCCACATTGCTAGAACTCATGATTGTATTCTTGTTGTGGATAGGTTTTCTAAGATGGGGCATTTTTTCCGTGTAGTAAAGTTACACATATCATCTCACGTTGCTAGAATATTCTTTAGGGTTTGTCGTCTTCTATTGTATCTGAATGTGGAAATTGTTTTGTACTCAACTTGCATTTTCTATTGCATTTCATCCTCAAATAAATGGACAAACCGATGAACCTTCTTAGGAGTTTCGTCATAGAAAAGCTAGTATTTGGGATATGATTATACCCACGATTAGGTTTGCTTATAACAATTCTGTGAACAAGTCCTATCAAAAGAATCCATTTGAAGTTGTGCATGGTGTTGCTTCTTGACTTCTGATTGATTAAGTGTCATTGCGTAAACTTTTGCTAGTCAAATTAATTATGTGCATGTGGATGATCAACAGAATAATGAAATTATAATCTCATTGCAGGTGTGCATTGTATGAAGTTAGAGCTTAACGAGGGTAATGATGTGATAGTCCAAATTTGTCCTGAACGATTTCCAAAACATTCTTTTAAAAAGATTTGAGCTCGGGCTTGTGGTCCTTAGAGTATTTTAAAACGACTTGGCTCTAATGCTTGCCTACTTTACTTACCTCTTGTTTGTCTAATTGCCCTATCTTGTTGAGGATTTGACACTTTGTCGAGGTACTTTTGAGCGTCCCAAATTTTTTGCAAGTACCACAGTTGAGTCTGTGACTTGTTCTGTTTCAATGCCTAGGTTACCTAATGTTGCTCCCACTGAGTTGTTGACTGAGCATGTTCATGCAAACTCTCTAAACGCAAGTTTTTCCAAACCAGGGAGGAATAAAGTAATCATATGCTTGCGTGAAAACGTCCCACTATCAATGTTTTGTGAAATGTACACTTTTGTGATGACTTTTTATTATAAAGTCATCCTAAATGACTTATGAGTCACAACAAAACCTTCAACAAGCCACCCCTAAAGGAGTCAGTCTCACCATAACTCTTAGGTGAAAAGGTCTCAACCTAGAATTTGTGTAATACTAATTAGTATTTTTTTATTTCATTATTTCTTAAGGTTTTCCATCGTAACTAAGAATATTATAGTTTCCTAGTTTCATTAGGATTATTACACTAGTTACCTATTTCTATTAGGCTTTGTATTAGAAAGGTTGTTTACTTGTAAATAATGGGTTTATAAACCTTTGGTAGGAACATTACATTGAGGATGAATGTTAAGAATTACTATTAATTATGCACAGAGATGCTAATATTTTATTGAGTCCAGCACGGGGATGTTGAACTCCTTCCCTTAATTTTCTTGCTCTCTATCCTCATCGGGTATCGGGTTGGTCAGATTTGATACAGGCAAAAAAATCCAAAGACTACATTAGCACGTTCATTTATTTTCCCTAGAGCAAACACTTCTTATATCAAGCTTCAATGCACAAATTAGAAGGTAATAAAAATTGAGAGAAAAAGAAACCTAAGTTATCCTCAAAACCAAAATTAAATCATAAACGGATCAAGAAGTGTCCAATACCAGGCTTGACGGACCTTCTTTATCAATCTTGTCTTGGAAGATTGAAAATATATCAAGCAGACAATGCGCATCTAGTGCTGCATACATTCTCTGCTCCTCCGTAAGGGGGCGAATGGACCAATCACTACATTGAAGTTCCTGACATAAAATTGTAAAGAAAAACATGCAACATGTGAAAAACTTTGCAATATAAAAGAAACAACTAATCCAACCCCAACTTTTTTTTTCACTAATTAGCGCCTAACAGCATATCTCTAACAAAGGGTAAATTTGACTTCATGCCATGGCTACATCTGTTTCTCCTATAAAGTTGAGGAGCTGCAAACTCACTGCACACTCCCTGCACAAGTATGCAGGCAAAAACATTGAAAGTTGCATATAAGCCTATGCTTTGATTTCCTTTGAAGAAAGCATGACATATAGGATTGAACTCTCATTTTATCCAAACAGTGCCTCGGTTTCATAATAACTATTGTTTTTGACTTTTTGGAGTCTCTAATACAACACCGTGATCATCATTTCTATTACGATATGTTCCTATGAAAGTTCTTTTTCACTACAAAGTTAATGACAGTAGTTTTATATTCCTATAATAAATCAATAAATATTTGGATTAACTACAGTCCAAAGCTGAAAAAACATTGAACAACTTTGAAAAAAGAAAATGAAAAGCAACAATTGTTGTGGACCGGAGGGAGAAGGTCCCATTTTCATGGTATAATCTCAAGAGCTAGCCTAGACAAAACGCCAAATGATAACATGCTAGGTCACAAAGGAAACTCTCATCCATAACTTATTGTTAATAATTCATAGATGCTCAAAAGAAATGACAAACCACCACGGTGTTTAGTAATCCAAAAGCACACAATTGAATACGAGTAATACAAATAAAGTTTACCTTTGAAATAGACACACCTAATAATTCCTCGCAGATGGTTGCTAAACTCCTTGTAGCCTTTGATACCCTTCTTCCTTTCCTTTCTTGTAAGAGACAATAAATGCTCGAGATGTCAATAAAGGGTTCCACCTATTCAAATTTCAAAGCCAAACACGACTGAGCAAAAAGATAATCTCTACAACATAACACTTCTCAACACTTTGGGATAACCTAAACTTGATGCATTTAAACAAGCAAGTAATCAACCCTAATACCCATAAATAATTTCAAGCAGAATATACAATGTACACTGTCACAACAAAGAAAACAACCAAGAATACATAATCAACCCCAGAAAATTAGAAATTCTATATTTTCATCACCCTGCAAATAACCGAAACAAGACTTTTCTACAAATTCAAGCGGCAATCTTTAAGTATTCAATCGACAAACTCTTTAATATAAAAGACATTGAGCTTACCGTATCAATGCCAGGCTCACAACCTCGGGAACAAAATGTAGAAGACAAATACACCAAATCCTGCTTAAATCGAAACCCCAATTTCAAAATTTGCGGAGAAGCAAACATCTCTTTCAACTGGCCATAAATTGAGACGAGGGGGATAGATTGCAAGTCGAGGAGAAAAACAGGCGAGTCTTCCTCCTTGAACTCGGTAGAGGTGGGAAACTCAGTGAGTCGGAAAGCGAGTTGGAGGAGGGAAACAGGGGGAAATGCGGCAATGGCTTCTTGGCTGGAACCGGATTTGTGGGTTTGAGCTCCATTACTACGAACCGGCTTCCATTCAGCATCAAGGGCGACGATTGATGAGTGAGTCAGTGCCCAACTCAGAAGGGTGAACTCGGGCGAGTCGGTGGTGGCCACCCAGTAGATGGATAATGGCTTTCGATGATCCATCGGAACATTGACGAACCCAATGATTGTGAAATGTCTATTTATGTATAATAACGCCCGGCAGCAAACCCTCTAAAAATTCCAATCCGTTCACCAAACTCTGTCAAATCCACATGTTCTTAACCTTTTTTACTTGTCGGGTATCCTTGAGTACCTGTTCGTCGGCTCAAGATTAAATTGAAAAAGGGGGAAACTGAATAAAAGAAAAATCTTAAATTGAAAATGGAATCAAATTAGTTTAGACGCTGTTTTTTGTAAGATGATTGGGTTGAGTTAGGATTCCTGAGCTCCAGCATATACACAACGTTACAATAGTGAGTTCTTAGTCATAAATGCCACTAAGTTTTTAATTTTTATCCCAATTTACTACTATATTATTTTTTAAACTCTTTATACCATCATGTTTTCGATTAGCATCCCAAAATACCACTGCAACTTTCTACAACCGGTAACCATCAGCACTCAATCCACTGTTGCCCTGGCCACCACCATAACCACCACTCCACTGAACTCAAAGCAACAACACCACCTCCCAACCACCGCCACCCAAAAAATATAAAATTCACATTCAAACATCAAATCATCTCACAGATCCTCCTCTCCTTTTGAACTCAAGACATCAAGTTTCATCACACCCACGACCACCACCACCACCAATTGACCTTCAACCACCCAATTCTCACTGCAAAACACCACCTCAGTCGTCCAAAGCACCATGAAGACGACCCCCTTTCCGCTCATGTTTTGAGTGTAACAGGGTCTGTACCCAGCTGGCCGCGCTGTCGGCAATCTCCTCCGTCAGCCACTACCCAGACCCAACACCGCCAGTCATTCTCCTCTGCCTCTGTTCTTTCTAACGTGAAGAGAGAGGGTGAGGGGATTATGTTGAGAAATACTCATAAGTCATAACAAATATTGAAATCCAATTTAACCTGCTATAGCAGGTCAAGATGGTATTTTAGGAGTATTTTGCAAAACTTAGTGGTATGGAGGGTCAAAAAAATAATATAGCAGTAAAATGGGGGTAAACTAAAGGACTTAGTGGTATTTGAAGTTAAGAACTCTTTTTTTTCGATTATTGCAAGCCAAATGCTTAAAGGTTCACAGAATACAGCAAAACCGCAATGCAAACAGCAAACATTCCACTTCAAAAAATACATGCCTGTGAAGAAACAGCTAAACATAAGCAATACAGCAAAGATTAACCACAACCAAAACATTTTCTCAATCGACAGCGATCACAAAGGAGCAGCTTCACTTGGGTGAGGTTCATTTTACAATAGTCCATGCATTAGTTATAAGTTCAACACCAACGGCAAAAAAAAATGGAAATAGCATTGATAATCATTAAACCATTCCACTTCTTCCAATACTTATAACTTTTTTATTTATTTTCCTGAAATATTTAGATTTTATTAATAAAATATTTTCATTTTACAACTGACGTAACTCAAACAAATCTCAACATTTTCTTTTATTTCCTCTCTTTAACTTACAAATCCTAACTTACTAGCCTATAAAATAGGGCTTGAATCAATCGAAGTAAATTGAAGTTGAACATAACTAATCAAAAGCATATTATAACAAGCAAGAATTATAACAAGCATAGTATATCCAAGAAGAGGAGTAGTTAAAACTTATTGCATGATTATTATTATTATATGAGTGGTACTCTTTTATGATCATTGGACTAAGCCTTCATATGTGCATACCCAGAACGATCGGAAAGTCCGAATGGAGTTAACCGGTTCACAATGGCCAGGTATATAGTGTGAATGCAATCAATATACATAAATGGGGCAGGTCCATATTTAGATGATATAACATGATGAAAAAACATATTGTTCACATTATTAGAATACTTGGTGTTTTCATGATATAAATACATGACATTATAAAAGGGTATAAGCAATATGCGTACCTCATATGAAGAAAGTTGCTAATTAAAAGGGTGCCTTGAGGTGAGGATGACCTGAGCGAGAAGCGACAACGACCCAAAGTAGCGTACTTGAACAAGAAATAACAATGAAGTATGTAAGTTTGGTGCTTCGGGGACTAATAGCCCTTTGCTTTCAAGTTCAGGTTATTTTTGAAGGTCTTAAAGTTAACAAGAAATTTAACTCGAATAGGGAAATCATGAAGTCATAAGTCATTCTACAGTGGTAAAATAAATAAATAAAAAAGATGATTGAATAAATAAACAAATAAATAAATAGTAAAAATGTAAAGGAAAACATTTTGAGAGGGTCTAAGGTGGTACTAAAATTTTCCGGTTGAACGCCAATTTTAAAAACAAGAGTTAGGGCCCAAAACGATATAAGTTTGCAATTTAAAAGCTTTCGGAAGTCATTTTGAAACAAAAAAATCATAACATGAGACATAGGCCTTTATCTCAATGGCGTGCAAGAGCCTATGGAAAGAGACAAATATACTCTACAACTCTTATGTTGATCATTAATCCAAAATAGTACAAGAAAGACCCCAAAAGATTCCCTACAATAACTGTAGAATCCGTTGTTTTTCGAAAATTATGTGTTCACTAGGCTATATTTCCAAGTTCATAACTTCTCACTCAAAGCTCTAAATGGTTCAAAGAATGACATTTTGGAAAACTTGTAACATCTACTACAACTCTTATGTTGAGCATAATTGCAAATTATCTTTGGAACATACCCAAAAAGTCTCTAGAATGATGCTTGCTAATATGAAGTTTCTGCCCAACACTCTTTCGCGGGCTGTTTTGTTTAGGTCGTATCCCGCTCGACCTATTCTCCAAATGATACCTACGACCCCATTTCGGAAAGCTCGTAGTGCATACTACAACTTCAATGCTAAGCTTGTTCGCTAAAGAAGTCATCTCGGTACTCTAAAGTGACCTCTAAAATTCATCCTCAAAAATCGTATTCATGCGAAGGCCAAAATTAAAAATGTCATAACTTGAGTTATACACAATGAAATGCTTCGATTCAAAGCCTGAGTGGTAGCTATTACTCAAAGCTACTGTTTAACACTATAAAATTGATCACTAGATGTTTCGATGGTTCCCGTAAACTCAAAAACCATATTTGACCCTAACTCGTTAATTTCGGTGTTATATATCGTTTCTCCCTAATTTCATAATACTAAGTCATTACCCAACAATATTTTTTGTGGTAAAAGGGGCTGATAGACAACAATGGATCCTCATCCAAGGCCATTAAAATACTTCAAGCATACATGCAAAACTCAAGATTACAAATTCTCACTTTCTCAATAACTTTTTCACTTGTTTCTCCCTTAATTTTCCTAAAAACTTTAATTTACTCTATTCAACCCATGATTCATTCACCATTAACATTTACTCACTGCAAGAACTTCAAGATTTTTACATTTCACACAAAAATCCCAACATGCATGTATCATCCATGGCTTCCTAAGCACAAAACAACCCAATTACACAACCAACGACGTTGGGACAAAAGGGGGCAATTGCCCCCCTGCCTTCACTACACCAATACAGATTCTGCATCTCCAATTAGCATAATGTGTTTATGGAGTATATGGTAGAGTCCATTACCATCTAAGAGGCAAGTCTTGGGTACAATACTCAATGCCTTGTCCATTTTACTTTGCCATCCCATGCTTTTTTCCTTCCTCCTTTTCACATACTTTTAGAAATATATATATGCAACTATAGCAAATAATTAAAAATATTAATAATAGACCAATAAATTTTGTTCTTGAACCTATAATATTATTAATTTAAGTGTATTAAATAAGTATTCTAAAATTTGTTTATTTATTAAAGTGAGGTAAATGAAATAAAAAATATTTATTTGTTTATTTATTATATGATAGTTAAGATAGCATTAGAAAAAAATATATTTATCGGTAAATAAATTACATTATTTATAATTTAGTAATGTATCATTTTTCTCTTTCCTAAAGTGTAAATATATTTTACAATTTTTTTTAACATAATAGAAAACCAAAACCAAAATCAATACTCCGAAGTTATACCTAGGTGGGAAATAGAGGAATCAGATGTACCAGTTTTACCCCTAAATTTTGCAATTGACCCAAGTTTTTGAAATCGTTTCCCACCTTATACTCCATGGAAAAGAAGCAGATGAGGTTTAATGAGACATTTAACTTTATTTCATTACAATTTAAGTTGCAATTGAGCTTTTTCAGCTGTCCATAGTATGGAAATTTTGACATAATAGAAGTATTATCTGCCCCTCTCAACATTTATGTCCGGCTTCGTCCTTGTACATTACACCAAAGTCAAACTATGCTTAAAATCATGTTTAAAACTCAAATTGGTGATTAATTTACAAAAGGTTTACCTTCAACTTAGGGAAAGAAGAAAAAGTGAACAAGGGAAGATGAAGTGGTGGTGGCCGGTGACTTGGGCGGCGCATGGTGGTCGTCCGGACACCCCGGCGACGGGAGTGGTGGCAAACAGTGGATGGATGGAGAGTGGAGAGACTGAGAAAAACAATTGGGTTTCTTAAAGCAGAGAAGAAAAACAACGTTATTTTGCTTTCTCTTTAACTCCCATTTTTCTTTTTCTTATTATTATTTGTTATCTCTTCTCTCTCTTTTTTATTTTCCCTATATTTCCCTCCTTTGGGTTAAAATACTAATTTCAGGGTCTCAGGTTAAATTTACAGTTATCAAAAAAACCCGAAGATAATGTTACAGTTTAGGAAATTCGAGACTTGCATTAATGTGAAATGCAGGTTTTCAATAAAATTTAATGAAAACGACAATGTTACTAATAATAAGAATAATAGTAGGGATACTAAGGACCATCAACTGCTTGATTATTGAAATAATTAGTCCGGTTGTTACGTTAGGGTCGTTGCGCTGCTCGGATCCTGCAAAACACACTTGAGCGACAGAGTTTTACATAACGAAATTAAAAAAAAATGCGCGTTTTTAATATTTAATGTGGATTATGACCTAAAATTACTGTTGAATTAAGCAAGATTATTACAACTTATCTCTATTGAAAGGTTGGAAAATGAAGCCTTTTGAAGTGGAAATGATGGCATGTTTTGTGAGTGACTTAGAAATGAACGAAAATGGGATATTTTGTGGAGATGACAATGATTAGTGCTATCATATATTTGATTGACTTGAGATCTTATCTTATTCTAATAAAATAAAATGAAATGTTACAAACAAAATCGGTACAAAATCCGGTGTTTACTCCTGTCAATTAAGTAATTAGTCTTTATCATGCTTAACTTAAAACCTTTAGACTATAGGGTGACTCTCCATCTTCTTAATGAATAACAACAATAACAACGCATAATATAGTTCTGTTAACACGAAATCTAAAGGGAGTCAGATATAAGCAACCTTCCCCCATATATTGAAGTACATGAAGGGGGTAATTCTCCATCTTACCAATTCGTGATTAACCTAGTTCCTAATTCATTGGAAAAATTATGTCATCAACAAACATAATAAATTTTTATATATCATCACAATCATGGTAGACTAGCTCAAACCGTGGTAGATTAGCTCAATCATACCAAAGAGAAGAAAAATGTAAAATGTTGTCCTTTGACTAGGGATGGCAACGGGGTGGGGTGGGGCCGATGCGGGGAGCATATTCCCCGGGCCCATCCCCACACAGGCACCCCATCCCTATCCTTGCCCTATTACCCATTGCAGGGCGAAAGTCTTTCCCCATTATCATCTTTAGCGGGTACCCAAACCCAATGAGGCTCCAACAGGATGAGATTAACACCAAAGTTAAGACAATTAGGGAATGAGCGTGAGGAATTATGGTTAGAGAGAGTAAGTTATTTATATATGCTTTAAGTTTTTGTTTAACTAAAATTACAAATTGCTCAAAATTATACATATAAATTTAATGTATGAAGGATATTTATGTATTTTAACAGAAATTGAGAACTGAGATGAGAAATATGTGGTGGGTTACTTTAATGAGAAGGTAAACGAAGGTGGGGACGAGGAAATTTTTGTCCCATCCCAGCCTCGTACCTGCGCGAGGATTTAATTCATTGGCCCATCCCCATCCCCATCCCCATCCACATTAAAAGTGGGGATTTTTCCCCAAAGCCTTGGCGGGTACGAAGATTCCCCGCCCCACTACCATCCCTACCCTGGTAGTTAGTTATAAGTTATAACAAAACTGATGATGAGCTCTCTAAAAATTCCACACTCCTCTAACTTCTTAGTACATACCTCTAACAAATATATACAAGTGTGTCAATGTGTCATGTTTGTTTTGAAGCACCTTTTCTCTACGTCAATAAAAATAACGTGCAAATCCTTTCCGCTATTCCTTTAGTATGAGACATGTATGTCACTTGTAGTTCATCTTATTGACAAATGGGATTGATATTTCAATTATCACCATGTCCATTCTTTAACCTTTTCTCGATCACCGTTTCCATATATTCAGAGTTTAACTAGATAATTTTATTGCATTTCTGGATATTAACTTTGTTTTTTGTATTGACATATGATTATACTGATCCCATATTTGCAAGACATTTTATTGTTCTAAAAATAACAAAACAATCACAATAACCCATTAACAAACTCTTTTGCGCCAAATCACTCTAAATTTTTATAAAAATATGACCATATATCCACGTCATTTCAACGTGCTCATATTCTTTAATGCCTCCATAATCTCTTCTATACTAATATGACAATAACCTCAATTTAGATTGGTATTAATGACACTTTTATGCTCAGCATAATGAGTCCCCAATCCTTTCTCTATTACAATTACAAACCTCATAGAAGTATCCTCATTATTTTTCAGGTGATCTAATCTTACTTTCTCCATTAAGATCTTAGGCCCTGTTTGGCAATCAACTGGTAGTTGGTAGCTGTTAGTTGTTAGCTGATAGCTTTTTGAATTAGCTGATTGCAGAAAAAGTGTTTGGTCAAGTAGCTTTTTGTGAAAAATTACCTCAAAAAATTTCATCAAGGTCCAAAAAGCTAATATAAATAACTACTTACCAAACAACTCAAGTAGCTTTTTAACCTTGGTCAAACAACTAAAAACTATCTAAAAAACTAAAAGTTACCCAAAAAGCTGAGTAGCCAAACATCTCGTAGACCCTTGGTCTAAATCATTGGTCTAAAGACTAACTTTTTACAACCATTGTTGTTTGGCAGCTAAATTTAGGTTCGGAATAAACAAATAATAAAAAGGAGTTGCAATCTACGTTGGGAATGATGGAATTTCCGGAAGGGGGGAAAAGAAATGGTATAGTCAACTAGTGATGGATGAAGAGTAGGGTGAGTAGCTATTAATTGGTTGCGCCAAAACTCTGGATTTACCGCGAAACCCAAATTCTGGCGCCAAACACTCCCTATTCATTAATATATATATATTTAATCAAGTGATGCATGCGTGAGACAGACACCCACACCCACACCCACACCCACAGGCAGAGAGGCAGAAACCACCCACCCACCTCTCCCTCCACCTTGTCAGCCACGACCATCACCTCTGCATTTCCTCTAAATGGCTCCGGCAGCTCTGAGACGGAGAACTCGAGCTCTCAAATCCATCTACGAAACCCAGAAATCTGCATTGGTTGTCTCCGATTCAGATTCCGAATCAGATTCAGACTACGCGGATGCCTGCTGCCAAGAGTGTGGATCTGGGAAGGATGCCCCCAATCTATTGCTTTGTGATAAGTGTGATAAGGGTTACCATCTCTACTGCCTTAAACCTATCCTCGTTGCCGTCCCCAATGGCCCTTGGTTTTGCCCCCATTGCTCCCTCAACAAGAATTTCAAGCGTATGTCTATACCCCCTTCACATTCTCGCCTTTTGTTGATTTCCTGCATTTCCTTCCGCTTTTATGTTAATGCCTTCTCTCATTTTCCCATTTATTTGCTGCATTCTTCGTTAATTTGTGTCGTTGCTTTTGGGTTTTTAATTCGGGTCACCAATTGCTGACATCGGTAGTCGTAATTAGGGTTTCGATTGGGTTCAATGAAGGACGATTGAAAAGTGGGGACGACAAATTAAGATACGGGTAGTTGTAATTGGGGTTTGGATCGGGTTAAATAAGGATAATTGATGTAATTAGGGTTTTGTTTGGGTAAATGAGGTCAATTGATGCAAGGGGAACGACAACTAATTAAAATATGGTTAGTGGTAAGTAGGGTTTACATTGGGTTAAATGAGGGAAAATTGATGGAGGGGGCACAAGAACAAAAAAAATCAAATGTGGCTACTTGTAATTGGGTTTAGATTGGGTTGAACGAGGTACAAATTAACGAAATGGGAACGACAATAAATAAAGATGTGAATACTTGTAATTTGGGTTGGAACTGGGTTAAATGATGGATAATCAATGTTCTACAGGACTTGGGGTGTAATGTTATGTGAAACAAAATCAGTTGATTTGTTTGCATGTTATTGGTATGAAATTTAGGGTTCTTGTTTTATGTCAATCCTTGAATTGGTGGCATTGCGTCTTTTTAATTAGATTTTTACCTCTATGAATATGCAGGATTCCCATTGGTACAGACCAAGATTGTTGATTTCTTCCGTATTCAAAAGCCATCGGCTGCAAATGAAAAATCAGTACAAGGTAGTTAACTAAATGTTGTATTTTTTGTGCTCCTTCCATCCAAGTATACTGTGAAATGAGCAACAGGAATTGATATTTCTAATTGGTTGTAGATAATCGCAAGAGAAAGAGGCGATCAACTGGTTTAGTGATGTCGAAAAAGAGTAGGAAATTGTTGCCCTTTATTCCAACAGATGACCCTGATAGGAGACTGGAGCAAATGGCTTCGTTAGCTACTGCGTTGATGGCAACTGGGACAGAGTTCAGTAATGATCTCACATACATGCCCGGAATGGCCCCGAGGTCTGCAAATTGTGCAGCTCTTGAAAAGGGGGGAATGCAGGTAAACTTCAAGCTTATGCATTGGAAAATCTTAATGTTTACTTTGGGATTGCCCTTATTTGGTTGCATTTGCCATCCGAGATATGGGCTTTTTTTTGATGGTGGATTTTCAACTCGGTCCTTTGTGATATTGACTGTTCGGTTTGCCTTGAAACAAAGTAGTAGATTGGCTTATGACAAATGTGACGGTGGATTGTTCAAAACTTCAAATACTGAGTTGAAAAATGTGTTTCTTTTTCTTAGTAATATAGCAATTTGATTTTGGATGATATTTAAGTATTAGATCTTGGCCTTGGAATAAGATTGACCATGGCGTTGAGTTAGGCACTGTGGTAGTAGAAGTGCTACTTGTCTTATGCCAAATATGATTGTACATTAACTGAAGTAGAGCTGAAAGCTGGCTTATAACTTCACATTTTGTTATATGGTCATAATCTCCCAGTTGACTGAAAGTATTTTACTGTTCCATGATTCTCAAGCATTGTCCAACTAATTTTTTCAAAATTGAAAGAAGGAATTTGTTGCTCTACTTTTTCAAAGTTCAAACTAAACTACGACAACAACAACAAACTCTCAGGAAAGCATATTTGAGTGTGGGCTTGGTGATCCTGGTGTAGGCAACCTTACTGTTATGAACTTTGTAAAGAGGCCGATTCTTGCCCAAACAATTTTTTTTTTGAAAAACCACTTTAAAATTAAAAAAGAAACCCAGTTAGAAACCCTTAGTAAAAAACCAATCAGGAAAGGTCAAACTACCATACTTGTAAATAACATCCCAATTAGTGCTACAGCAACCCCCTTGTATGATTTTCGCCATAGATTGGTGTTAGCAGAGATTTAGGCTTATAGAGTGCTAATTGTTTTCAAGGGCCAGTTTAAATATTTTCATGAGAAAATTCTCACTCAATTTATGAGCTGTACTCTACCCCATGTATATGCCAAAGCAAATTGTCGTTTCCTGTATTATGTCAAATATGATGATACAGTATTAAGTACTGCTTTATGTAACTGAAGCTAATATCATGGCGATTGATCTTTGGCTAGTGTTCCACAATTCTCAAGCTGCACTGCTTACAAAGATCATCTTACTTTAGTGATGTAGCCATTGCCTTGTATGAGTTCTGCCTTAGATTGGCATAAGGGAAGACTTAGGCGTATGCACTTTCTAGACAAGAGAGACTTTCACTCAATTATCTATAATACTCAAATTGTATGTCATTGCAAATTATTCATTCATGTATTAATAATGACTTATCAAATGATGTTTTCAATAGTGAAACTGAAATTGCACACGAGCATGAACGACAGAAGGTTCATGTCTTTCACCTTTAACATATTTGTTGTTGCCTGTCCTGATTATTGTACTGAATTGGTTCAGGTGATCTCCAAAGAAGATATGGAAACCCTAAACCTGTGCAAGAAGATGATGGAAAGAGGGGAGTGGCCTCCTCTTCTTGTTGTCTTTGACCCTAAAGAAGGGTAAGTGGATCTCTATAACTTGATCAATACCACTCACCCGACCCACCCACCCAGAAAGAAAGAGAAATACGAGGGTAGGGGCTGTCTATTAGCGTTTGCTTACATTCTGAAGTACTTGAAACAGGTTCACAGTGCAGGCTGACAAACACATTAAGGATTTGACAATCATCACAGAATATGTTGGAGATGTCGATTATCTAGAGAATCGCGAGAATGATGATGGAGATAGCATGATGACATTGCTTTGTGGTAGCAAACCTTCACAAAGTCTAGTCATTTGTCCCGACAAGCGTAGCAACATTGCACGTTTTATCAATGGAATCAACAACTACACTCCGTAAGCCCTCCTCTTAAATGTTTTTTCTTCTTTTTCTCATGACATCATGAAGAAAAGTAACTGTCTGAAAGGAAGCTCGAGAAATAAATGACATATATGTGTGTGCTTGTGGTGCAGGGAGGGGAGAAAGAAGCAGAATTTGAAGTGTGTGAGATATAATGTGAATGGCGAATGCAGAGTTTTGTTGATAGCAAACCGAGATATACGGAAAGGAGAGCGGCTATATTACGATTATAATGGACTTGAGAATGAATACCCAACCGAGCACTTTGTCTAATTCTCCTCCAATTCATTTTTATGACCCTAACACCAAGTCAGGATGCAAAGTATTTAACTTAAAACTATTTAAACCTCCAAATTTTTGTGTTCCCTTGATCTGATGGGTCCCTCAGGGCTCAGCTCTCATTGTTCATTTGATTAATGTACAACTGTAGCTTTCTACAGAATGATTTTCAATGGTACAGCCTACCTTGTTAATTTCCATACAAGTGCCCATTTTGCACCATGCTTTTTCTTGAACCCTTGCGCGTTTATATCCTCGTGTACAGTCCCTTGGCATGAGCCACAACTAGGTAAAGTCACAGCTCTGTTTGAAAGGGTTGGCAAAAAACTTGATATTTGCAATAAAACTGAGCAGATTCGAGGCTTGGGAGGTTTCCAAATTCCAATGTAGTACTAAATTTTAGCTGTAAAAAAATGATTGTCGACGACAAGAGTTTCATTCTGATCAGAGTGCTTAATGCATGAGAGGTCCAGGCCCAGGCCCAAGCCTAAGCCCATGTTGGGCTTTGTTTGGTTGCATTTTCAGGGCTTTCCAGCCCCGTTTTGATATCCCTAAACACAAGCCTAAATGCTCAATACTGCTCACTGCTCACTGCTCAATTAAATTTAGTATTTTACTGTTGTCAAATAGACTATTCAGTATTAAATAACCCTAAATAATAACTTCCACATCAGGAGCTTTTTTCTGTTGGATTGTCAGTTTAGTGTTTGAAGCTAAGCAATTTCCCAATATGGGCTTTCTCAGCTACCTAAACTTCTCCATCAAAGCATATCTGCAAAATTTGGATTGCTCATAGTCATATGGAAATACAGCAACAGTCCTACTTTTTATGTGATGTGAAAGATTCTAACCTGGTCTTATGTCCATATATATATATATATATATATAATGAATGATAGAGGTTTTGTGTTCTAATCTGCTTCTAGCCAAACGATTTCAATTTTGTTCGAATCCGGCAGGTCGGAATTTTAAAGATAACAAGCAATGCCTCTGGATCAAATGGATTCATGGAAGGTATCTTCATGGAGTAAACTGGTGGGACTACCAACCAAATAATGATATTTGCTGGTATTTTAAGAAAATTTGCAGGGTTCGTGACATTTTCAAACCAACAAGCGGCCTCCATCATAAATTCACTGTAAGGGCTGGATATGAATGGCTTTCTGGACCGCAAGCAAACTGGCCTTGGGCTAGATTAGTTTGGAATAAGCTCAACACGCCTCGGCATTCCTATATAACATGGATCACCCTACATGGAAGACTCCAAACTAAATCTCGTGTTAAGTATTACTCACAACATATTGATCCTACTTGTCCTCTGTGTCACAACGAGGAAGAAACTACAAATCACCTTCTCTTCGCTTGCCCGTTCGCCACCCAGATCAGAATTGAGCTTGCTACTCTATTACCCACCACCACCGATTGTAATTTTGAACACTGGTGTAAGAAGATCCTCAACTGGAATGCCCCCAAATGGAAGAGAAATCTTTCAATGGCCTGTCTTACCAGCTACATCTACAACATTTGGTTAGCTAGGAACTTGGCTTGTTTCAAAAACCGCAGAAATTCCCCCCACGACACTCAGCACGTCATCAAAACTGTTCTGCGAGATAGAACCCTATTTTTATCATATCGTTCGCAATGCTTCCAACAATGTATAGACTTTCTCTGCAGATAGGGTTGTAATACTTTGCTTTGGTTGTTCAAAGGGTTAAAATGTGGGTGGTGAAGGTGAAGGTGAGGTTGGTTGTTCAAAGGGTCAAAATGTGGGTGGTGAAGGTGAAGGTGAGGGTGGTTGTTCAGAGGGTCAAAAGGTGGGTGGTGAAGGTGAGGTTGGTTGTTCAGAGGGTCAAACTGATGGTGCTGATGAAGACTGTGGGGTGCACGCTGAAGATGTGAACCAATCTGACTTTGATTATTATTTTAATGACCCTCGGCCGGAATCTCCTATACCGAGGCATGAACTATATAGGGGGTCAGGGGATGAGTCATCTGAAGATGGGGACGATGAATACACGCCCACATATGAAGACGGGGATGAGCCATCTGAAGATAGTGAAGATCAACATATTGAGGGTCCATCAAGTAGAGGTAGGAAGAAGAGAAACGGCAAAGGGAAAAAGAAGGTATCTGATCCGGATGAGGATGAGGATGATGATGATCTAGAGTTTGATGGGGTTGAGGACAGTGACACAGAATTTGAAACAGCAATGGGGTGTCTAGCTGATTACTATAATGCTAAGAGGGCTGAAGCAAGGGAAAGAAGAAGGGCGGAACATGAAGCAGGACTTTCTCATCAACAGACCACAGAAGTTGGCGAAGCATCCACTGCTGTTGGAGACGATGAACCAACTAGTGCGTATGAAGACTCGGATCAGGAGATGGAGTCTGATGTTGGTGATGATGACACGCCTCGGGTGTTGGCCAAGAGGAAGAGTGTCACGAAAGTTGATGCAAGAACGGATTTTAAAAAATTCACATGGAAGGTATGCTACTATTGGATTCTGCGTGATTTTATTGTAACCATATGCAAACAAATGGCTCAATTTTTGTGGCTATGATACTGCAGGTGGGGATTACATTTCCAACAGCTGAAAAATTCAAATATCGATTACGAATATCTTTGTGACCCAAGGTTACAACATCAAACTGGTGATTTCCAACTCTACTAGAAAGAGGTATGCTGCCGGATGTACTACCAACTGCAAATGGGGGGTTTATGCATCGTGGGATCACAAGTTGGCAACCTACGTCATCAGATCAGTGAATGAAAAGCATACATGCAGCAGGAATATGACAAAGAATCGACAGTTGCATGCTGGATTTGTTGCCAACCATTACCTACTCAGTTACAAGGATGACCCAAACATGTCAGCTGCTGAGTTGGTGAAAAGGGTCAGGGTTGATTTTGGGGTCATTGTAAACAAATGGTTTGCATATGATGTGAAAAAGAGGGCATACAAGCTGTTGCATGGTTCAGCAAAGGAGCATTTTAGGAAGGTTGGAAGATATTTAGCTGAGTGCAAAAGGTCTAGTCCGGGAAGTCAATTCATAGTTGTTGCTGAGGAACCTCAAGCAGATGAAACAATTGAAAGACCTTTGCCAACATTTCAAAGGTTTTTTGTTTGTTATGAAGCATTGAAAGATGGCTTCCTTAAAGGCTGTAGACCTGTGATGTGCATTGATGGATGTTTTCTGAAGACTTTCTTGGGTAAATTCTGTCATATTTCTTTTTCTTTTACTGGTGGACCCAAATCAAAAATAGGATACTGGTGAACCAATATTAAAATAATTGGATTCTAGTGGACCAAAACAACTTTGTCTGTATAATAGTGGACTCTACATATTATGATTGTATAGTAGTGGATTCTACATATTATGATTGTATTTGAGTGGACTCTACATATTATGATTGTATTTGAGTGGACTCTACATATTATGATTGTATAGTAGTTGATTCTACATATGAAAGACTTGATGGATTATTTTTTCATTATGCCAGGGGGTGTGCTACTGGCTGCAGTGGGGATAGATGGGAACAACCAGATGTTCCCCATTGCTTGGTCCATTGTTGAAAATGAGAACAACATCAGCTGGCCATGGTTTCTTGGCAATCTTGCAGAGTATCTTGGGTTGAATTCAGGGTCTGGTCTTGTAATTATGTCAGATGAGCACAATGTATAGTAACACCTAAATATACTTGTTCCTTTTAATTATCCATTATTTATTATACATATGATAACACTGACATATTTGTATGCAGAGCATCAAATCTGGTGTAGCTACTGTATTCCGCAGTCGAGCACGATATTGTGCACGACATGTCGCAAAAGCTGGAAGAAGAGCCATAAAGGGGAAGAATTGAAGCTGCTATTCTGGTCATGTGTCAAGGCATACAATGAGACTGACTACAACATTGCATTAGATAATCTGAGGACAGAATCTCCTGAGGCAGCAGCTGATTTCATCAACAAGCATGAGCCGAGGAGATTTTGTAGGGCGTTTATGAGTATAGATTCCAAATGTGATATTGTGGTCAGCAACATGGTGGAGACCTTTAATGGGTATATAATCAAAGCCAGAGGAAAGCATTGTATTTACTTACTTGAGCACATAAGGGAGATGTTGATGAAGAGGATGTACATGAAGAGAACTTCAATAGAGGGAGCTGATGACAATACAATTTTACCCAGGATCCTAAAAGCCTTGGAAAAGGAAAAGCAGTTTGCAAGGGAGCCTACAGTCATTCCCTCAACTTCTGACACCTTCCAGGTGGAGGAAGGTATGGATAAGCTCCTTGTGGACATGCCAGCCAGGAGCTGCACTTGCCGGAAGTGGGATATGACTGGGATCCCTTGCAGGCATGCCATTCTTTATTCTTTGGCTTCCTCGAGGTTGATCTTGAGAACTATGTGCACTCATGTTACAGGAAGGCTAAGTACACTGAGGCTTACTCTGGAGCCATTTCACCTTGTCTTGGTGAAAAACACTGGCCTACCTCAGATCTTGTACTTGCCCCTCCTGCTATAATCCCCAGATCTGGGAGACCAGCAAAGAACAGGAGGAAGGACCCCCATGAGGACCCCAAAAAAAGTGGTAAGCTGACAAGACATGGAAGGCAAGGTCATTGCAAGAAATGTGGTCAGACAGGCCACAACTCAAGGACATGTAAGGAAGAACAACCTGAAATATCTCAGCAACCACCAAGGGGAAGGGGCATGGGCAGGGGAAGTAGAGCACCATCAACAGATCTAACACCAGCTGGCCCTTCTGCAATTGGAGCTGCTCCTTCTGTAAGTGGAGCTGATCCATCAGCAAGTGGAGCTGGTACTTCAGGAAGAGGAAGAAGGGGGAGAGGCAGGGGAAGATCTCAGCAACTGTTACCTAGCAGAAGAGTGCAAACAAGGTCATCAGCAGCTCAATCTGTAAGAATCTTGTCCTTTATATTCCATAAGCTACACTTTCTATTATAAAACCCTAAAACCATTTTATTTGTTAAAAAAAAAATTGAAACTAACTCTTTCTGTTAGGAAACCCTAATTATTTTTTTAATGTTTACAGCAACTTTCTCAGGGAAATTCTCAACAAGTGGGTCAACAGCAAGTCATGTGCTCCCAAGCATCTGTTGCCAGTTGCAGCCAACCACATGGGGGACCAAAGTAGGTTTTTGGAGAATGATGTATTTTGTTGGACAGTGACATGGGGGACCAAAGTAGGTTTTTGGAGAATGATGTATTTTGTTGGACAGTGACATAGGTTCCTATCAACTGGATGATTTTGACGGTTTATATTAACTATCAGTTTCTGTAATATTTTGGGCCCTCTTTGTTGAACTTTTGGGGGTCGATAATTGTAATACTTTCGATGGTTTGAAGTTTATTAACCATATGGTTTGAACTGATTTGAAGTATATTTGACAGTAATACAGGAACAAATACTATCCATTTGAAGAACAAATACTATCCATTCATTGCAACATTTGTGACAATTTTCTCGATCTGACATTCATTCATAAACTACATACATCTATACAACATCATCTTCTCCCAACCATACCATTCACTGCAATTCAAGCCAACACATTAAATAATCCTACCTAACCCAATACCTACCAAAATCAATAAAATGTAGAACATCATCTTCTCCCAACCCCACTTTCCAGTTGCCCTCATTTTCAAGCAGAACAACTCTTCCTTAATATTCTTCAGGTCTTCCTTAGCTGCGGTCTTCTTAATCTTCTCTTTCAATACCTTCTTCCTTAACCTTTCATTATCTTCCTTAAGCTTTTCATTTTCACGAATGACATCATCTACGTTCCTCTCAATTGCAAACTTCTTATCCTCAGAACTGGGTTGGCCTTTATCAGTCCATTCAAAGTATCCACAGCTCAATTTTTTTATCCTGGCCACACATACTCAACCGAAATAAACATCATAAAAACCGTGTTTAAAATGTCAATTTTTCACTAAATAAACTTACCTTCCATAACTGGCATCCATGAAATTTTCTACCTTCGTTCGGTCCTTTTTTCCTACAGATCTGAATAGTGGCTGGTATACCATGGCCACAATTTGGCCAGCTCCCTGTGTTCGATGAAGAACTTGAAAGTTTGCAACTGTTCATTGCCCCGAAGCTGTCGAAATTTACAACACAGAGATGGAATGGAGGTGGTCGAAAGGTGAAAGAAATTAGGGTATTTCAACACAAACTTGGGAAAAAAGAAGGAAGAAGGTGAGATCTGGGCAGAGGCCCTAATTTCAACACAAAAAACCTTTGAAATTAGAAGTAACCCTAAACACTGTATTGAATCAAAAGCGAAAATTTTATTTCTTTTTACACATACCTTTGTTCTACCTTTCGATTATGGAGCACCTTCACACAACTTCTGCAAGACCTTCGATCTGGGCAATTTTGTTGGTTTGAGATGGAACATGGAAAAGTTTTGAACAGCAGAAGAAAATGAAGGCAGGGGGAGGGGTTTACTTTTTAACGGACCTGGGATGGATGTAGTATTCAAAAAACGGGGCTGGGTTTTTAAATCTGACATGGCAATGAAAAAATAAGTTAAAATAAAATGGACATGTGCTAAGTTGGTGACGTGGCAAAAAAATTTGAGCTCCAACATCCACGTCAGATCTCCGACGAGTCACCGCCTCTTCGACTGGCGGTCCACTCAAATACAATTTTTGAAATTTTGGTCACAGAATCCAAAGTGAAAGTTGATCCCATAAGATAGCCAATACTTCGGTCCACCAGAATCCAATATTCCTATATATATATATATATATATATATATATATATATATATATATATATATAGAGGGTTATTGAAACAAAGGGATGACCCATGAAGCAAATGGACTATTAAGTTCCAAGTAAGACTATGAGTTTTCAATTGTGACAAATATTAACTTTAATTTCTTTTAATGTTTTTGTACTTGTCCCAAAGTTAACTAAAATATGAAATAAAAACATAAAAAAATAACTTTGATATTTTTTTTATAAATTAGAATCTCATAGTCTTGCTTGAAATTTTATGGTCAATTTATTTCATGGGCCATCCTTTGAGGTCTAAAAGCATATATAAATATATATATATATATATATATATATATATATATATATATATATATATATATATGAAAATTGAATTCTAATAATCCCGACTTTTATGAATTGGACAACAATAATCTGTATTATCAATTTGAATTCTAGTGGTCCAAAAAAAAATTTGGATTGTAGTGGTACCAAATTCACCTCCACATTTTTTTTATTTTTTTTATTCCTAACCCATATTGTTTTTATTTTTTTTCGTTCCTTCCTTTAGAAAGGTAATGAATTGTAGTTACTAAAACAATTTTTAAATTATATTTTTGAGACTCCGAGCAATTATTATGATTTTTTTAATAAAAGTAAAAAAATCGTAAAACAAATTGAAAAAATGGGGAGAAACGCCGTAAATTTATCAACAATCATGGTAAAGTGTTACACTAAGTTTTGAATCAAATGCAACACAAAATCTATGACATATAGGGTATACTTCTGTTGTATTTCTGTTGTGTTGTTATATATTTCTATGACAAAAATCTATGCCAGTCTTCTGACGGTTGAGGGACTTGTCTAACATGTTATATTTCTGTTGTGTTGTTAACAACATATTTTTTTGTTATGTAATAATTATATTGGTTTGTTGTTGGTTTTTCATTTTTTCACATGTACTGAGTATGATATATTAAAGTGCAATAAAAATGTTGTCAAAAAGATAGAAAAATAATAATAAAAAAGTGCACATGCTAGTTGGACCTTTAATTATAATCCGAGGATCTCGACCTACGATTATTATCAGAGGTGGAGATCTATTCCACCTTTGATTGATCGGTTTTGGAGGTGAACCTTCACCTCTAATTATTAATTAGAGCGGAGATGGAGTGGCCCACCACTCCCTTCCCTATCGGCCTTGCATATGTTGCTATCCCTGTATAGATAAGAATAGAAAGAGGGAATCCTCGCCCATCAGGCACTAACACAATACTGGTAGTTCTGCTGTAGGTGTATAAGGCTGTCGGGAAACCTGACCTGTTAACTGCAGAAATTGGGCTGAATTTGTTGTCATAAATGTCCCCACTAACACAATACCAACATGTTTTATTACTCTCAACGCTCTCTTGGGCTTTCTTTAATCAGCCCATTTGCTTTTCTTTTGGTGCCATATTCAGTATTCACATACATTCATGTATGGGATTCTGATATTATGTACGTCTATATCTTTACAAAATCTCTGAATTCACTATTATTTTTTTCTTCTTGTTTTTGGTTTCAAAGATCTGTCAGGCTTCCAAGATACATATCATCATACTCGTTATCATTCACAGGCGAGTAAATAAATAAAGATTAAAAAAAAAAGAGAAGTTGTTTTTGTCATGTCACAATTTCAGTGGGTACTAAAAAAGGTCCCTGTTTCTGTTTGCACAACCTCAAAAATTTAAAGGACTGTCAGTCAGTTTAGGCTATATAGGCATGACCATCACTCACTCACTCTCTCTCTTGCCCACCATGTTATACTGCACCTTACTACACTGGACCACCCTACCCCCTATAACAAACTGAAAATTTTAAAATTTGTAACAGAGGGTGGTCCAATATTTAATTGGGCCTGACAATAAAGTCCATAAATCAAACTTAACTGGCAAACAGGGGAGGGGATACTTGTTGTTATAACTGTGAAGTGTGAAGCAACCAAAACTTTCCTTTACCAATTCTTTTACTAGAGAAAAATATATGGAAAGAAAATATGGAGTCTTGAAGTTTGGGATGTGATCAGATGGAACCCCAGAAATGGTGGTCCTGTACACCCTTGTCTTAGCTGGAAGCCATGGCTGCCCTTAGATCTTAATCAGATGGTGTCCACAAGGTTTGGTGGGCCTCTTTTGCCAATGCTAAAGCTGTGTACTTTTTGTTTAGGGTTTTGTTTTGCAAGCAGAAGAAGATCATAATCATCAAATGTGAACCCAGTTTAAAGATTTTCTGGACTCAAAAGTGAATCAAGGATTTTGGTCCCTCATTTAACACCTACACCCATAAACTAGACGGCCATCTCCCCTCCTCCCACTCCACTTCCATAATCATAATAAATATTGTACTCCACGTGGTACTATCGTTTTAATTGAAAATAAGTATTAAGGTATTTTTGTAGTATCAATTTTTTTTAGTGTTCGTTTGACCTAACTTTTGAGAGTGGTTTTAGAGTTAAAAAGTATAAATTAGGACAAACAATATTATTTTAGAAGCTAATGATTGTTTATCAAATACAGCTCCAAAAACAGAAACAGTAAATTGGTGCTTCTGCTTCTTATAAACTAATCATTACCCAATCTATGAGATTCTTTAGTTATTAATTTCCGTAATTTCACATAAATATTTTGATTTTTATAAAGATAACATTTAAACATTTAAATATTATATTAGAATCTTTAATGTTATGTTGGACATTTTTATTATCTAATTTCTTTACAAATATGGTATTCAGTAAATTTTTGATATATAAATATTTAATTTAAAGAATTGTATAGTTAAGTAAGACCATATATAGTTATAATAATAATTATTATAACTATTACTATAACTATTCAATTATAATTATTGTTAAAATTAAAATATGATAATCTATTTAAAAATTAATAAAAGGAGAAAATGTAAATAATCATATGATAACTTTACTCCAGAAAAACGCATGATAGTTTTTAAAAGTTAGGTTAAACTGTCAAATTTAATAAAAGCAATATATCATAAGTTGGGCCTAACACTTTAACTTAGTAAAATTGCTTATGTCATAAACTAGGTCAAATACTTCAATACCTCTAAAAAATAGCTTTTATAAAAACTGTTTGTAAGGAGCAAAAATATTTTTTTAGAAATTAGGCCAAACTGATACTTAATTAGATAATTGGTTCAATTAGTTAGACTCCTATCACAAGGTAATCCTTATCTAATGAGATTTTATTGGACTGGGATACCAAATATGAGGATGTCAAGGTCTAATTTAAGCCCGCTCTCATTCCTAATAAATAAGAAATACCCCCCCCCCCCCAAAAAAAAAAAACAAAAAAAAGACTCGAATCTTGGAAAGAGGAGATGAAAGGTGAAACTCTTGCCTTGGTGGCAACTGGCAAGGGCCAATTGACAATTCATCGCAGTATCACTATATTGAGTTCATATCGTTTCTTTTCTTGGAGCATTTAAAAAATTCAAAAAATAAATTTTGCATAAATTTTGGTATATCGATGGTTTTTTGTTGCAAATAGACTGATATCCAGTGATAGATTATTCAAGTGTCATGGATGATTTGATTAGAAAATGTTAAGATTTAACAGAGCGAAGGATGACGTTGGTAGACATGAGCCAAAATCTCTGGAAGGCAGAGGTAAATATAGTTTAAGCTTTCAATAACTGACAATTTAAGTCGTCCTTATATTATATATTTGCCTATGTTAATATGTTGGTACTAAACAATACTACAACACAAATGTCTAAAAAAATAATAATAAATAATAACATTTTTTTTAGAATAATCAGCATTTTACTTTGTATCACAAATAAATAAATAAAATACTTGGGCATAGGTGACCTCAAGTCCTCAATACTGGCCGAAGACATATTTGCTTGGATGACAAATATTCCACCTTCTACCTTCTCCGCATAGGTTCGATATTTGAGTGGAAAATTCATTTTCTTTTGATAAGGAATTAATTATGGGAGTGTTGGTGAGAGAGACTTGGTCCCGACGTTAAATTTTGATATTTCCCTGCACCATATCTGCTATAGGTTCACTTGGTTTCCCTATGATAAAGGTCCAACGGATTATACTGCTTCTCCTTGTAAAAAACAAAAGTCCTCAAAATACCATGCTACAATGATATAATGAGCTAATATCAATAAAATCTAAATTAGAGCATGTTTAGTAAAATTTAATGAAAATTTGTTTTGGGAACTTGGGAAAAACTTTCTAGAAAAAGTATCTTTTACAATGTTGGCTTTATATCTTGTAATCTTGAAAAAGTATCTTGTGATCGCAACTTCAAAGATGAGTTTTTGGGTTCAACACTGGCTTATAAGCCCCGTCGAGATTGCTTATAATTCAATTTTTCTACTTGTATTTGGGTGGTTTTATGTATTTTAAGGACTTGTATGCTCATGAGTTGGAATTTTATTTAGTGAGTTCTCTTTGAGTTCATTTTCCTTGTCATTTGGCTGCAGAACCCCAGCTTTGTATGACTATGAAAGTCTATTCATTTTATTTAGATTAAGATGAAAAATCTTTGTTGGAATGTGCAAGGGGATAAGAAAAGGGTCTCTTTAATGAGATGAGATATATTAATCGAACTACTTCTCCAAATATTGTTTTCCTTCTCGAAACTATGGTAAATGATTCTAATTCTCAATCGGTTCCTATAAAATTGGGATTTAATTGTTATTATTTTATATTGAGAAATTATAGTGTGTGTGGAATTTAGATCTTGTGGACTTGGAGATTTGTGTCAAGGATGATCTATTTTTTCATTGCTATGTTTCTGACAAAATTGACCAATCAGAAATTTTCCTTATAGCATGTTATGGGTCTGCTTAGGATAGGGGTAAGAATGAAATTTGTGATAAGCTGAATATTTTATTCAATTGTATTGATTCACCCTAGTGTTTGGTTGGGGATTTTAATGAGTTGTTATGCACTACTGATAAGTTTGGTGGGATACCTTTCAATCCGGCTAAATAATTTCGGTTTACTAATCTTTTGCTAAACTCTGGATGTCTGGATGCGAATGTTTATGGTTGGGCTTACATTTGGAAAAAATTGTGTAAAGGCCATTTAATTTATAAGAAACTTAATAGGATTCTCATTTCCTCTTCCTAGGAAGTTACTCATCCCCATTATTGCATCATGCCTATGTCCTTTTGGATATTAAACCAACATCTTCTTCTAGTAAACAAGCCACATTTCATTTCTAAAATGCTTGGTCCTCTTATGATAAAGTCCATAGTATTGTACGCACTAATTGAAATCATTATCTAAGAGGGTCTTCCATGTTCAGACTCGCTCCGAAACTCAACATAACAAAAAAGGATTTGAAGATTTGGCACAAAAGCACTTTTGGCAATTTTGCGATCAAATTAAAATAAAAGAAGAGGAAAAACTTCAATCAGTTGAAGATCGTCTTCTTCTTAATCCTATCAATGGTAGACGAAATAATTGACATTTCAGGCTGATTAAGCAAAGAGAGGGATTGCACTTGTCCAATAAGTGATTGACCAAGGTTGGCCGTAATTATAGATATTTTCATTTTTCTATGAAATCTAGAAAGAATTTGAATTATATTGCCAAGTTGAAAGAGGAAAATGATATTTTGCGAACATGATTAAAAATATGCCTCTTCGTGACTATCAAGCCCATTTTAAAAGTTTATTTCTCAACCTTGACATTTGGAGGTAATATAATAGTCCAACCCATTGGGCCCCTATCTCAAGGGTATAACCCAACATACCTTTGTAATGGACCGGGACAGGGGATGCCAATGGCCCAAAGATGGGCCCCACTCCAATCCACAACACTCTCCAAAATGGTAAGAGATAGATGTCGTCCCCAAGATTCAAATCCTGGACACCTGGGGTAGAAGGTGGACCTTTTGCCTAAAGGTGATTGACGAGTAAATTTAACATGTTGTGTTCATGTTTTTTAGCATGATAAGTATAAAGCACATGGAATGGAGGATTTTGGGATTGTTTTTTTTTTTTCAAAATCATTGGACCACTTATCAAGTATGCTGTTTGTAGTGTCGCCAAACACTTTTTTTCACATGGTCACATGCTTCGGCAGATAAACCATACTCTGCTTACTGTAATCCCTAAAGTAAAGAGTCCTTCTACTGGTAATTATAGATCAATCTTTGCAATAGTTTATACAAAATTGTCGCTGAAATTCTGGTTAATTGCATGCACATTGTTTTAGATAAACTTGTTCACCCGGTACAAAATGCTTTCATTCCAGGGCGCTCTATTCATAATAATATTCTTATTACTCATGAGGTTTTCAATAAATTTCAGAATACGAAAGGGAAAAATTTGGTCGTGTTCAAACTTGATATAGAGAAAACATATGACCGCATTGAGTCAGATTATCTGAAAGAAGTTTTATTCAAATTAGGGTTCCCTTAGAAATGGGTTGAATGAGTTGTGGAATGTGTAGCCACCATGCCTTACTTTTTAATTATTAAAAGGGAAATGAATATATATTTTTAGAACCTTCATGAGGTATCTACCAAGGTAATCCAAAGTCTCCTTATTTGTTTATTTTGTGTATGCAAGGTCTAAAACTAAACTGTCCAAAGTTTCTTATGAGTGTAACACTTGCATTGGTTTCAAGATTTCAGCTATAGGTGAAAGGATTTCGTGCCTGTTTTTCACTGATCATAGTCTTTTGTTCTGTCGAGCGAAGTTGGAAGATTGTTAGAAGTTGCTAACTATCTTGAATAGGTTTTGCTTGGCTTCTGGCCAACTAGTCAATTTTCATAAATTTTCTATGTTTTTTCAAAAATGCAACTTCAAGAGGTAAACAAATTGTAACTGAAGTTTTTGGAATTAACCAAATAATACGGTTGGGAAGTACCTAGGGTGTCCCTTATTTAAAGGTCGACCTACGAAAGATACGTTTGCGCACACAGTTTCTAATGTTGCTGCCAAGTTACAGCCTTGGAAAACAAAATTTATTTCGAGAGCAGGTAAGATGACTCTGACATAGTCCCTTATTGAGTTAATCCTATCACATATCCTTCGTTATTTTTCAAATCCCAAAGGACATTGCGAGACAAATCGATAAGATTAACAGGAATATTTTATGAAAAGATTTAAATACGAATAGAGGGATTCCTTCCTTGGCTTGGGAGATAATCTGTCAGTCCAAATGTTTGGGTGGTCTTTGTTAAATAATGGACTTGAGCCCAATTCAACCCCAAAAGCTAGCTCAAGAGGTTGAGGCACCCAAGCCATTATAAACACCACAATATGGGTGTCAAAGGCCGATGTGGGACAACTCAACACGCCCCCCTCACCACGAGGCGCAGACAACTGCGGGCGCGACCTCAACATCAATGACCCTGGCTCTGATACCATGTTAAATAATGGACTTAAGCCCAATTCAACCCCAAAAGCTAGCTTAAGAGGTTGAGGCACCCAAGCCATTATAAACACCACAATATGGGTGTCAAAGGCCGATGTGGGACAACTCAACAGTCTTGGTTTAAGAAAAACAGAGGGTGTAAATAATGCCTTTTGTCTAATTTTTATGGAAAATAATGTTTGGAAAAAAGGATCTGGATTGGTCAAATTTATGTAAAGTATGTTAAGAATATAGATATTTTTTCTCTTGTTGCTAGGGCCTCATACTCATGGGCTTAGAAATCTATTTTGAAAGTTAGACCTTTGTTTGCCAAAGGACTAAGATGACAAGTAGGTAATGGGGAGAAGATTAATTTGTCGGTTGATAATTGGTGTGCTCATACTAACCTTTTGGAGGCTGATCATATTACTGATTTAACAAATATTGATATTAATTTGAAAGTAGCACATTTTATTAATAATGATAAGACTTGGAATCTGGGACTCCTTACATCAGTAGTAAATCAAGAATCGATGGAATTAGTTAGGTCTACCCTGATTCCTACCAATGGAAATTTAACAAGTCGTGGTAATTTCTTCACAAAATTGGCCACTTGGTTGGCTCACGAGGGAGTTGCTTTTGAAAATATCTGGAATTATGGATGGATTTGGAAGTTGGATATTCAATCAAAACTTTAAATTTTTCTTTGGCAAATTTGTCATGACACTCTACCAGTTAGAGCCAATCTTGTCTATAGTGGTATGAACGTCTCCTCACTTTGCCCTGTTTGTAGTAATGTAGAGGAACACGAAGAGCATGTCCTACTACCTTGTGATTATGCCAAAGAAGTGTAAGCAGTGCAACATGGCAGGTTACAAATTTCACCTAAAGACCAAGTAGATCTAGATGGGTTTTTGTCCAGATGTAAAATAAATGCAGCTAAGTCATCCTTTGACTAGGTAATTATGCTATTATGGATCATTTGGAAGTCAAGAAATATTATCACTTTTAATCATAGTTCTACCCCTAGTGGATACACGCCTCTCAAAGCTAAACGTGCTTCTATGGAATGGAAAATTAGACATAAGTTGACGGACTCTATGTCATGTCCTTCTATCTGTTCTAGACCACAATCTGTTAACCATCCCATCTGGGTTAATTGCGACAAGCCTCCTCGAGGGATGGTTAAAATAACATTCGATGGTATGTGAGTTTATAATAAAGCTGTTGGAGGGTACATTATCAGAGGGATGTTGTAATATGTTTTTATTTTTAATTATTTTGTATTGTGATATTTAATTATTTATAAGCCAATATTTTTCCCCTTTAGATCTAACACATATTTTTTTAAATGCTTAATATTTTTAATTTTATGACAAAAAAAACTGTAGGTGAAAATGGTAAAATTTAAGTTGATAATCATAATTAAAATTCAATACCGACGCTTTTAATAAGTTATGAACATTCAACTTATTAACTAGACAATTTAGTTTATGAACATTTGTGTTGGGGGTTATAAGCATTTGTCTACTGGTTTATGAGCATTCATATATGCACTGGTTTATGAGCATTGTAGTTTAGATTTATAACAATTTATATATTGGTTTATGAGCAATGTAGTACATATATCAGGTTATGAGCATTCATCTTGGAGGTTATGGACATGAGCAGATATACTTATCAAGCAGTGGTGTCAGTTGACACCACTGAATTTTCTTTTAAAAAAATATATTATTTTGAAAAATAATAAAGAAAACACTAATATATATATATATATATATATATATATATATATATATATATATATTACTGATACCACTTAAAATCATCAAACTCTTGGTGTCTTAGTGGTAGCACACATGATATTTCTAAGCTAAGGTAGCATTACGTAGGGGTTCAACTTTCTTCATAGGTTCTTGTTGGATTATCATTCTTTTCAAAATGTTTTTGAGTTTGATTTTCTTTTTAAAAAAAGTTGATTTTTCAAGTAGCCTCCATGGTTCATTCTAACTTGCATTTTCTTTAAATTTTTGAGGACAATTTGAACGGTTAGTTATTGAGAGTCTAAACTAGACAATATTATTTCAGTTTTGTCTTCTAAAGACTTTGTTGTCATGCCTACTAGCAGCATCCTTCGTTCCGGTCAATTTTAATTTTTTACAGAAATTTATTCTTGACACCACTAACCCACGAATCCTGGATCCACCACTGGTTATGAATATTCATCTACTGACTTATGAGTATTCATATACTAGTTTATGAGCATTTATTATTGATTTATGAGCCTTATATTGAAAACGTCAAGTTATGAACATTCACATTGGAGGTTATGAGCATTCATATTGAAGGTTATGGACATTCATCTTGGAGATTATGAGCATTCATATTGGTTTATGAGCATTATAATAAAAAAGAAGAAAAAAATTGGATGCATGGGAGCATTGTGCTCCGGGGCGCACCCATCCAAGCGCTGCCCATACTAATTATCGTTATCTCCTTAATTTTATATCCTTACTAATTAACTTGCAATTGTTCTCAAGGCAAAAAAGAATTGTCGGTAAGTTATTTTAATTCATAACATCTCCTCTAACTGAACCTGCAATTCTAAAATTGGTATGACTGAAAGAATGCTCAACTGCATATATTTAGACGAGCAAAATGTCATACTCTCAGACAAAAAGCATGAATTATTGGACATATGATTCATGACTACTCACCCAACACTCATCATAGTATGTATGCTTACATACATATATAACCAAAATCATTTAAAGTTGAAGCATTATTTTTCTTTTTGAGGTCAAACACAACAAATTTTCCCACCCCTATTGGGAAATTGCATAAAATCATTCACTCACACACAAAAAAGAATTAAATAAAATAAAATTAAGCGTGGTTGATGCTTGATGGATGGCATATCGAAATGCTCAATTAATGGACTCATCCTTATAAATAGAATATATGGAAAACTATTTAAGTTTTTATATATTTTATTGTTTCTATTTTGGATATCGCAATTATATTACCCATACCAAAAATGAGAGTTTTGAGAAGACCAAAATTGCAATATATCCAATGTACCATGCCCTACACTACACTGTTATCTATATGCCTTTGTTTGATTGATCATGCATGATGATTTATCTGGGTTAAGTTATCTTGTTTTGTCTGACTACACCCTGAAATTATGTATATGATGTATTTCAGAAATTTCAGAAAGATATATATATATATATATATATAATCCACAACTTACTATTTATTTGCCCATGCGGTGCCCCGTTGAAAACACCATATTTAGACAACAACTTCTGGGGAACTCAGTGTGTTTCCATACTGCCTGGTCTCCCTCTTGAGTTTAAGGGAGCACAGGGAGAGGTTGCTGTCTCCAAATTCAGACATTGGAAATGCCACCTACTAATCAAACGGCTACGTAGCTGTCATGTGAATAATTAAATAAATAAATACTCCTATTTTGTTGTAATAATATCTTTTTGTACTTTTTAGGAATACATACATATGGTAAGTGAAAATAGCCTATCCCTAAGCCTATTCTCAATAGTATGTGTAGTATTATTTTAATAGGTAGTAAAGAATGAGTATTATTAATGATGAACAATGAGTTGAAGAATTGAGTAGGGGATGAGTAATATATTTTATCAAAATAGTACAAAAAAGAAAAGAAAAGATAAAATAAAATAAAGGGTTATTTGCTCAAAATAATCTGAAGTCAAAGGTGAGTGCTGAAAATAACCCAAACTGACTTTTTGGCTGAGAATGTGCCAAACTTTTAATCTGTTTACTCTGACTAAACTAGATGTGAATTTCGATATCGCAAAGCTGACTTGGCGCCCTTAAAGTTCAAAACTGACTGAAAATAATATAAATGGACTGAACCAGATATTAACCCGTTGCGTCTTTGAATTTTTTAAAGGTGTTAAGTTAGCTTTACGATATAGGAATTCAATTCTGATTTAGTCAGAGTAAATAGTTAAAAAGTTTGATACATTCTCAGCCAAAAAGTCAGTTTAGATTATTTTCAACCACTCACCTCTAACTCCGGATTATTTTGAGCTAAAAATCCTAAAATAAATTTTATTTAATATTTTTCTCTTTCCTAGTTTTCTCTATCTCTCTCCTCCCCATACCCTTCTCTCTTCTCCATTCTCAAGAACGCCTAAACATATCCAAGTATGTCTCTCTCTTTTTTTTTCCTATTATCTCTCCTCCATTCTTAGTATTTTTAAATACCATTGCTAATAGTCTTTATGTTCAATGAGTGATTTTACAGAGAAAATATTTGATGGGGGGAGCAGGGTGAAAGTGAACCAGGGAAAGAAAGAAACGAGTAAAATAGGAAAGAGGAGAGAACATAATAAAATGAAAATTACTTTCTTTTTTATATTTTTTTTTGTTTTTTTTATATTTAAATGATCAAGCATTACAACTTACAAGTGGCTTCATATACAGCCTTATTTGAATATCGTCATTCTCATTTATCTACTGTCATGGCCTTAGGCGACTCCTTGTTGTCTAAGTAACATTTGTTTGTAAAATTTGTGGGTAAAAATTGTTGGGAAGCAGTTCAATTCTAATAAATTTTGGTAAATTTTGGTAATTTTTATTAAATTTATTCTATTATATTAAAATTATTATTTTTAATTTTAATAATTTTTGATAATTTTTGTTAAATTTAGGTTAAAACTAATAAATTCAATTTACCCATAAATTTGACAGACCATTGGTATTACTTAAGTAACACCATTGAATTTAACCTAATAACGAAAGAACTCATAAACTACAACTAACAACATTTGTTATCAAATGCCAGAACTTATATAGTCAATTTGTTATTGTCTTTGCCTATCAGAAAACAAGGTTAGTAATAATATGGTAGCCAAGGTCTTCCTCGTACAAACAATCAAGTATCATCGATAATATATCCACAAGGGCCGGGATCTATTAGATTAGAATCTTCAATTACCCTATGTTTTTTCAATAACTTAGTCAGGACTTGAACTTGCATATGCTCAAAGTGTTCAGCTGATCGTGTGCTTTGGCTAATGTTTATCAGAGTGCCCCATATGTCATCGTCACATTTGGCTTGATTTTTCCTGAGATTTTCCACAATTTTAGGAGTTTACTTATTTTTCACCCCCCCTAATTAAAGTAGTCATATATTCTATAGAATGTTACAAAATTCTGTCTATTAGAAATATTGAAATTGGATTTTATACTTGAGGCATGATTAGATTACTATTTTTAACATAAAATTCATCACTTATGTAAAATCGTGTCTCTAGGATCTAATAAAGCTTCCTAGATTGATTTCTTGAATAATCAATCTCTTACAGATCTTCTCTCCAGATATGATTGGATAGAATTGACTGTCATTGACAGTTAAGTTTTGTCCAAATGTTTAACTATTTTAAGTTAATTTATTAAAAAAATAAAAAATAAATTAAATGTGATAATTATATTATATACTCAAAGCTCAAGTGCTAAGAGTCAAGTGCGCCTCATAAATATTAAAGGCGCCTTTAGTGCCCTACAACCCATACTGAGCGCATATATGTAGGTGCGGTTCCATGCTTCCCATTCAAACTTTATGCAAGCATTGATTAGGCTACTCCATGATCTATTTATTCATAAGCTCATGATATTCTTTAACTTTTAAACACATTGTTATTTTCACTAACTTTTCAAAAATCCCCCATTAGTTAGTAAAAGTTGTGATACTGCATATTTGAATGTATCATATGATTACACCGTCAATTAGTTTAAGTGACTCAAAATCTTAACAAAGCAATTTCACACAACACCATATCGTATCCTTATTTCAAAAGAAGCCTATCATTGTAACACTATTATGGCCATGTACTCATACTGGTTTCCTTAATATGTATATTTTTTTTACAAGGGTAAGTTCGGATCATCCAAATTGAGCCTCTAACTATCTCAGAGGTACACCAATTGGACTTAGTGACCCATGGGAGAGGGGGGACACCTAAACCCAAACCCAAAGACTTGGTTCATGACCCTGCTCATCTCCACACAAGGAGTCTTGCAAGCCATGAGAATCGATCCCATGACCTCAAAGATGGAAGGTCACATTCATGCCAAGTGAGATACCAACTCATTGGCTGGTTTTCTTAATATGTGCAAGAGTTAAAATCTAATAAAACTCTTTTTTAGAGCGACACCACTCTAATATTCAAATAGGTGGATTCCATTAATAGCGACAACTCATCCTCCTAAGTAAGTAAATGCACTACATCCAGTTTAGTGCTCCTTTATGACTAGTACGTTTTCCCTAGAGTAAGGTTGGGCTTCCATTAGAGCGAGTTAAAATGGTTATGTTGGAAGAATATGATATGTATATGTTTAAGTGTGAGTGTGGTTATGGTTGTGTTATAAGGCCAAAAAGATGTCTCCTTGCCTCGACTGGGTGTTAGAATGTCAAACATAGGATCTTGGGTTGAGTTTATTAGAGTTAGGGTTAGCAATACAAGTTAAAACCAATCGGGTTTGAGACAGATTCATTGTGTCGACTTTAAATATCCACGATTAATTGTGTAGGTGGTTTTCACAAATAAAACTTGGTTTGGGTGTCCCTCCATGAGTTATCTTTAGTAGGAATTTTGTGGTTTGAGTATTCGAGGTGTATAACCCGAGTTATAGACAACGGAACATGGATGTGACAAATTTGGACTTATCTGTTTGTTGTTGTTTTTAGGCCCTTTTGAGTGTGATCTAGGTTTTGTAATCAACATGAGAGTTGTAGTAGACTCTTTGAAGCTTCCAGAAAGTTAAGAACCAAGTCCATAAGATGTCGGTTTATGGCCCTTTCAAGCTAGGTGTTGTAATTTGCCTAGTTTTCCTATTTTTTAATAAGTAGGTTTTTTTGTTTGTGGGAGATTCTTGTGCAAGTTATTGAACATCTTAGTTCAATTTGGTGAGTTTAAACTCTTTAGAATTATCAATATCCTTTAATTCTTGTTCTAGTTTCCTGTTTATCAACAAAAACCCCATACCCTAAAAATATTTATTGTTGATGTTTATGAGTTCTATGGGTGGATTTCCATCATCCATGTGATTTTGCGTAAGCCCTAGGTTAGAATCCTCTCCAATTTGGCTAAGGGTTCCTTGTAGTTTTTGCACAAGAGAGACAATAGGGAAATCCAAGTAGACAGAACAAAAACCATAACACAACCATAATGATCCAACAAGAACCAACTCCCAAAGAATCCAAATATCACAATCCCCCAATCACAACATTCACCAAGAACAATCCAACACCCAAACTTTAAATTTGCAAAGGGAGCGAGGGTGCCCAAAACACATAATAACAAGTACATCACACTTAATCACAAACATTAAATACCTAACTTCTATTTATGTAAAAACAGAGGATTACGACTGCAAAATAGAACACTCAATCAAAACCCAAAATGATCAATAAAGCAATACCTCAAGAAGATACAAAATATGGATGCTCTGATACGAAATGGACCATGTTAAGCATGAAGATTGGGAGATAAAATAGAGGATTGCCAAAAGACTTGATCGATTGATCAACTCCAATAATGAGAAAAGCCAAGTGAATGAAATGATGATATTGCAAAATAGTGGTGAACTTGAATCCAAAACAATAACAATAACCAATGATCTTTTAAGGATATGAACTTGGGGATAAAGCTAATCACTACCCAAGAGCTGAACATTCTACCATGATCTTGATAAAGATTAATCACCACAAAATCAATAAAGGAATGACTTAAAACACCATCAAATCATAGAAATCTAGATAAAGTAATAAGATTTTAGAGACATTTCTGAATTGGTGTTAAAAATGTCATTCATTCATCATTAAAAGTTGATATCTTTCTTCCCTAAGCTAAGATTAAAAGGCAAAGGAGTTGGAGCCTTCCCCAAGAAATATACAATCGAATGAACCCAAAACTCTACAATTAAGGGCTAAGATTCACCTATTACAAAATGACCTAATTAGCGGTATTCAGATGAACATTAATGGAGGTACAAGGGCTATTACATGGGGGATTAAAAGATGCCCGAGAAAATTAGAAGATAGGTGATCATGCTGAAATAGTAGGTGGCACGATCGTGCCATCGTCGAATTGTGCTTAGGCATTTAAAATTCTCCCAACTTGCAGACATAACACAATGGGGCTGATGGATAGAATGATCGCGGGAGGGGGTGTCACGGTCTTGCTAAGGATTGGCAAGATCGTGACCCAAAGTCCACCAATAACTGGAAGAAAGAAGGCAAACACACAATCATGTGGAAGAAGAGCACAATTGTGCCGTCTGTAGATGCCTCTATTTTGTTTCTTCAAAGACCGGTCGCACGATGGTGCTGTCTGCACTTGTCTTCTCGTTCCTATTTTTCTCCCTTATTCCTACCCATGCTTAGCCCCAAGCTTGAACCAACCTTTAACATCTAAAAATCCAAACTTCACTCACTTATTAGCTCCTAGTACAACCATCTTAGTAGGCCCCTCCTTGGTCAACCCAAAGGATGACCGAGCTTGTCCTCGATGAACTCGGACCCCGATAAAATTATAGCTCTAAGTCCTTAACTCGTGATGTCATGCGTGCTTGAGTGAAACGAATTGAAAAAAGGCACCGACACCACTTTATGGATTAAGATAGTTCTCATAGGCTGTATGGATGCATTTTCTATCTGATTTAAGGAGTAATGACTTGGATGAGTTCTAAGCAAGACCTTTTACAAATTCTACATAGAAGGGTGAGTACATCGGCCTTCTGAAGCTGTTTTGGTAGCCATGTAAATGGAAGAGTTCATTGAAGGGCTGTTTTGTTAGCCAACTTAGCGTAGTGAAAGCACAAACCTCTATTGTTTGAATAATGGGCCTATCGCATGGGTTAAGGAACCTAGCGCACATGATAGATCTATACACGTGTTCTGTGGACATAACATCATTCGAAAGTTGTTCGAACATGGAAGGGTTAAGGTGTATAAGGTTCATATTGATGTGAACGTCGCAACATTAAACCCTATCGCATGCTAAGCATACTGGTTATGTTCAGCTGAACATAATAGTTATGCTTAGGCAATAGGTCTTGAGACGCATTAGAGAATGCGTATGATTTAGTTCTCTTGCATATATAGGTCGTGAGTTGTAATCACATTGGTGATACGCCGGACATATGTCTCAAGATTATACTGTTCTCGAGTTGTAAAGAAATTTTATTCATCGATAAAATTTTAAATGTTCTGTTTAATTGTGGTTTAGAAATGAAAGAACGTCCAAAAGGTTGGCATATCCAAAATGGGAAGTTCGGATGATGTCCATTCTTATGAGACCTCATTTGGTGAACTTGGTATTGCCTGACTTGGTCAATAGTCAACCAAATTCCTAATTGGGTCATCATGTCGGGAAAATGATGGTTGTAATCAATTAGCATGTAGGATTGATACGATGATCGAGTTTCATGATCATAGGGACATTGTATGCCAAAGCCAATCATATTGGTAAGTGATTGAAAAAACACTTACAGACTAATTTGCGGTGGAAGCACTTTAAGTTATGATTGTCATGAAAGCTTATGCTAAACTCAATGAAATTCCTAAATCCCGAGTTCTCTTAAATTTCTTGCATTATTCAATGTAACTTTAGAACGCGTCTAAAGACTTTTGTAAAAAGAGGTCTTATGGGCGGCGTTTGGGTTGTTTTGGTTCATGCAATGATTTATAGTTGAAGGAGACGACATTGGCCTCTTTCTTGGATGAGTAAGTGTCTTATTGGCCACGCGATAAGCTTAGAGAAAGATGCCTTGCCAGGCTTAGATGGATCAATAGTTGATCATCCAGTTTGAAAGTCTGACTCAAAGGTCGAGAAACATTCGGACTCAACAAGGATGACATCATCTTACCTTATCCAAATTAGAGACATTAACTGACAAGGGAATTTAGTATATTGAACACTTGTTGGACAAATGGGAGATTATTAAGAATGTCCTGATAATGTTCATTTTCATTCGAGTGTTTTAGCTAAGATGATTCGGTAATTATATGTCTTGCTAGACACCTCTATAATCAATAATCAAATTGTTTGATCATACTGTATTATTTGGTCCCACAGGTTCACACAAGAATGTGCCTTAAGACAATGAGTATATGTGTTTATAGTCTGGAACAATATGGTATTGATCTTGGGAGCGTGAAATACAAGTTTTGATGAAAACTAGCCTACCATGTATTGTGCATGTTCGCTACGACTCGTAGCAACCTCAGAATCACCAGAATTTGATTATGGTTATCACCATGGTCCGTGGTAACCTAGACTATATATCCCACGTCGATTTTTGACCCCTTTCCCAAGCCATATATTCCTATAAATAGGGGAGGGGAAGGATGCCTCAAAATGATTCATTCCACAAGCCATTGAGCTCTATATCACTCCTTTGAGAGATCTTTTGGGAAATCTGAGTAAGTACATCTCCTTTGTGAAAGAAGTCCCGATTTTAGGACTTCGAGGGTGATTCCTTGAGGTTCTTCCCTCAATTCCTTTGGCCACCGTATTCTATATACTCACATAATAATCCTATCTCGATTGGATCGAGATCAAGCGGTTGAGTAGCTGCGTCTTTTGAGCGTTGCGTGGACCTTTGTGGAGGTTTCCTTTCTTGGAAACTTTTGACATGGAGTCCATCACGAAGAGATGTGTTCAAGAGTTCAAGGCCGACCGAGGCTTGTCGTTTTGACAGACCCAAGGTATGTACTAAGCCCATGCTGTCTGTTTCTTTCATTTATGTGTTTTTGTGGGTAGATTAGGAAATCCGAAGGGTTAGGATTTACTTCGCTGTAATCTTGAGGCCTAGTTAGGAAATTGGCCTACCTGATAAAGCCCAACAAATTTAACCTAATAAGGTATTAGGAAAGGTGTCGCAGTAAAAAGACAAAGAAGAGGGGTGTGGAGCCATAAACATCAGTTGTTGGAGTCGAGTGACACGATTGTGCCAGGCGATAGGGGTAGGCTGTGTTCCTAGGAACGAGCATATTTTGCCTTCAAAAGTCCAAAAAGTCTCAATGCAGTTGCACATATGCCCATGTTTCCTGAAATGATAGTGTCAACATTCTTTAAGTGCACAACAAGGTTTTTGCCAGGATTTTTCGTGTACAAACATATGCTATGATATTAACCTTGTTATTTAAAGCTTGGCTGTCAAGGATGATGTTATGATGAGTGAGTTCAATCGATTAATGTTTGTGCCAAATGAGAGATCAAGTGTATTTCCAAAAAAATAACATAAAATTGTAATCTTTTGATATTGTAGCACTCTATGGGTTTTTTCCCCTCGAATTTTGATGCTTCCATATTAATCATGTATTGAATCTTTAACATTACAAAAATTACTCGGAGGTAACTATTTTTTGGTACCCCAAATTTTCAAAACTTATTTCGTCGCACCCTTAATTTTTCAAAAAATTACTCGGAGGTACCCCAATATTTGAGAAAATTATTTTTCGGTACCCCAACTTTTCAAAACTCATTTTGAGTTACCTTTACTTTTTGGGTTAGTAATTATTTGGTCTTTTTCGGCCATAAATTTTATTAAGTGACCGAAATACCCTTATTCTTCTTCTTTAAGGGTATTTCTTAAAAAATGGAAGAACAAGGGTATTTCGGTCATTTAACCAAATTGATGACCGAAAAAGCACCTAATAATTTCTAACCTAAAAAGTAAGGGTACCCCAAAATGAGTTTTGAAAAGTTGGGGTACCTGAAAAACAATTCACCAAAAGTTAGGGTACCTCTGAGTAATATTTTGTTAATTTTTGGGTTAGTAATTATTAGGCGATTTTTTGGCCATTAATTTTGTTAAGTGACTAAAATACCCTTATTTTTCCATTATTCCCCCTTTCCATTAATGGAGGTCAAAAGCAAAATTTTTTCTGAACTCCTTTTTTCCATTCCAAAATTAAAAACTTCCCCATTACCATTATGAGCAATGTTGATGGGCAACGTTCTAGGCTGTAGATTTAGCCTTGACCTTACACTTGCATCAAATGATCAATCTACTCTATTCATAATCCGCTAATTCAAATCATCCATTACCAAGCAACACCTAAGAACCGTACAACCATGGCGGCGTCTGCAGCACAAATCCAATTCCCCACCAACAACATCCCCATTGCCACAAAGCTCGGCTTCACCGGCACCCACAACAACCAGTTCTCGACCTTTCTCAACTCTAAGCGGGCAGCAACTTTCAGAAGGTTCTCGAAGGGTGCCATGTGTTGTAGGTGACGAGTGAGAAAGTGGTGGCAATCAACATTGCCCTTCAACAATGTTCAAAGTAGTAATGAGGAAGTTTTAATTTTGTAATGGGAAAAAAAGAGTTCTGAAAAATTTTTGTTTTTCAGCTCCATTAATGGAGATAGGAAAGAAGGGGAAGAAGAAGAATAATAAGGGTGTTTCGATGACTTAACAAAATTGATGGTTGGAAAAACACCTAATAATTACTAACCCAAAAATTAAGGGTACCTCAAAATAAGTTTTGAAAAGTTAGGGTACCGCAAAATAGTTTCTCCAAAAATTGGGATACCTGCGAGTAATTTTTTATTTAACATTCCATATTTCTTTATTTTGTTTATGGAGCTAACATCACCAAGAATCCGCACATTATACTAGACATACAATATCTTTTATTCAATTTTGAAAATGTGATCATCCAACATATCTACAGAGAAGCAAAACAGGTATATATAACATATCTATTCCAATATTTTGAGGTTATATTTTTAATTCGTCTCAGTAAGATATTTTTTGTTCGATTGCACCGATCATAGTTTTAATCATTTTGTTATCTTATTAAAAAACACATTATTATGGTCGAAGGATTCACCCTTCATAAGATATTAACTACATTAGCCTTACATAAGAATAATAATGTTAAGTGGATTCTATTCTCCATTACGAAGTTAAATGCAAGTTTAGGAGCTATCATACAAAGTCGTTG
Organism: Portulaca oleracea; assembly: GCA_029582165.1. Classification (NCBI taxonomy): domain Eukaryota; kingdom Viridiplantae; phylum Streptophyta; class Magnoliopsida; order Caryophyllales; family Portulacaceae; genus Portulaca; species Portulaca oleracea. The sequence continues at coordinate 45,814,933 of CM055868.1, read as the reverse complement.
TATTCCTAGGACTGTGGTTAATACTCGTATAAACAATCCCCTGACGATGACTTCTTGTACTCATTGGACTCTAATAGAACCATCTCCAGCGCAAACTATGTTGGTTTGAGTCATCCTAGGGTCATTACATGCAAAATGGAGAATGATTCTACTTTTATTCAATTTGATTTGGATCTATCAGTATACGAAAAAGTAGAAGAAAGAATAATGGGAAAGCATTGTTGAAAACGAAATGGCGATTGATTAGAGAATAAACCCAAAGAACTAAATCAACTGTCAAATCCTCCAAGAATGGAATTCCTAGAGAAGACACGGATACCAATGATCAATTGTGCATGTCCAATGGTGATGGAGCGGGATGAATTGCAGAGAAATCTCGGATGTTGGATGTCTAGATGATCCGATGTAGAGATAGCATGTAGTGCCATGATAATTAGTTGTGATATAGGTATGTTGATTCTTGCTAATCAAGTTGAAGTTATGGAACACTTTAAGAAGAATGCACAAGAGAATAGAACACTTGATGGATGATTCTCTTTTAAAGTGTGGTTCATTTATGGATAAAGTCAATACTTTGAGAGAAGTTCTTTGGCGTTAGCATTATTTCATTTTAGCTGGTTTGTTTTTGTTATTGTTGTGTCGTTCCTTTGTCGTTTACTATTTGATGCATATTTATATTTACTTTGTATTACAAACGTTTCATTTTTTTTATAAGTTGAGCACCAAAAAATGAAGTCATTGTAATATATATATATATATATATATATATATATATATATCTATATATATATATATATATATATATATATAGAGTTAATTACATTTACCCTACCTGACTTATGTGGTAATAATTTTTGTACACCCTACATTTGAGAAATAATTTTCACCCTACCTGACATTTAAGTGTTCAAAAATTTAAAGTCCCTCAGGTATGTTATAATTGATTTTTTATTGACGTTTTCGGTGAACTGTAAAAAAATAAATATGAAGTGACCTTTATACCCTTGTTATTATTTCCTTTGACTTTCAATTAAATGTGAAATGACTTTTGTACCCTTAGTATTAATTGTTATGGCATTTTAAAACTCAACGACTCCACTGATTCCTCTCACCGGCCCCCTCCCATACAGAAAATGAAAACCTAACCCCTCCCAAACCACCATGTCCATCTTCTACTCTCGTACATAGTCTTTTCCTTCTCAAATTAAAGGGCAGCATCGTAATTTCACATAGTGATATAGGGATATTATTGTATTTTTTCATTTCCAATGACAAGTTACCGGATTCTAACACTAAAAATCACTTTCATTAAATGTCAGGTAGGGTGAAAATTATTTCCCAAATGTCGGGTGTGCAAAAATTATTACCGCATAGGATAATTGGATTCTAATAATCCCTACTTTCACCAATTGGACAATGGTGGACCGTACTTTCACTTTGTATTCTGGTGGTCCAAAAAAAATAAAATTGGATTGTAGTGGTACCAAATCCACCTCCATATTCTTCTTATTTTTTTCATTCCTACACTATATTGTTTATGTTTTTTTCGTTCCTGCTCCTAGAAAGTTAATGAATTGTAGTTTCTAAAACATTTTTTAAATTATTTTTTGAGACTCTGAATAATTATTATGATTTTTTAAAAATAATAAAAGTGAAAAAATCGTAAAAATAGTGAAAAAATGAAAAAAATTGAGAGAAATGCTGTAAATTCATTAAAAATCATTGTAAAGTGTTATACTAAGTTTTGAATCAAATGAACACAAAATCTATGATTCCCTTGAAAATATCCCACTATAATCCAATTTTATTTTTTTTTGGACCACCAGAATACAAAGTGAAAGTACGGTCTACCATTGTCCAATCGGTGAAAGTAAGGAAATAAATAAGACGTAGGTGAAGACGAGGGATGTACAAATGGGTTACCAATTCGAAAGGCAAGGTTGGGGGGTTGGTAAGGCAAACTACTAACCAAGCAATTGACTACAAATTTATTTTTGGTCATTATTCAATATTGATAAATTGAATAGAAGATAACATGAATTTTAGCTGGCAAATCCCCATTCGTGTGAGTCCAATGAATTTAACACCTATCAAATCAGTCTACTAATTTGACCAACTTTAAACCCCAATAATATAATAGACAATTAAAAAAGTAATATGGCCCGTGGGATAACTACAGGCCAGAGGTCCTTGCTTACTCCCTACCATAGATGCTTGAAGACAAACAGGTGAAGGGGAGACTACAAATACAATGAGTGACATCCTGCATGGGCGTATCATTACTAGGCTCCAAATGAGCCAAACCAATCAACCTAGACCTCAACTTGGTTAAATAAAAGTTTAAATCAAGCTCACCCAGCTAATTTCCAAGTTAATTATCTAATTCCATTACTCCACTTGGGCCTCCACGTTAATTATCTATTTTTCTTTTATTACCCCAAAACTTCAGCATATATAACGCTCCGGCCCCTCCGGGTGAGACTACTCCCAACCAAGCACGTTTAACTGAGAAGTTCCCAACGGATGAGCTACTATAAAAGAAGGTGCACCTTAATAATATAAGTAGTCATTTCAATCCTTTTTAAGCAACACTTTAACCATATACCCGGGGTATTACAATATTAGCGTCCAAAAATCCTTTATAAAATAACGTATGAAAGAGAAAAATTAAAGGGAAGGCTTAAAGCTCATAAATGAAGGATCCATGAATTAAAGTTAGCAGTGTCTATTTAATAATAATTAGTATTACATATATTTTAAAGAAATAATTTTCTCAATATATAATTGGTTTGTTTAAATTTTATTACTGGATAGCTAGACTGTTGTATTAAATTGAACACTCTTATTAATATTTTGAATTAGAGTTGTCCTCTCAATATAAATATACAATATTTTCTTAGTATATAATAGACTTTTTAAATTTTTTTCTAAACTTAGGATGTGCGTGGGCACCCCTAACCATGACACATATCTGCCCATGCCCATAAGGCCATAACCAATACCGCGTGGAGGAAATAGAGCATTGTACCTTGTGACCTTGGCTCATAAAACTCTCATTAAATAGAGGATAAACAAATAAATAAATAATGATAATAATACAGCAGTGTTACTCCCTACATCTCGTTATCATAGCCATACTACGTACCACTTTGACATAAGCTGGACTCCAACTCAAAATTCCACGACACAAGTCCTAATCATAAATACACGTACATTTGTAGGGATTTAATTAGTTTCATTTTGGCATTGTCACATTAAAGACACCCATTCTTATTAATTAGTTGGTCGCATCGATCAAAGTGTATATATTAATTCTTGGTACTAGATTTGGATCAATCTATTTCATTAATTGGTAGGATCGATCAAAAAATAGAAAAGTGAATACTATAAAAGATTGACAGGATGATTATAAAATTTGATTAATAACATATCTATCATAAACAAGTTTAAGAATATGATGGATGCTAGTTTAATTTATTTCCGGTCTTAATTACTTTTTTCTTGTGTCATATAAATTCTTATTTCAGAATTATATGAATCACATCATAATGTGGCTAGCTAAAACCAGTGAGTCATTCATTATTTGATGGAAAAATATACTCGGTATTCTATCCAAAAAAAAAAACTCCCCATAAAAGAATATTTTTTGGCGTTGAAAGATTGTCTTTTTTTTAAAAAACTAAATAGTTATAGATAATTATTGAATAACAACTTGATGATCACCGGTGCTACCACTTAAGGGCTCATGGATATATATATATATATATATATATATATATATATATATATATATATATATATATATATATATTCTTGTCTCTAGGGTTTCAAGGTTCTAGCAATCTTGAGGTGCCTGCCATGGCGAGAGGGAAGAAACCTGAACAAAACACGAGTACTGAACGAATGAACACGAGAGCAAGGGGTATGCAGCAACAGAAACAAACTCAGAAAACCCCTAATCAATCTGCAAGCCCTCTTTTTTCTGGATTGAATGGGGGAAAGACGAATGAGAACAGTCAGAAGCAGAGTGTAGAGAGAACTACTACGTATGCAGCATTGATGGATTCGGATTCTGGCACTGCATTGAAATATACAGAAGCACAAGAAATCAAGGGGGTGAAAGTTGCTAAGAAAGAGAAGGAGTACGTGGAACAAGAAATCAAATATTGGCATAACTCTATCCTCTGCTGTGTACGTAGTTGGATCAAACCCTTCATTCCTTGCTATGGAGGGTTTTTTGAAGTGTATATGGGGTAAATATGAACTCAGTAAAATAGAAGCAACACGAAAGGGGCTTTTTCTGGTCAGGTTTGAACAAGAATAGTAGAGGTAGGAAGTCTTAAATAGAGGAGTTTATTTATTTGATAATAAATCACTGATAGTCAAGCCATGGACGCCTGCACAACGAATTGACCTTGGTGCCATTAAATCTTTACCTATATGGGTGAGATTTCCGCACTTAGATTTTTAATATTGGACCACACCAAACCTCAGTAGTCTAGCGAGTTTAATTAGAATTCCAATCAAAACAGATAAGGCTACAGAGGACCGCTCCCATCTAACAAGTGTGAGAGTCCTAATTGAAGTAAAGTTGGATGGATCATTACCAGATGAAATTAAATTCATGAATAAAGAAGATATGATCATGACACAGAAGGTCGAATATGAATGGAGGCCAACAAAGTGCGCACATTGCAAGACGATGGTGCATGAAGGGAAAGAAGCTGGAAAAAGGAGCAACAAACAACAACTACGTAGTTAAACAAGAATGGGAACAAAAAACAGGTATGAAAGCCAATCAAGAAAACAATTAGACAAGTTGACGAGCATGGCTTCATAATGCAACAAAGAAAAGGACAAATACAGAGGACACCATGTAACACTCTGAGTATATGGTTAAGTGTGGCTTAAAAGGATTGAAATGACTACTTATATCACTAAGGTGCACCTTCTTTAATGGTAGCTCATCCGTTGGGAACTCCTAAGTTAAGCATGCTTGGCTGGGAGTAGTCTCAGGATGGGTGACCTCCTTCGAAGTTCTCCCAGGCAGCGTGTGAGCGAGGACGAAGCACGCTGGAAAGACTCGTGGTGATTTTTGGGGCCAGTCAGCGATCTTGAAGCAGTTTTCGGTAGTATCCGCGACCCGGAAGGGCCCGGGGTGTTACAGATGGTATCAGAGCGGACCCGCGACCGTGAGCTGCGCCAGTAGATGGGAGAGCCATGGGTAGTCACCTAGCGGGGCAAAGATTTTGGAGTGTATTGTGGCACAACGAGGACGTTGTGCGCTTCAGTGGGGGTGATTGTAACACCTTGAGTATATGGTTAAGTGTGGCTTAAAAGGATTGAAATGACTACTTATATCACCAAGGTGCACCTTCTTTTATGGTAGCTCATCCGTTGGGAACTCCTCAGTTAAGCGTGCTTGGTTGGGAGTAGTCTCATGATGGGTTACCTCCTGGGAAGTTTTCCTAGGCAGCGTGTGAGCGAGGACGAAGCATGCTGGAAAGATTCGTGGTGATTTGTGGGGCCAGTCAGCGATCCTTGAAGTAGTTATCGGTAATGTCCGCGACCCGGGAGGCGCCGGGGCGTTACAAATGGTATCAGAGCCGACCCGCAATTGTGAGCTCCGCTAGTGGACGAGAGAGCCATGGGCAGTCACCTAGCGGGGCAAAGATTCTGGAGAGAATTTGTTGGACAACGAGGACGTTGTGCGCTTAAGTGGGGTGATTGTAACACCCTAAGTATATAGTTAAGTGTGGCTTAAAAGGATTGAAATGACCACTTATATCACCAAGGTGCACCTTCTTTTATGGTAGCTCATCCGTTGGGAACTCCTCAGTTAAGCGTGTTCGGTTGGGAGTAGTCTCAGGATGGGTGACCTCCTGGGAAGTTTTCCTAGGCAACGTGTGAGCGAGGACGAAGCACGCTGAAAATACTCGTGGTGATTTGTGGGGCCAGTCAGCAATCCTTGAAGCAATTATCGGTAATATCTGCGAGCCGGAAGGGGCCGAGGTGTAACGCAAAGTCAGCGATCCTTGAAGTAGTCAACCTCCAAGAACAAGATCAACACAAAGGCACCCCAACAACAAGCAGGTTTCAAATCCTGGATGCAGATGAAGATTCGAATAGAATTTATACGGTTAAAGAATTGGAGGATGATGAGGCTCAAAGGCCTTTGGAGGGATCCATCCCAGATCCCCAATGAAGATTATATCTTGGAATATACGGGGTGTTAATGACGCCAAGAAGCAAGAAGACATCACGGGCTTCTTGCGTATTGTTGGAGCAGAACTTCACTATCTGCTTGAAACGAAAGTTAAGCAAGAAAAGGAGAATATTCTTACTAATGGTATATATAAGAAATGGAATACGTGCAGTAATTTTAGCAGCCATCCGGGAGACAGAATCTTCCTGGCTTGGAAGAGGAATAAATTACAAGTCCAGAATATAGAAGTGGATCCTCAATTTATGCACTGTAAAGTCTTATACTATGGAAGTGGCAAAGAAGCATATTGCACAGTTGTCTATGGCTACAATCGAAAAAAGGAGAGAATAGAACTTTGGAATGCCATCAAGCGTATAACTAAATCAGTTAAGGGCCATGGTGTGTCATTGGAAATTTCACTGCCATCATGCATCGGGAGGATAGAATTAATGGAACTAAGGTGACACTGAGATTTTTAAGAGTGTATCACATGCTGTCAATTAACAGAGATAGCATGCTCTGGGGCTAGTCACTCTTGGACAAAATCAAGTCCGAACAGGAATTGATTGGATATTTGTAAACGAAGATTGGATGATGCAGATGAAATTCTTGAGGGCCGAGTATCTTCCCCAAGGGTTGTCAGATCACAAAGCTAAGCCATCCTAGTCTCTATCATGGAGGGACCAAGGCCCAAATCCCGTTTCCATTTCTGTGACATGTGGGCCACAGATCTAGACTTTACTAATATATATATTGTGCAAACGCATGTAGGACAGACTCGACAAAACTCCTATGCTAGCAATCTCTACTATTCCCTGCAAACATGAAAAGAGACCTGAAGCAGTTGAACGGAACAAAGTATGCTGACATACACAAGCAAAAGGATGAAGCAAGGGAAAGGATGGAGAAGGCCCACAACATGCTAGCACAAAACCCAACTGACCCTGTACTAGTAACTCAAGAGCACGAGGCAAAGATGAAATACCTCACTATTTTGAAACCTGCAATGTCATTAATTGCTCAGTAGAGCGAAATGGAGACGGCAGTTGTTGGAGACACTTGCTCCAAAATTTTCTTCTCTAAAATGAAAAAAAGAAAGTTAGAGAATACCGTTTACAAGATGCAAGATAACTAGGGCAACAATATTGTGGGCTTTGACAAGGTGAGAAACCATCTAGCAAGTTTTTTCCAAAATATGTTGGGGCAGCAAGCTGAGAACATAATCAACATCGAAAAATCGAGAGAAAATTTGTATGAAATTAGTGAGTGATTTTTGAGTGGGTAACCAAATGATATTGGTAAGAGTATAACGAGTATAGGACCTCTGGTATATTGTAGCCGAGGACCTCAGTGAGTAGTGTAACAGAAACTAAGTGTGGTAGTTTCTGTGAGTGATAATCACCAACGTGGTTGGTGGAATCTATCGTCTAAAATCGTTGATATGACAACTTAGTTGGGATACTAACCAACTTAGTTAGGACACTAGCTCCACTGTAACTGTCCTGAGGACATTAGCTCTAGGACAATGAGACTATTTTTAACTACCTCAATGTAATACTTTTTGGTTTGCATTCAATAATATAAGTATTTTTGTTACACTATGTTTAAAGTCTTAACGGTAAGTTAACGTTTGTTAATAAAGTCCTCATTGAGTGTGTAGAGTTCCTCGACAACCCTAATAACCCCCCCTCTCTAGGGTTCTTTCAGCATGATCACCTCTAAAGGAAGAATGCCACCAAGGATGATCTTAGGGCTTTAAGGGAATGAAAAAAAAAAAATTATCCACTAAAATCTCTTGAATAGATAAAAAAAAAGGAATCCACCAAACTTGATCTAAAGGGAGCTCCAATCAAGCTCTGGTTGTAACACTCCTTTAGCACCATCATCTTCATGCATAAAGCAAAAATAGAGATTTCAGGAAGGGTTTCAAAATACCCATAAGCTTTTTCATTCAGCAATGATTAATAATCAAGTCTAGGGTTTAAGACATAAGGTTTACATATATATAGAAAAGGGGTAGGGAAGCCGAAAACGTGCAGAAAATAAGCTATGTCACGCCCATGTCTCACTCTGGTCACGCCCGTGTCGTAGTTTTGGGCAGTCAACACAGACTGTATATATCCATAGCAACACCGGTCATGTCACCCATTTCTTGCGAAAGGGGCCAACAAGGGCGCCGAGCCATGTCACGCCCGTGACATGGCACTTCTCGCTTGACATAGGTCGTGTCCAGATGACGACATGTGTAAGCTCCTCATGATTCTTCTTCCTTCTATTCCCTCTCCCTTATCTTCCAAGGTTCGATTACGTGCTTGACTTTGGAAAAATTGTATTGGATTTGCCTCGGTAATTCCTCAATATGGGACCAATGAAACCCCAAGGCCATTGGGTTGTCCACGAAAAGGTCCATATCCAGCCTAGGCCAAAGAGTGTACAGATCAAAACGGTTTAGCTTGAAGAAATCCATAGCTTCCTCAATTTATTTGAAAATCTCACCTCCATCTACTTCTCAAACATGTTTTCCAAGCTCTCTTCTTGCTGAATAATTCTTCCCAAATTTTGCATTATTTCTTTCCAAAAATACCATGAGAAAGAGAATTTGAGGGGGAAAATGGTTATCATCTTCTCCCTAATAGTTTGTACGCACCAACCCGAGTTGGAAGGGTCCCATGTCCACGTCACCGTTGGATTAGTCAAAAGGGTTTACTTTAGCTTAAAACTTATTGAATATGGACAAAGGACAACTTATAACAATTCGTAGGATTTATTTGATTTGTAAATCTTATTCGCAAATTGAAGAAAGTTGTAACACCCTTAGGTTAACAATCACTAGATCAAGGTTAAATAAAACTTAACCCAATGATTAGCGCAACAGATTAACAACCTAAGGGTACTACCGTCGTCCATAAGAATGGACTATGCCAACAAACCACTGTAGACCCCGAAAAAATCTGCCGATCTTTTCACGGCGCTACTCAAAAGAGGATGTTCTCTTTTTAAATTGGGAGCCGACTAGGATTGCTTATCCTTAATTAAGGTTGAACTTTTAAGGATGCTTTTAATTGACAAATTGATTTAACCCCGAAACTCGATTTTATTAAAGAAAAGATAAAAAAGAAAAAAGAAAACAAAAAGGAAAATAAAAAAAGAGGAAACTCGACGGGGAACCCGTCTGAGTTCCATGAAGACAAAACGGAAAAAAAGAAAGAAAACAGAACCCAGACGGGTTCCTGAAGAAGCAAAAGAGAAGAAAAGGGGCTAGGAACCCGTCTGGGTTACTGCCTCTGGCTCGGAGTAAATACAAGACGGGGAAACCCGTCTGGGTTCTCTGTCACGAGAAGGAGAAAAAATGAAAAAAGTTTTCGGGGAAAAATAAATTGAAGGGTTAGAGTCGCCAGTTGAATTTAAGGATAAAACAACAAACCATTGAAAAAGAGACTCCGGCCTACGAATCCAAAGACGGATTCGGGGGTAAGGTTACGAATTTGACGATAAAAATCATCAAACCCGCCTATTCAAACGAATAGACTCTACTAGAATTAAATTAAAGCGACAGATTTGAAAAAGGGAGAGGAATTGAATAAATTTCATAGATTTATCATTAATGTCATGCAATAAAAGAAAAGAAAAGATACAAGAACACGTAGGATTACATCATGTACAACAATACAAAAAAACTACGCTAACCTTTAAAATAAAGCACGCAATGGAGGGAGAAGAGAGAAAGAATATACTAGTGTCAATACTCCTAGTATATTCTGGTGTGTCCTTTGTGGGTGATGAATGGTGGGTATTTATAGGGGGGAAATTAGGTTTAGGTTTAGGTTTAGGGTTTGGAGGCTAGGTTAAGCCGCGGCGCCGTGGGAATCAACAGGAAACCCAGACGGGTTCCTGGAAGGAAAACGGGCCTCGGGCCCAAGAACCCAGACGGGTTCCTGTGGGCGGAGCTGAGCTCCGGCCCACAGAACCCAGACGGGTTCCTGTGGTGTTGGAGCTGAGCCCCACCGAACCAGTTCCGTGATTTGGGCTTTGTATATTTTTTTTTGAGTTTTCGGTGGAAAGAGGCTTGCGTGTCATTTATCGGTTAGCCTATTTTCTAAAACTGACACTAAAAAAGAAAATAAAATAGATACAAAATTCAGCGTCTACAGATAGCCCCCACTTTGATCGAGTTTGAGTAAAACGATGATCAAAGTAGTCTTGATGATCTTGGATATGGATCAAGTCTATTCAGTGGTTGGCGGCTTGGAAGCCGGGTCTGTGTTGATGTCGTCGATGTTCATCGCATTGTGAAGGCGATGATGGCCCTTGTTGCATTGTGAAGGCCCAACAATGGCCTCGTCGCATGTGAAGGCCCGACGATGGCGGCATTGGCGAAGTGTCGCGTATTAGCGGCGGCGGTGATGTCATGTATTGTTAAGGCGATGGCGTTGTTGATGAAGTGTCGCGTATTGTGAGGGCGATGGTGGCGGCCGCCATCGCATTGTGAGGCGATCTGGCCGCTGTCATCACATTGTGAGGGCCCGTCTTGGCGTTGTCATCGCATTGTGAGGCGATGGTGGCCGTCATCATCGCGTGAGGGCGATGGTGGCGGCGTCATCGCGTGTGAGGGCGATGGTGGCGTATCATCGCATTGTGAGGGCCCGTCTTGGCGTATCATCGCATTGTGAGGGCCCGATCTTTGGCATTGTGAGGGCCCGATGGTGGCCGCTGTCATCGCATTGTGAGGGCCCGATGGTGGCCGCTGTCATCGCATTGTGAGGGCCCGATGGTGGCCGCTGAAAAGCGTGTCCTCGTATTGTGAGGGCCCGATGATGGCCGCTGTCGTCGCTTTGGGTTCGAATCAGAGTGACGAATTTGGGCTCGTTTTGGTTTTCGATTACAAGCTTGGGCTGCTGCAAGAACCCGTCCAAGTTCAAGTGGACTGCAAATTCAAGGCCCAATTTGCCATTGCTTTGGGCTGGTGAGTGCACTAGGAACCCGTCTGGAGTCCATTTTTGTTTGCAAAATTCGACTGGGCCGGTGTATGCTCTGCATAATGGAACCCGTGTGAGAATTGCGCGCGTGGGTCAGCCAAAATGAACCCGTCCAAATTCTAGGCTGCAAAAGAAAATTGGACTCAGCGAAATAAGGTCAAAGAACTGGGCCGGCTTCTTCTTGGGGAATCTGAGTTCGAAGCACATAAGGCCAGCAACTGGGCCGGCTTCCTCTTCCCCCTTTTTTTTTCTTTTTCTTTTGGCCAATGCATGGATAGACTTTTGGATAGATTTCCGGCCAATGCATGCTCTCCATTATCCGGATGCTAAGGACCCGCCGCTTGGCCACTTGTGTGGTGGGTGTGCATCCAATTTCCCTATAAAAGGGGGCATCCTCTTCCCCTTAAACTCACACTCCAAGCTCTCTTTACTCTCATTCCATTGCTTCTCTCTCTTCCTTGCTCAAAACCACTTATTTTCTAGTTAGGGAATAATGGTTAGGAAAACTAGAAATCCGTCCGTTCAACCCCATGCGGCAAACTGGGCACATGAGATGTCCTCCCGGCGAGCATGGACTCCCCGGCCCGGTTGGGAACCGTCGGAATTGGTGCCCGAACCATGGAATCATGTATGGCATAAGCATTCACATGTCCGGGTAACGTCTTCTTCCTGACCCTGCTCTTTAATTTAGCATAAATTTGCAAGTAGAAATGTTTAAATTCTAACTTGTTGATTTAGCCAATATTGTTGAAGTAATTTATGTCAATTACCCGTATTGTTCAAATCGATCTTTAGAGCACCGTAAATGACAAGCCGATCCTATCTTAAGTTAGCCCCGAAAAAAAAACAAGCCCATGTGATAAAACAGAAACCCGTCCCAGTTCCCACTTTTCTATCTTTCTTTTTTGTCTGAGTTGGGCTGAAAGAAAAATGGGCCAGCCCTACAGGAACCCGTCCCAGTTCCACTTTTTCTCTCTTTCTTTTTTTTTTTGTGTCTGAGTAGGGCTGCAAGAAAAAAAAAAAGGGCCAGCCCTAAAGAAACCCGGCTGCGTTTCCCGAAGAAGTCGAGGCCCAGTTTTGATTGGGCCTGAAACAGCGAGGCCCAACCTAAACCCAGCCCCCTTGTAGAGGAACCCGGCTGAGTTTCTTAAGAAATGAGCCCATCTGCTTCGGCCCATTGTTTGAAGTAGCCGAACCCATTTTTCTGCTAAGAACCCGGCTAGGTTTTCCTTTTTTCTTGGGTGGGCCAATCTTTTATTCGTGGGCCCGTACAACTTGGCCCGATTTGAGAACTACAGAACCCGTCTGAGTTCTGGTTTAAGTGAGGCCCAACTTAAATGGATGGGCCGCAAAACACAAGGCCCAATCTCCACTAAAACCCGTCTGCGTTTCTGTTTAAGTGAAGGCATAAGTGAGGGTATAAGCGAATGGACCGAAAAACACAAGGCCCAATCTACCCTAGGAACCCGTCTTGGTTCTTTTTGGTTGGGCGAGGCCCAACCTTTTTTCTTGGGTGGGCCGAAAAAACTAGGCCCAGCCCTCCCCTTTCTCCATCAAAGAACCCGTCTTGGTTCTTCCAGGTGGTGAGCCCATCTGTCTTGGCCCAACGTCGAAGTGGCCTGACTCACTTTGTGCAGATACCCGTCTCGGTTCTGGTGGGCTGAAAGATGAATTTTTTTTTTTAGCCCCCTAGTTTAGTGGAAGTTCAATTTAGCTTTTGCTAAACTAGGGGTCACTTGATCGGCTGCCATAGGGACTTGTCTTTTTCTTTTTTTTTTTTTTTGAATTTTTATGTTGGATATTCAAGAAGACTCCCTCAGGACTGGCGGCAATATGCGAAAGCCAATAAAGGTGGTGGAGCATTTTGCAGAAGACAACTGGGCGCTTACACTTTTGGAAGAGTCAGGATTCGACCTCTTCTGGAAATGTGTTAAGGCCTGGGAACCTTGCACACCACGGGTAATGGGGCGTGCGCTTGCGGAGAGATTCTGGGATTCTACAAACACCTTCCACCTCCCGGTAGGAGAAATGACCATAACACCTGTTGATTTTGTGATGATTCAAGACTCTGTTGGGGTGGTCAAGACGTAGAATTCGACCCTGTTGTGCCAGACCAGGTGATGGAACTATTAGAGCCGGTGCTCGAACGGCGCCGATTTGGTCGAAAGATGAAACTCTCTTATGGTTCCTTCGAAGCTGTCATCACTTCCGCTGACTTTACTCATATGGATGAGTTTCAGCGTCGCTTTATTTTCCTGGCATACTTCATCTCTGCCACAATGTTTGCCAATCGAGGTGATGATGTTTATTTGACCTGGATGAAGAATCTCCTCGACCTAGAGCAAGTCATTCACCGGAACTGGGCCAAAGCTGCTTACGCCAACTTCATTCGTTGGCCGGCGTTGGTGTGGACTGTCTTGATGTGGACCCATTCTTCATGCCAGAGAGTCCGCAGGAGATGAGCGGCCCGAGCATGTGGAAGGTGCTCGAGGTAATCTTCGAGACGCTTCTCTTTTACATGCTTTTTCCCTTTTTTTTTTATATCGTGAGTCTCGGTGTTGACATATTTGCAGGTATGGGGTTATGATTATATTAAGGGATTCGCCATCCCGACCCGACATGCCCAGACGGTGCCAGCAGCAGAACGGTGGCACAAGAACTACCTTGAGCAGAAGAAGAAGCCATTTGGGAGCCTAGATGAGCTGCGCCGCATCTTGGATCATCTTGATGAGGTACATCTTTCATGTGATTTCTCTTGAATTTCCTTAGTGCTCATGTTTCCTTTACTTATGCAGGATGACGTCAATTGGAATGCCTGGGTTGGCTTTAATGTTCCACAAGATTTTATCCCTTCACGAAATGCGGCGCATAGGGATAGTACCCTGCGCTTGGTGATCGAGAGCCCGTCCGGTTGGGTCTGGAGCCTTGGTGAGAGGTTTACGAGGCAAACCCTGGGTCATGAAAGGTGGATAATACCATCAGACCCTCCTGAGACAATGAACGACCCGCGAGCCTTGCATGCCGAGGCATTTGTAGCAGCCAAGACGGGTTCTTGGTATACTAACCACGCATCGGTGGCATCGCCCGACCAATTCTGGGAAGAATGGGAACAATATCGGGACCGCCTGGCATTCAGAAAGGTGGGGAAGAAGACCTCCATTTATTCTCTTCATATCCCTTCTATTACTGCCCAATGTGACCGATTCTTTGTTTGTTGCAGTTGGGGCCCTATTGCAAGGATGACGAGAAGAGCCAAAGTAGCTCTAGGGACACAGTTTGTGGCTACCCGAGGGCGACAAGCGAGGACATCAAACCAGAATTAGAGAAGATCATGGAAAAGCCGGTAGGTGATTCCCATCTTTTTCCTTGCTTAGTTGCAATTTGCTCAAACTTTGACCTGTTTTCCTCATTCTGTGCAGTGGCGATGGAAACAAGCGAAGGGCTTTCTCAAGAATTACTTCACGCTTAAATGGGCTCACGAGAAAGACCTTGCAGGTTCTGTGGTCGGGGACGCGGACGCGGATGACAGTGCAGTCTCACCACATGGATCCTCCTCGCCATTCGGATGCGCGGTGCCTGCGTGGCGGAGCGGATTGACCCTCCTCGACATTCTTCCTTTATGGCCGACGCGAGGCGGTCTTATGGGGGTGATGGTGCTCTCCGAAGGCACGGAGAGAGGAGTAGGCGGAGCACGGGTACACCGACGCACGATGATCGCGGGAAAGGTATCTTGTTTGAAGATAGTCATTCGACCAGTTCTCGCTGTGGAGATACGGATTTTGGCCACGACTTTCAGCGGTCTGTGGAGAACAGTATATCATCCATGTCTTTAGGTGGGCGCGGGCACCAGGCGGGGTCTCATGATCATGGGAATTCTCGCCGGAGCCGCGGCTCTCGGCGTGGCACTCCCAGCTTTATGGTGGAGACGTGCTCCGAGTCTAGCGCTGTCGGTGGAGCTGCGGGTGGCGAACAAGAAGGCATTTCACTGTATTTGGATACTCCTCCAGAATCTCGTCATTCGGGGCGCCAACCTTCTCATCCTTCACCCCAGTACCCCTATGGAATGTCCGAGTACGCTCCTGCACCGACTGTGGATTTGGGTTTTGGCACTTCCTTTGGGGCGGTCGATCCTACTGTGGTGCTTCGCAGTGACTCGGGTGCATCTACGGGGTATAACCGTGCCCTCGCAGATGACGCCTCATCAATGCTTCCGTCTCAACCAGTTGTTCCCATTACTCCTTCGCAAGGGGGTTTGGAGCAGCCTCGATTATCTGGATGGGGAACACAAACCCAGGAATGGTCGGGGTGGCCTGACCCAGAGCCTGTAGTAAGAACTTCTTGGCCTGCTCCACAGGGGTGGCCTGGAGGTAATCACGAGTGGCAGGTTCCAGAACACTCTTGGCTTAACGCGGGTGATACCGAAGTGTTGCACCTGTCCGGCTCAGGCGGTGATACAGAGGTGGTGGACTCCTCCTACTACCAATGGGACACTTACTTTGGAGCTGGTGGAAGCGGAGCCCATGGGGCCGATAGCGCTAGCGGCGGCGGTGGAGGTCAGGCATGATGACGATTGAGAATGATGCGCCTGCAGAGTTCTTATGCTATGCTATACACAACTCTTTGCTATGTACTTATGATAATGCCATGCAATGATGTACTAAACCGAAATGCATTTATGTTTTATGTACTAGTGCAGACTATTGATGTAATGCTTACGCAATGATGGTGTTATGCAATGCAGTTATGACTTTCTATATACTACTGAAATAACCTGGGACAAAGGATTTTAGATTAACACAGAGTCGAACTAATAAGCAAGCACAAAGATTAATCTGGACAAGATCAAAACTCAGTTTGAAAGAGATAGGAAGAAGTTTTCGAATCTTAAGGGAGAGAACAAGTAACTCAGACGCACAAGTCCACCAACAGTTCGAAGAACAACGCAAATATGCGCGGTTGGTTATGGACGTAAGCTAGCCAGAAAGAGCGAACCTCACACAGGAAGGAATGAACACTCAAACACTAAATTTTGAATATGTATGTGAGTTTCTCTCATGCTCAAACCAACAGAAGCAACCTACCATAAGCTTGGTAAGAACCTCGCTCTCCACTACTGGTATGCAATGCACAAGTGACAATCAAAAGGACTTTTTCGGGTTGTAACGGGGCTTAGGCTAGGGTAAGGAGCGGTAAAATTTGGGAATGAGGAGTTAAAAGCCATGCTTGGATTGATTTTCAATGAAATCCTCTAAACTTTCCTTCTCACTTAATGTATGCAAAGCGTTTCACCTTCCATCCTAAAACATCTCAACCGAATACAACCGAGTCAAGGCTTTCTGGACTCTAAGTTGAATCTCCCTAACCGCCCTTTTATTTTTTTGAAATTTTGTTTTTTTTTTTTTTTTTTTTTTTTTTTTTTTTTTTTTTTTTTTAGGTGATTAGGGAGAAGAAATTTCTATTACAACCTCGACTTTGAACAGCATAACCAAATTTGCTCAAGATATGGGACTTTCAAATTCTTCCAGACTTCATATTTTGCTCACACCAAACCAATTATTCCTTCCAAAAATGGCAGACTCTCTTCCAACCAAGCAAGGCTCAAGGGGTACTGGATATCATAGGCTAAGGCTTGTATTGTCAGGGTTCAATCATGAGAAAAGGGGTGAACAAAGGCTAGGCGGGGCAAAAAGAACAGTAGATACAATGCATGGAAGGCTATTTGGCTATGTAGCTTAAGAAAATTGAATGCCTCAATCACTTTGTCACGGTGTGCTATGCAAACATGTAATCTCAAGCAAGATGCAAAACAAGTTCTAGAGATGCAACTAATGGGTGAGTCGCTCAAAGGATCATGGAATTGATGAAAGTAATCAATTCAAGTTTTAGGCAATGTGGACTCACGGGACGGGCTCAATTAACTAAGCTTAGCCCAAAGATTTGCGGCACGCACATTTATACCTTCTAAGATAGTCAAAGCAGCCAGATACGTCTTTTATAACTTGTCTCAAAATCAGAAGGTTTGAAGGAAAAGGTTTCAAAAACTTTTGAGATCTCGTCTCGATTTTTCTAAGTGAAGCAAGTTAAGTCGATTTTTAGAAAAAGGTCAAGGACAGGACTCCCCTTTTTTTTTTTAATTTGTTTTTTTTTTTTTTTTTTTAACCTTATGACTAAAAATGATATGATGCTCATGTAATGCAATATGTGATCTACATGATGGGAGACATGGAACTTATGCAATGCAATATGCGACCTACATGGTGGGATCATTCCCACTTCCCCAAACGAAAAAAAAGATAAAAAGGAAAGAAAAAGAAAATTAAGCCTTATAAGTAAATTCGAACGACAGTTTCAGGGCTAGCGAAGACGCATAATTAACTTGAAGACCCATATCGCAACCATAATCGGGCCCAAAGGAAGATCGTCCGAGTTGAGAGCCCAAAAGGAGCTGTGGCCTACAGCAGATGGGCCGAGGAAACGAATACACTGGCCCAGAACCCGTCTAGGTTCCTGGCTTGGGGATCAATGTGGTAACAGGGCCCAGAAACCCGTCTGGGTTTCTGTCTTGGAAACAAGACTTCAACGGCTCGAATGAGCCTTCTGTCGGTGGCCATAAGACGGTGAACCTGCCTGGCGGTAGCAATAAGGCGGTGAAACCCGTCTGGGTCCGACTATAAATTCGTCTCCCCGTCGTGTCTTCGTCATTCACCATCTGAGCTTCCAATTTACGGAGAAACCCGTCTGAGTTCTTCGTAGTTGCATCAAATCCCTCTCATCTCATCTCATGGCTTTCGAAAAGAAGTTGGCCACTTGGATAAGTACACTGTCCAAAGAGGAAAAGAAAGAATTGGGGAGGTACAAGTTGACATCCTTGCTGAGCTTGAGGCAAGTGAGGATAGATTGGGATTTTCTGCATTTCGAGACCTTCAGGACAAAGAACTCCATGCATATAGATTCGACATGCAAGAACCGGTTCCCTTGCACGAAGAATGGTCACTATTCTGGGACCAATCATTACGCGCCATCGGTGATGCCTCCCTTTCTTCTACGTGAGGAAGGAATATCGGAGTTATTATGCCTTCACCTAGGGTAATTGGAAGTATGATAATAGGCGATAGGGTGCACTTTCAAACCATAGTGGAGTACTTCCGTGCTCGAGACCTTAGAGTATGGGCAGTGGTGCGTGTGAGCTCTTGTACTATGCATTAGGAGAGTTCGCTTTTACCATGGCGGCAAAGGGCGGGTCCGCGAACCTGATCCATGTGGTGGAGGATATGGCTCGCGGCTACAACCCTGTACCGATAATATTGGGAGAAACGCTAATGTGCTTAGATGATTCGAACCCGGAACATGATTACCGCAGCAGTCCCTTGATTTTGCAGGTAAACCCGTCTGAGTTTTCTTTTTTGCCCTTTGCGCATAAGAACCTGCAGGTTCTTTGTTTGAGTACCCTTTTCTTCTGCGCTTGATAGCAAACCTGCAGGTTCCAAACTGACTAATCGGTTTCGCAGGTTTGGCTAATGGAGCACCTCAATCTGGTTGAAAAGGCGGAGTCTGCAACAGCGTTGGTGAATTTCTGTCAGCGCAAGAGGAGATATCCCGGTCGTCGATCAACAATTGAATGGGTGACTAGCTGCGAAGGTCCGCGAGATCATGATAAAGTGGTGGATAGAGAATTGGCACATCGCAAATTTTATTACTTGTGATCAAAGAACTCCATATGTTTGCATTGCCAGTTTGACACACCTGACATTCTACTTTCCCGAGCGGGCCATGCGGCAAATGGGGTTGAGGCAGCGTATTCCCCACAAGACTCATAACGCCCCAAAGATACTTCGCCTCCAGAAAACCGTTGCAGAATCTTGGTTGAAGTATTGGGAGAGACGACCCACTATTCGTGCTCCCTCAAAAGCAAAAGTATCTGAATTGACTGATCCAGGTTATCTGGATTGGCCGAAGCCACAATAAGCAAAGGGTACTACGCAAGAGATATAACAGGCTCTAAGGTTAATGTATTGCAGCGCTTAGGTCCCAAGACTAGTGTGAAAGATCGCTTGGGCCCTAAGACTGATGTAAGAAGTAGGCTAGGCCCACCGCTTCCTGGAGTTGTAATAAGGGAGCCCCATTCTCCTATGCCAAGAGATGCTGACACATCGGTGGGAGAGGCAAGTCCTGTTATTGCTCCAGAAGGCGAAGAAGAGATACCGCCCTAAGGACACCGAGGAGGGATTAGTAACACTAAGGAGATTAAGACTGACCAAAGACTCTGATGGGAAGAAGATGAAACAAGCTTGAAGCGGTGCCAATTTTATTTTGTCTTTTTAGATAATGTTTTTAGATGAACCTTTAGTTACAATAAGGAAAATTGTAATAATTACTCTAAATATCACTCGAAGTAACTAAATTTTCTTATATAAATAATAAAATAAACAATTCTATAAACAACGAAGCAACCATTTGAAAAACAAATGAAATTGGAGCCCAATAAATGGCCCGTAACCCGTCCGATTACGGCCCTTTATTCGACACAAAACCCGTCTGGTTTGGACATGACCCATCAGACGCCCAATTTGATAACTAAACTGTCGATTAAAGCCAAGTGTCTAGACGTGGACATTCTAGTTGCTTGGCTTAACCATGGCGTTGCATGTACTGGTTTTGGGTTATAACCAAGTGTATAGGAATGGTTATTATAGTTGCTTGCTTAAACCGCCCTAATTTTCTATGCATAAAACTTCTTCAACTGATCAGTTGGTAGGTCAGATAATTCTTCTCCTTCGCCGCGACTAAGCGGCCGCTTCCCGGCAAGATTTGCTTGATGACATAAGGCCCTTTCCAAGGCGCGAACTTACCCTGGATCTTGAAGAGGTGCCTCATTTCCTTAAGCACTAAATCTCCTTCAAGAACCGGTCTTTAACCTTTACGTTGAAAGCACGAGATATGCGAGCACGATACAGTGCACATGTGTAGGGCTCTAAGCCTTCTTTCATCGATGAGTGTTAGTTCTTCGATCCGCCCTAGCCCATTCGGCTCGTAGTTCACTTTCAGCAAGTATGAAGTGAAGGTATGGCGAGCTCAATCGAAGTACGCCATTCCGTAGACTAAGGAGAAAGGACTTCCTCGCCTCTGCTCGAATCGAAGTTCTATATCCCCATAAGGCGAAGGGAAGTTTGTCAGGCCAATCCTTGTATGTTACCGCCATTTTCTTGATAATCCCTGCGAGGGTTTTGTTGACTGCTTCTACCGCCCCATTAGTTTGAGGTCTGTAGGGTGACGATTTATGATGTTTAATCTTATACTTAGCCAACAACACTTCGACTTCCTTCCTGAAATGGCTCCCATTATCACTGATAATCTCGTGTGGTACCCCGTATCTGCAGATGATATTGTTCAAAATGAACTTAGCTACATGTTTCGAGGTGATCTTTGCGTAGGAGGTTGCTTCTACCCATTTAGTGAAGTAATCCACAGCCACCAACACATACTCATGTCCTCCGGTGCCCGTGGGATGTACCTTCCCGATTATGTCTATTCCCCAAATTGAGAATGGCCATGGGGATGTTAGTGTGGTGAGGTAGGAAGATGGCTGGTGTTGCAAGTTGGCATATTCCTGACACTTGGCGCATCTCCTAACGGTGGACTAGAAATAGCCAGCCCTTTGAATCTTTTTTGCTAACATTCTGCCATTCATATGTGGTCCGCACTCCCCTCCATGTATGGAGGTCATTAATTCTTCTGCTGACTTGGTATCAACGCAAAGTAGGTTAATGCCCGTAGCGGTCTTCTTGTAAAGTCGATCGTGAATGATGCAGTATTGTGCTGCCATCATTCTGATCGCTCTTTGTCCTTTAGAATCATCCTCAGCGAGATAATCTCCTTTTGTCAAGTATGTATAGACATCGAAGAACCATGCATTTGAGTCTACGACGGGTTCTTCTATGAAGTACACATAGGCGGGTTGGTCACGCCGCTCTATTGTTATAGGAAATTCGTAAATTCCTACTGGCATAGCGATCATGGAGGAGAGTTTAGCTAAGGCGTCTGCCAACTCATTATTATCTCTTGGTAGGTACTTGAATTTAATGTGCTCAAATTGCGTTGCCAAGTCTAACAACCATCGTTGATAAGCCACCAAAGATTCATTTCTGACCTTCCAGGCGTTCTTGGCTTGATTGATGATAAGACTAGAGTCACCAAACACTCTGATGTACTTTACTCCTATAATTAACGCCACTTGTAACCCGATGATGCAGGCTTCATATTCGGCCGCGTTGTTGGTCGCATTGAATTCGAGTTTAACAGAAACGGGATGATGCTCTCCTTCAGGTGATATCAAGAGTACCCCTGCGCCACATCCCATTTGGTTAGAAGCACCATCAAAATACATTTCCCACGTGATCTCGTCCGTATGAAAGACTTCTTCGTTCGGGAACTCCAGTTGGTGCTTGAGGTTCACGACAAGGAAAGTCCGCCAGAAGTCCGAGATGGCCCTTCCTTTGATAGACTTTTGAGGTACGAACTTTAAGTGAACTCGATAACATAACTACCCATCGAGCTATACGATTATTGATCGCGGTCGTTCCATGATGAACTTGACCGGTTGCACTCGATCACATGCACCGTGTGTGACAACATATAATGTCGAAGCTTCTTCGCCTGGACCAATGCTAGAGCCATTTTTTCAATGTTGGTGTATCGACTCACAATCACCGAACTTCACGAGGTAATAGATGGCGCTCTCTTTCCTTTTACCTCTTGAGCCAACATAGCCCCTATCTTTGAGTTAGTTCTTGTGAGGTAAAGGAGCAGAGGCTCATCCGTGCCGCGCTTTAGTACGGGGGCATGGGTCAAGTATTCTTTAATCTTGTCAAAGGCTGCTTGACACTGATCATCCCATTCCACTTTTGCTCCTTTCTTGAGTTTCTTGAATAGTGGTTCACAAGTCATAGTGAGTTTGGAAATGAATCGACTGATGTATTGTACGCGACCAAGGAAACCTCCGATTTCCTTCTCTGTCTTAGGTGGTTCCATCTCTTGTATTGCTTTAATTTTTGATGGGTCCACCTCAATCCCACGTTGACTGACCACGAAACCTAGCAGCTTGCCTGACGTAACCCCAAATGCACATTTTCGGGGATTGAGCCTCATGTTGTATTTTCTTAATCGAAGGAAGAACTTGCGAAGATTGGGGAGATGCTCTTCCCTAGTTTTGGACTTGACGATCATATCATCCACATATACCTCTACCTCTCTGTGCATCATGTCGTGGAGGAGGGTATTCGCGGTGCGCTGGTATGTGGCCCCCGCATTTTTCAGGCCAAAAGGCATCATCAGATAGCAATATGTACCCCAAGGAGTAATGAAAGATGTTTTCTCCATGTCTTCCTCTGCCATTTTGATTTGATTATACCCTGCGTAACCGTCCATGAAGGACAACAACTCATGTCCGCAAGTGTTATCCACTAGCACATCAATATATGGCAAAGGGAAGCTATCCTTCGGGCTGGCTTTGTTTAGATCTCTGAAGTCAACGCACACCCTTATTCGTCCATCTTTCTTGGGAACCGGGACGATGTTGGCCACCCAATCGGGATATTGCACTGCCCGTATGAACTTAGCCTTTAACTGCTCCATCACCTCATTCTCAATCTTCTTTGACCATTCCGGCTTGATCCTGCGAGCCTTCTGTCGTACCGGTTTAGCTTCAGGATATAGTGGAAGGGTATGTTCAGCGATGCTCCTGTCGATGCCTGGCATGTCTTCATATGACCATGCAAACACGTCTTTGAATTCCCTAAGAAGTTCAGCGAAATCCCTGTTGCTCTTTATCTGTTAGAGACTTGCCTAACTTAAGCTCTTGGGGCGTGTCCTCCGTCCCTACATTTATGCTTATGGTATCTTCAATGATCGCCACCTTTTCCTCAAATTTATCCATGGCTTCTGTTAATTTATTTTGATCTTTTAAAGGTTCATCGTTTTCATTATCGAATGGCACAATGACTCGAGTAAGCGTAAATGTTCATCTTATTAAATGCAGAAATGGGTACATCAACGGACTGCAGGTTAATCCCACCAACTTAGGACTACTAGACCCTGACTTTACGACCTTTGGGACAGACTCTCCCACAGACTCTCCTACAGATTCTCCTACAGAAAGCGTAAATTTATTCTCCTCATCGTCGATCCAGGTGATCTCACGATGGCCGCCGTCTTCTCCGATCAACAGACTTGGGTCAAAGCTTGGGTTGGAAAGTGCAGCGATGACTGGGTCGACGACTTCTTCCTTGCGCGCTTCTTGCCCAAAGAGCATTCCAAAGATGCCGCCTCCAACGAGGTGGGTCCATTCCAAAGGTGGGCGACTTCTCCTAGGCGGGATGAACGTGGGGGTTGTGGTGACGGCACAGTCATTGAAGATTTCTAGCCCCGCCACTTGGATACCTTGAGATTTTAGGTAATGTGGTTCTGGGAAGCCGTAATAAGGGAAGTCATCACTCTCTCTCAAGAACTGTCCATTAAGAGTGCGTGGATACGGCTTGACTTGGTACAGGGTTGGAGGGTTGTCCAATCTCTTCTGCTTAGCCATGGCTAGCTTCGCCAGTCTCACTTCCTCCTTAGTTGGTTTGTAGCCTAGTCCGAACCTTCCTTTGTTTTTGAACACCTTGAAGTTTGGCGCCAACTTGTTCTTGGGATTTCGACCAAGTGGCATTCCCGGAAAATGACCTTGCTTCCGCAATATAGTATGGATATTAGGGTTTGAGTATGGATCTAAGTCAAAGTGGGCGATCACGGCTCAAAACCGCTATCATCTCAAAGTTGTGTAGCTCCTCGTCAGCTGAGCTATGTTCAATCTCGAGCGTGGGTTTCTTGGGGTCAAAAACGGCGCTGAGGGGTTTGCTTGAGATCGTGACTACTTGGCCTTGAATGATTAATTTCACCTTCTGGTGTAAGGTAGAAGCGGCATTGCACTCATGCAACCAAGGTCTTCCTAACGGCGTTGAAAGAAGCGGGATATCGAGCAGCGAATTCAGCGTTCTTACTTATGCGATCTATGGTGATGGGAAGCCAATCGATCCTAGCGACTTGCGGGAGTTATCGTATGCGCAAACTGAGCGATTTTTGTCAAATCTTTGTTTTGAACTCCTAACTTTGCGCGGTTCTCCGGACAGGACATTGTGGCCAGAACCATTGTCCACGAGAACAAGTGGTATGGTTTGAGTAGAGCACATGGCGGTGAGGTAAAGAGCCTTGTTGTGAGAACCTCCTTCCTCGGGTAAGTCTTCATCCCCGAAGGTGATGGCGAGCTTCCGGAGGTAATGTGAGAGATGATATCCTCTGGTGATCTTTGAGGTAGGCACCATGAGCTTATTGAAGGCATCCAGCAGTATTTGCCTATGGTCTTGCGAAGCGCATAAAAGCTGCCAAATTGTGACTTCGGCCTTTGTTTTCTTCAGCTACGTGAGGAAAGGATCTTCTGGCGGAGGTGTAGGGGTTTCCGTCGTTTCGGGATTAGGGGTCGCTGCTGACAAGGTAGCATTCCTGTTATAGTAACGGCCGGACCGAGTAAGAACTGCAGCCTGAGGAATTGTCACTTCTTCCACATCCCCTCCGTCGTCAGAAGAGTCATATAATGGATGCTTATTGGTTTCAAGGTCAGTGGCCTCTTCGCCTTCTTCTTCACTTTCACTATCCCAAATGCCGTTGATGATGAGTTCCTCCGTAAGCGGGAGAAGAACTGAGACAAATTGACCCATATCGGTGATGAGAGTGGACGGATCAACAATGTTCTCCTCCAAAAAGACGGCATTGGTGTGATTGGGCAATGGGTTCTCTTTGTCGTTGGGTTTTCGAGACGGGTTTGGTGGAGGAATAACACCGTCTCGGATTAGCCCTTCGATCTTATTTTTCAAAGACCAACATACTTCGGTGTCATGACCTCGACTGCGATGGAAGTTGCAGTATTTATTCCCATCCCACCTCGGAGGCTTAACCTCAGGTTCAGGGGTTGGCAGGGGCAACTGGATGATACCCTTTTTTACCAGCCTTTCCAACGCCCTGGCATAAGACATATCTAGTGGGTGGTAAGAGTCGAACCTTGGAGTGTATTGCCTTCGTTGGATGGAATTAGTCTCAACAGTTTTCTGAGGGGGGCTAGGCGCGCTAGTGGCCCTCCTGTTGGAGCTAGATCCTTTCCAACCAGAATGTTGTGTGCTTTTTTCGTTGTTAGCAGCTTCAATATTGAGCTAGTCCTTTAAAGTCTCAAAGTCTTTAATGGATTGGAAACCGAAATGCCGAGTGATGTGGGGATGGATTCCTTGTCTGAAGGTGCTTAGTTGCATTCTGAAGGGGACAGACTCGTCGATTTCAGATAACATGGAGTGCCATCGCTCGTAATAAGAGAGGAACGGTTCATCCTCCTTTTGTTTCATGGAAGTTAAATCATCCACAGTGACCTCCTTTTGCTTCAGGCGACTGAAATGGCTTATGAAGGTTTTGAATAACTCATCTGCGTTGGTCTTAACTTGCTGGGGTAGATTTTGGTACCATACCTTGGCCTTACCTTCTAGAGTGGAAGGGAAGACTGTGGTATAGAGACTTTCGTCTACCTTATGGAGGGGAGCCAGCCTCAAGAATTCCTCCAAGTGATGCGATGGATTTTCGGAGGGTCTAAATTTCATGTTTGGCACCTCAACCTTGTCCCTTATTCTCGATACACAATGTTTGGGGATGGCAAAGTCCATGCGAAGTCGGTGAAGGTCGGATCGGTTTTCATCATCCTCTAGTGAGCATGTCAACCTTCTCTTCAAGCTTTCGACATAAGGGTCCTCAGAAGTTTTGGAGCCCTTTGGTGTAAGTTTGGACTGACCTCACGGATGATTTAATTTGTAGGCCTTGATTTTGGTTTTGAGGCGTTGCCTTCTATCCCCGTCATCCTCGGCCTCGGACTCGGACTCATAATAGTTTTCCTCTTCTTGACTTCAACACCTAGCTTTTATTGAGGCCTAATGGCCTCGACATGCCATTCATGGTGCAGTGGCTTTCGTTGAACCTTTTTCCAACTTTTCATTAGTCCTATCCTCCAAATCTAATATGTAAAAGGCTATTGCTTCTGTATCCTCTCATATAGCCCATCAGCGACTTGTCACGAACTTTCCCGGAAGGTTGTTGTTAGGAGATCCAGGCATGATAGATTCACCGGATTCAACTGGTGGGTTGGTGGTGTAGTGGGATTGTGGGCGAGCCTCTGGGTGTGCGGTCGCGGATGCGGGCTCGGAGATGGTATGCTATCTTGCTGTATGAGGCCCGATTAGTGCTCGAAAGAACTTTTATGCTAACCACCCAATGTATGCATGACTTAGTGGACCTACATGGACGTAGGACGGACACGATGCTGTATGCAGGCGTGGGGCGACTCACCGCCAGCGGGAGTGCATGTCTTAACTCTACATGGACCTAGCATGGGGTGACATTAATCGTCTATTGGGTCCTTACTCGGATCGAGTCACGATTGATTTTGGTTTGGGCTTAAATTCGAGTAATGCGCAATAGGGACTAGACTTAGGAATGTCATAAAGGGCGAATAGGATCATCGGCAAGCGCGTTGGCTGTCAGGTGGGGTGAAGCGATCGGGCCGAAGAAGAAAAGAAGGCGGGCGAGGTTGGGAACCCGTGCAGGTTCTCTCTTCAGAATGGGCCCAGGCAAGCGGTCACCAATCTGAGATGGGCGGACTTGGCGGGCGTAAACCCGTCTGGGTTCCTGGTGTCTAGTCTGCTCTTGCGTGTTCCTACGCGAACTAGAACAACTCCCGACTCATGAAAAAGGTTGAATACTCGGGCCCGAAGACTCTTTATAACCAGACTCTTAAACTTTTTGCAAGATAAAACTACATAACATACATAGACTTGAAACTCCTTACGAAATAAAACTATACAGCATATACAGGGACTCGAAACTCTTTACAAACTAAAATTTTACAGCATATACAAAAATAAAACTTTACAATTTATACATGGATTCTAAAATAAAATCACATAGCATACAAATGCGGGATTAACCTAACCATGACTCTAGGTCTTTAGGGATTTTTAGGTATAGGAGATAACGTACCGCATGTTCTCGCCCCGGTGCATTCCCCCTACGTACGTAGGAAGCGATGTGTGGGGTGTTGCTCTTCGGGATTTCAGGGAAACCCTTAGAGTGTAACACGGGGAGAGGATGAGTCAAAGGCTTGGGTATGTAAGTGCATCCCACAAGTAGTATTGGCCGCTCTCAGAGGGTAATCCTAGTTTTAGAACCTACCAACGCTTTTGTGCTCCCCAGCCATAAGGCCCAAGAGTAGCCTGGATGCAATATGCCTAAAAAAAATGATAAAAATATGAAATAAATTAATTCCTCCCTTTTTTACAAAAACACTAAAATTCAACCCTTTCAAGTTTTACCCTCTTTTAAGTTTAAGTCCCCAGTGGAGTCGCCAATCTGTAGACCCCGAAAAAATCTGCCGATCTTTTCGCGGCGCTACTCAAAAGAGGATGTTCTCTTTTTAAATTGGGAGCCGACTAGGATTGCTTATCCTTAATTAAGGTTGAACTTTTAAGGATGCTTTTAATTGACAAATTGATTTAACCCCGAAACTCGATTTTATTAAAGAAAAGATTAAAAAGAAAAAAGAAAACAAAAAGGAAAATAAAAAAAGAGGAAACTCGACGGGGAACCCGTCTGAGTTCCATGAAGACAAAACGGAAAAAAAGAAAGAAAACAGAACCCAGACGGGTTCCTGAAGAAGCAAAAGAGAAGAAAAGGGGCTAGGAACCCGTGCAGGTTCTGCCTGCGCTCAGTAAATACAAGGCGGAAACCGTGCAGGTTCTCTCACGAGAAGGAGAAAAATGAAAAAGTTTTCGGGAAAAATAAATTGAAGGGTTAGAGTCGCGATTGAATTTAAGGATAAAACAACAAACCATTGAAAAGAGACTCGCCTACGAATCCAAAGCGGATTCGGGGTAAGGTTACGAATTTGACGATAAAAATCATCAAACCCGCCTATTCAAATGAATAGACTCTACTAGAATTAAATTAAAGCGACAGATTTGAAAAAGGGGGAGGAATTGAATAAATTTCATAGATTTATCATTAATGTCATGCAATAAAAGAAAAGAAAAGATACAAGAACACGTAGGATTACATCATGTACAACAATACAAAAAAACTACGCTAACCTTTAAAATAAAGCACGCAATGGAGGGAGAAGAGAGAAAGAATATACTAGTGTCAATACTCCTAGTATATTCTGGTGTGTCCTTTGTGGGTGATGAATGGTGGGTATTTATAGGGGGGAAATTAGGTTTAGGTTTAGGTTTAGGGTTTGGAGGCTAGGTTAAGCCGCGGCGCCGTGGGAATCAACAGGAAACCCAGACGGGTTCCTGGAAGGAAAACGGGCCTCGGGCCCAAGAACCCAGACGGGTTCCTGTGGGCGGAGCTGAGCTCCGGCCCACAGAACCCAGACGGGTTCCTGTGGTGTTGGAGCTGAGCTCCGCACCAACCTGTGTTCGGCATTTGGGCTTTGTATATTTTTTTTTGAGTTTTCGGTGGAAAGAGGCCTGCGTGTCATTTATCGGTTAGCCTATTTTCTAAAACTGACACTAAAAAAGAAAATAAAATAGATACAAAATTCAGCGTCTACAACCACAAACAAAACTAAACAATCATTCACATACTATATAAAGTTTTATATTCCTTACACAAGTTTGCCATATCATTGGTTCTCAACAAAAGATACACCATTCAACTTAACTTTTACAATCATGTTACTTTTCCAAGATTAGCCACCATCAACAAACATAAAAATAATTAGTTTGAACTCGGTAGTCTTACCCCCATAGTACTTATTTTACTTAACCCCAAAATAGGCAATCCAACTACCACCGGTGCAAAAGAACCTTAAACTAACCAAGAAGTTCACCTTCTAAGCTTCAGTTGGTGGCTTAGTGAGACTTGCTTTACTTGTCTTTCCCTTAGAAGTACCACCTAAAACAAAACACAAAACAATTTCGTAAATAAGTTGAAACTCAATACGCATACCCCCTAACAGTCAAATAATTCTAGCGATTCCTTTTGTTTCGCGCATTTCAATTCATTTTGCAAATAACTAAGAGATAAAACAACAACAAGAATAAAATTGTTTGCCAGATTATTATTATTATATGTATCATTCCCTGCTTGCGATCATCTAACTAAGCCTATAATTTACGCATACCCGGACCGATCAGGAGGTTTGGTTGACACTGCCTAGGTATTGACTTGGGTAATGCATTATGGGCACAAGTAACTTGAGTCAGGACCATATTTATGTGCGAAAACATGTAAAACATTAATTATTCACATTAAAATTATCAAACTTGCTTCCCTGAACTCAAATAAGTGAGTTTAGGTAGAGTACAAGCAACATACGTACCTTAAAGCTAAAATTAAACTCTACAACTTTCTAAATAAGAGTTGGGGCTAAATTCAAGCGTAAGGGCTTGAAATTTATGATATACCAGGGTTGTCCTACAGTAATGAATAACTGGGAGTGATACTTAAAAAAAACATAACTTAAGTTCTAGATATCAGTTGCGTGTGTATATATAAGCAGCCTATAGAAAGCTTAAGGTGTGATCTACAACTTTGATGTTGGCCACAAGTTTAGGAAAAAGTGGGAAGATACTTGAAAGTGGCCTTGAAAAAGATTGGAAAACTTAAAGTTCTGGTTTGCATAACCTCAACAACCCCACTTCCTCGGGCTATAATTCTTTGTCATGACTTCT
Source organism: Portulaca oleracea (assembly GCA_029582165.1). Lineage (NCBI taxonomy): Eukaryota > Viridiplantae > Streptophyta > Magnoliopsida > Caryophyllales > Portulacaceae > Portulaca > Portulaca oleracea. The sequence goes on along the minus strand of CM055868.1, from coordinate 45,784,958 downwards.
AAACTTCACACAAAGCACAGTTTGGAAAGTTTGCAATACTTACTACAACTCTCATGTTAAATACTTAGCCTAACAAAGCCTCCATCACAGGGAAAAAGTGCTCATAATTAAGATGTTTTAATCCCGTATACAATCTGATACGCCGCAAGTGCACGGTGTACAATGTAGTATATCAAGGTCGTTCCCACGTGGACTTGTTCTAGCTTACGCACTAAACTATCCCGCTACAAAAGATACTAGGTTAATCAAAGGGTTGGATTTTTAACTCAGTTTAAACTGAAATGATCGAAATTGTAAGGCAATCTAATTTAAACTGCAAATTTATCTAATCGAAACAAGTATATTTTTATGAAGGTTTTATCAATATTATAAAGACATTTAGGGGAGTTACTCTAGTTAACCAATTAACCTAACGAAGGTCTGATTTCAGTATTTAGTAGTTTGTACCAATTCGGGGTCAATAACAAAAAAATATCTATCACAACATTCTTTCGATCTGGAGTGAATTTCTCCGACTAAATTAAACACCTATTTTCATGGCTATCTGATTTAGTCAAAGTTAACAACAGGTTATTTAAACAATCGTAGGTATGAAATACATTATTTCTAACTGAATTTTATACCTATTCAATCTTCGTCAATCCGACTCGAAGTAGCAATATTTCGACCTAAAATTAAGAGTCTAGATACAAATAAAAGGTGGCCAATCAATTACTGTAAAAATATAAACACGAAGACAGAACGAAATTAACAAATTACTTCATACCAAAATCAAAACCGAGGGTCAAATGAACAACATCGAGTTTCCCCTAAACTGAAAATTAACTACTCATGCTTGATAATAAAAACAACTAAACTAATTGAATTGAATCTAGAAAACATAGTAAAAATTAGGGAAAAGGATAACCACAATTGAGGGATGTACGAACATGTCTGCTCGTGAAAGTTTCCTTCGCCCGAGCTTCAATCTCCAATTTTCCCGACGACGGTTGAACGCTTTAATCTCCAATACCAAAAACTAGGGTTCTAAAAAAATTCTCTTCTGAGAGATAACAATAATGATAGCCTGAGATCCCCCTCTATGCAGCGTCTGCTTCCTTTTTTATAACAAAAAATAGATTTGCCTTGTTCTCCAAGCAGATGGTGCGTAACAACCCAGGCGTTGCCAGCCTTGTTCCAGCTTCCCCTAAACTCTCTGTTTGTCACGCTGCTAGCGCCAAGGGAAGCGCTGCCAGCGCCTGTCTTGGCAAACATGGTTTCTCATTGTTCCTTGCTCTTTGCTTTGTCTCCCCACCTTTCAACTTCTCCTCCTATTTTTTTTTCTTCATGACTTCATGTAATTCCATTCACAAACCTACAAAATTACACCAATCTCCTGACCAAGTGAAATACATGAATTCGGGATATAAAATATTACGTTCGATCAAAAAACGACTCGAAATTCATGTATTAAACTCCCAAATAATCCTATAAAATGTAGGGTTATCACAATCACAACCACCAAAATAAAACCATCATAACTTGGGTTATACACATCGAAAATATGAAATTCAAAGTTCGGTTGGAAGCTTATACCTATGGCTACTTTTCCTCATTGTTATCTTGGTCACGGAACACTCTAACGAGCCCAGAAAACACCATTTTGATTCTTAACGTAATTTAATCAATTTTACTATCTCCCTTTTTCTCCTAACCCAATTAATCTTCTCTTTTACATTCAAAGATGGACTTATCAATGAAAACAAATCATACCATACTAGAGACCAACATATATCTCATTACATCTTTCTTGAAGAGAGCAAACATGACTTAATTTACCAATCTTAATAAGAAATTTAGTTGTATTTTCCCCAATCAATACTTATTATGCCTTTTCCTCATTATTTGGTTCAAGAATGTGCATTCCAACTCACATGCAATGACTTTAAATACTCGCTTCTGCTCATATCATGATGTAGGCCTTCAATTTTGACATGCAACTCACAATTCACCATAAACAAGCATAAATTAACTTAATGCCTAACACTCTTCATCCAAAAATCATCCATAACCTTTACTACTTCATATGAATGACATACATGACCTTACTTAATCTCAGATTATCATCAAAAACAACATGTATAACCAAACTACAACATTCAAACGCAATTCCAACACTCTCCTAATTAATTCTCACAATTTGTCACCATAATTTATTCATCAACTACTAACAAAAACCTAAGACCAAAACTTCTACTCTTATTAATTGTTTTAGACTAAGAATTTCATCAAGAAAACACAATTTCTATCATCAAACCTGAGATTAATTGAAATGAGGGGATTAGGGTTTAGAACATACATCAAAAGAGAAGAGAAGAACCAAAGAAAGGAGGGGGCAGGCTGGCTCACCGGCCGTTGCCGGTCACTTTCCAGCGCCGACGGCAAGCAACAGGCGGCAAACAGACCAGAGAGGAAGAAATCAGTGAGAGGGAGAGATGGAGGGAAAGAGTGTTCTTCTGTATTTTGGGATTGAGAAAGAGAATAAAAGAATTACTGAATGTTACTTATTGTGGATAGAAGGTGGGCTCTTTTAAATATCTGGCCCAGTTAATTAATAAACCCGTAAATTTGTCTCCCATCCTTATAATTATTTCTCCCTTAACCCGACACTATTAATTTGAGATCCCGACTAGAACTTTTTTTTTAATGAGGCTAGCTAGACTATGAGAAAATTAATAATAAAAAGATACATGGATGGGTACTAATGTTTCTAATAATAATTCTGAAGAAGGAATTGGTTTGGCGAAAAATTGTCAGTTAAATAACCCGAATATTATGGGTTACTAGGAATGATCGGGGATACTACTTGAGGAGTACTTGTCGAAATTACTACACTGGAAAGTTGACGGTCGTTAGACGAATTGAAATGTGCGATTTTGATTAAATAGCTTGATTAATTAACTTGGATATATCTTTGTTTATTTTTTTTTAAAAAAAAGTTACATTTTAATTAATTGGCAAGGTCGAATACTTTAATATTTTGTCAATCATAATGAATTTTAAAAAACAAAGAACAACTAATATAATGTACGTTTTCAGTTTCTCTCAAAAGAACAAATGTAACTGTAAATGTATTTTCCATCAACAAAAGTATTTACAAGTGTATTTTAATAATCATATATTCAAATATCAACAAAAGAATTTTAATTAAGAAAATATATATTATAATATTATAATTAATAAAAAAATTGAATAGCAAAGATAAAAGTTAACAAATGTATGGATAACACATTATTTTCGCTGTGGTGGTTGTCATGGTTGATAACCACTATAAATTTTTCCTTTTTGATATAGTTTAAACATATTTTTGATAGAATGTGCTATTTATTTTTACACTATATCGCACGGGTGTAAGAACTAATAAGTAGACATACATAGAAATAGATAGGTTGTCCTAAATCTCTATCAATGAAAGAGGGAGACAAGGGACAAGCTCTACCAGTGAAATGAAATTAACGAAGAAGTCCTACATTGCTTTTTCACTTTTTAGCTTAATTAATAAGCTATAGTAAATAAATAAATAAATTAACTCTATTGTCCAAAGGAACAGGGCGCAAATTGATGAGTTGATCACACTTTTCATTAGACCATTTTTTTTAATTTTCAAATAACCTAGCTGGGCTACTAATAAAGCCATCTAATGACAGTGACAGAACTTAAAATCCTCCAACATACACTATCAAACTGTCATCACCAATTGGGACGTCTGATCCACCATTATATTGTTTTTCATGGTATATGATTTTTATCGTTATATTGTTTTTCATGGTAAATGATTTTTATCTTTTCTTTTCTAAAAAGACTATAGTACACTAGTAGACTAGCTAGGCACCCAAGAAAAAAAAGAATGAAAGAAAGTGATAGTAGTAAAAAGATTGCCTCTTTGGAGAAATGTTAGATTTTAATAATTTCCCACTTTCATTTTTTGTATGTCAATAATTCATTAATTCCTACTTTGTTTTTATATTTTGGTGATACAAATAAAAAAAAGGTGTATTCTAATGGTATCAAATCTATTTCTATTTTTTTTTCAGTCAAGCCCGGTCATCCTATAGAAAGGTTATAATAAAGTGTAGTTATTAAAAGAATTTTAAAATTATTTTTTTGAAAAATCAGAGCAATTATTATGATTTTTTTGAAAAAAATAAAAGGGAAAAATCGTAAAAAAAAAATTTGAAAGAAATCGAAAAAATTTGGGACAAACGTTGTAAATTCATTAAAAATCATCGAGAAGTGTTGTGCTAAGTTTTGAATCAAATACAAGTCAAAATTTATGATATTGAGGGTATATATATATATATATATATATATATATATATATATATATATATATATATATATATATATATATATATATATAGGAATAGATCACATGGCGTGGGCATATGAGCATATGAGCGTCAAGATTTAGCGGACATCAAGTATTGTTTTCATGGACATCAAATATCCAACTTGATGTCCACCATTCATATTTGATGTCCATGAAAATAATACTTGGTGTCATGAGAAATGCTTTGATACTCACATGCTCATATAAGGCCCATGTGATCTACTCCCTATATATATATATATATATATATATATATATATATATATATATATATATATATATATATATATATAGACACACACATATGTACATATATATATAATTAATTTAAAGAATTGTGTAGTTAACCATGCCAATACCATATATTTGATTATAATTATAACTATATAATTAAAACTATAATTAGAACTCAAATAGGATAATTGGTTTAAAACTAAAAAGAAAAATGTAACTGAACAACTGATAATTTTGAAAAGTTCAAACAATTAAAGTTTAGTAAAAACGTTTATATTATAAGTTAAGACAAATACTTCAAATTAATGAAAAATACTTATATATAAATTTGATTGAACATTTTAATATTGAAAAATTTAGATTCTAATAATCGCTACTTTCAGCTTTTATATTCCAATAATCTCTACTTTGTTTTTGTATTCTGATGGTCCCAAAAGAATAAAAATTGTATTCTAGTGAGACACCATACATACATTTTTGTTTTTGACGGAAAATTTTTATACATTAATAATCTACTAAAAGTATCATCTCTATTGGAATTACATAGTTAAAAATATTTGAAAGTTTAAATATAATATTACATTTTCGAATATAATCTTTAAATTTTCAACATTATATTAAAATGATTAATACTATCTTTATAGAAGTTAGGTTATCTTATTTGAAATTGTGGAAACTTATCACCAAAATATCTTATAAATTGACCATTCATTTGTTTTTAAGTAATAGAAACAACAATTTATTGCTATTCGTTTCTGCTTTTAAAGATAGTTTTTACCAAAACTATTTATGGAAATAATTAACTTTTAATCATTGCTTTGTCTAATTTGTGTTTTTTAATTCCAAAAACACTCTTAAAAGTTTTGTAAGCCAAACAAGCACTAAGTTAGTTCTCTGTTTATGAATCTTTCTTTTATGTTGAATTTACCTTTACTGAAGCAATTAAGATAATATATTGCTTTCCATCAAATAAAGTAATTAAGATAATTGCTTGTTAATGAATATATGCAATCTTTCTGGACAGAATTTATACACATTGTGCTATTTATAGCTATCTTTCTTAAGTATTGAATTTTGAATATATGGGAGTAGATACTCCTTCCTTCCCATATTATTTGTCACATTAGATATAATTTCCAAAAAAAAAATATCCTTCTAACTCATTGAAAATATGAAAGTGTTGAATAAAATGGTAAATAAAAAAGGAAAAAGGTGAATAAAAAAAATTGGAAGAAAATGATGTAATTAATAAGGTTAATTAGATAAATTTGTAATTATTGTGTTATTGGAATTATAAAGTGATAGATATTATGAGAAAAAAGAAAGTTAGTTAGGGTGATAGATAATATGGGAAGGAGGGAGTATTTTAGTAGATAAATAATTGGAAGACTGTCGACAACCTTTTTCCTTAAATTTTTTACTAATTAATGACAATAATTAAAAATTAATATATCAATAAATCGTGTTGCCCTTTTATGGCAAAAGAAACAAAATTGATTACTAAAGTATTTTTATTAATATAATGCAGAACTTTAACGAAAATAAAATTATTTATATCTATACCTCTTTAGATTTCATTTAAAGTGAGATTTTACGTAATGTTATTTTATTTATATAATAATACAATATTACTCTCTTTATTTTTTTTATGTCGAACTTTTACATTTTTTGAGGTCCATCCTTAATTATTTCTCAAATAATATTTTTAGAGAAAAAATATAATATTATAATACAACAACGTCAACAACAACAATAACAATAACAATATACCCCAATATAGTCCTGCTAACGCAAGGTAAGAGGAGATCCACCTGTAGATATCCCTCCCACCCCCCCCCCCCCCAATGCAAGAGAACGCATAAAGAGGCTGATTCCGGTGGAGAAATTACTTGGAAACCTTTTGACAACCAGATGAAGAAACTGCTTGGAAATCGAAAGAACAAGAGAACAAAAGAAGCATGCACAAAGAAAATTTCATACTTATGTGTTTTAAGCGCGGACTAGTTAGTTTATCAAAATATACCTGAAAAAAGAAAACACAATGAGAGAAAAAGAAACATCCAAAAAAAAGGCAAAACTTCTGTCTACTAGTAATCTTTCATCCCTTCACCCACTTACTTTGATCCTAGCTCGCCAAATACCCCTATCTAATCTCATGTTCTTAACTAATCCTTTTTACTTCAAATCAGCTCTAATGACCTTTGTCATAGACTTCCTTGGCTTCTCACGCCAACCTTAAAGTGGAGGGAGCATAATCTTTTTCCATCTTCAGACGGACGCATCCACACCCCTCCAATACACATGATCGTACCATCTTAATTTATTTTCTCACAACTTATCCTATATAGAGGTCACTCCTAACTTATCACGACGCACCTTGTTTCGAATCTTATCCAACTTAGTGAATCCATAGATCCATCGAACCATCCTCATCTCTACCACTTTCAACTGTTGACAACCCGACTTCTTTATTAGCCCAATACTTTAAACCATATAGCATAACCTGTCTAATGAACACATGGTACACGTTACCTTTTAGCTTAAACGGGATCTAACAACATTCTTGAAACAACCTTCCGTTATGCCAACTCACCTTAAGACGATGTGTTACATCCTCGCTTATATCTCGATCACTCTACGCAGTAGATCTCGAGTATATAAAGTTCTCCACCCTGGCAATAATTGCGCCACCTATGGCAACTTTTTTATTGTTGTCATCTTGGATATATAATCGCGCTAAAACAACACCTTATATACTCCGTATTTGAGCTACTTAGTCTAAAATCATTAGATTTCAAGGTATCGCGCCAAATCTCCACCGTATCATTTTGTCTCTCACACGATTCTTCAGTTAGAGTTGTATCATCTACAAAGAGCATTCACCATGGCAACTCATTCTGAATGTCTCTAGCGAACTCATCCATAATTGCATTAAATAGAAACAGACTAAGACCTAACCCTTGATGAACCGTTATGATTCAAAGTTTTTAACACAAAAATTTAGCTGACAATTATAAAAAGATGGAGGTAGGCCTTGTTCTTTTCAGATGTAGGATAAATTTATCTTGCCTAACTCATTCTTACATAATATTGCCTACCTCACTTACTTGTTCTCAAATTATCTTACCTGCCTTACAAAATTATATTTAAAAATTCATATATTTAATAAATGATGCGACTTATTTCACTCACAATACCCTATTAAAAATTATAAAATATAATTTAATCATTCATATGTTTAAATGATCTGATTTACCTTATTAAACATATTCTACTTACCAACACTTACACATCCTTACACAAAAATAAATAAAATAATACCTTACCCACTTTTTTCACCTAATCTCCTCCCCCATTTGTCCAGAAGGCGAGGGTCGTAATATAAGATACTTCCATCATTTTCATATTGTTTGTCATTTAACTAACTTTTATTTTCTCACAATATTTGTCATTTTAAAATTTCAATGATATATTCCAACCTAATTTATTTGTTAAATCAACTTTATCTTTTCTTTTTTATTATTGCGCAATTGTTCTCTCTAGGATTATTCCTATAAATAACTATATCACTCATCTTACTATTTTTTATTTTTTTTATTGATTCCCCCCCCCCCCCCAAAAAAAAAGACTTATAATTTGGGACATAGGCAGTATATTTTATTTAAAACATGTCAATGTCAAGCTTAAGTAATGGTGAAGCTGCTAATGGTGTTAGAAGATGAGTAAATTGCTTTGTAATTGGAGGACACAATTATGAAAATAATGAAGGTTGATTGAAGAAAAGTTATTTTTTTAACTTTTTTACAATGTGAAGTTTCACTTTACTTGTAGGTAGGGAATTTTTTTTTTAAACAAATAGATTATCAGGGTTTAGGAGTAGCTCGTGTGGCATATCGTTATCAGTGAGTCATCTTAAATAATTTAGTACTAGTACCATATTATATGCTTAATTTTGGTGTTTGATTAATGATTGCATTTGGTTGTCTGATTAGTGGTGTAAAGGAATAGCTGCTTCGTGGAATTAGGGTGTCTTTGTCTTCCTTAATACTCGTACGTGCTCATTGAGCATCATATCATGTCATATGTCTCCCACTTTTCCAATCAACTTATAATAAACAATTAATACATGCACCCTCGATCACCAATTACTCGAATTAATTGGTAAATGAAATGTTTCAATTAATTGCTACTGCATTTGATTTAAATTTCGTTACCCTTTTAGACATCGATGCACTAAAAATAGGAGGTTTAATATTACTCCCTCTGTTTTTATTTAAATGATTAGAGTATAAAATCATTATTGGGGCTACAACTATAAGTTTAAGCTTTTGGTTGAGATGGTTCCACATGGTATCAAGAGTCAAGTTTTGATTTTTTTTTTTTTTTTAAAAAACAGTTTGAATCTCTTTTGTGGCAGTTTCCCTAGCCCTAGTTCCTACTGTACGCAGCCCTTGTTCACCATTTTTCCGGCGTGCGCCCTCTTCCTCCGGCACCGCTCCGGCTTTCACTCACTGACCGAAGCCATTCCAATTATTCTCACTTGGTATCAGAGTCAGACCTGAGCAAGAGGCCTCATGTTCGAATCTGAGCACCCCCCATATTCATTTGCGCAAGGTGAAGGGGGTCTTTGCAGCATCTACGCTTCAAGCCCAAAGGGTATTCGCGTGAGGGAGCGTGTTAGAGTATAAAACCATTCCTGGGGCTACAACCATAAGCTTAAGCTTTTGGTTGAGATGGTTCCACATAAATGTCACCTAAATAATTGTTACCCACCACAACTAACTTGTGCTACCATTTTCACTAATTTGTAGCTTGTACTTTGTATTTCGAGAATAAGACTATCAAATCGTGACAATTTATTTTTATAGTACCATGTTAAAGGGCAACAAAATTTGGACTAGGGCAATAAATTTTTTGTTGCCCAAAATAATTTTTTTTGTTGTGTTTATAAGCATCAATTTTCATTGATGAATGTGTTCAAAAGTTAGTGATAGTTTCTCCGTAGTAGTTATACTCTTAGTGTTGATCAAGATCAATATTGAGCAATATTCATCATTATTTATAAGCTTTTCTTCAGTTGTTAATTGGAAGTAACTTATTTATGTTAATTATGCATGTTCTTCTAAGTTGGATATATAGAATTCGATGTTAGAAAGACTTGGCCAAAGTAGGAGAGAGTTTATCACAATTGGTGGAATAAACTGAAAATGACTTAAACAAACTTGAAAATGTTGAAAGTAATCAAAATTGTTGGAAAAACTAAATGGAATTCATTTTTGTTTTAATAGATACATAATTTGTTTATTTTCATATTAATGAGTTATAATATTTTTATATTCTTAATATTTATAAAGATAATAATTTTATGTTGAATATATGTTATAAAATAAGTATTTTTCCCCTCGTGTTTTGCTTCTAAAAATAAAATTAAACTAAAAGTAGAGTTAAAATCAAAATCAAAACTAAAACTAAAACTAAAACCAAAATTAAAATACAAACAAAAGTAAAACAATTGATATTTGGAGGAAAATATTGGAGGGTGTTAAATTTCACCCTTAATTTGATGAAACTAAAGAGAAAGAGGGAGAGAGATTTGAGAAATGATATTATTGATGAATCTCAACTCAAAAGATACAAGGGGGAGAGGAAGGTTATATATAACCTACCTTCCTTGACTAACAAAACAAGAAACAAGATAAAGAACCTAAAGAAACCATGATTAGAACAAATTGGAAACAATACAAGGTTTACTATTCCTAACACCCCCCTCAAATTGGAGGGTGGTAAAACTCCAATTTGCCAACAACGGAAATCTTGAACTTTAACTCCAACAGCTTCGTCGCCGGCCATCACCACAACTCCTAATGGCGGGTGAAATGGACGTAGACACGGAAGAACTTCGTGGAGTCAAACGATGAAAGAAAGAGAAAGATTGATTGCCGAACTTTTCCAGGTATTGAAGTTGTCTCCGGCGAATACAATGGCCTAATAGAGACTTTCCTGGTTGATCGGATGAGAGAACGAAGAGACGATCACATGGATCAATCATAATTTTCTTATCAGACATGATGAATGAAAGGGAAATCTCCACCCTTAGTTATGCGTTCACTGTTCTCACAACATCCCCACCTTGATGATCTTTACCAATACTCAACCTTCATATGGTTCACATTACTCTTCTCTATTTTCACAGGAACCTCTTGAATCCCTCCTTGAACATCACTCAAAGTTTTGTCACCCTCCAATTGGCTTCCTCAATGAATCCCCATAACAAATGAATCACAAACGCAAAATTTCTCTCCAGAAAATCCTCTCCAATTTGAGGTTTAAACTTCACCCTTTCTTGTGCAGTCCTCTCGACTGAGCCAGAGAGGGGGCGGTACAAACTCCACCCATATCAAGACTAACCGACTTTTTAGGGTTCACTGAACAGCTATGGGGAAGGTAGTGAAACAGATGAAGGGCTAGGCTAAATCTAATTACGATGATAAAGAACGAGTGAGCAAAAATCAGAATTCGGTGAGTGACAATACCGGCGACGAGGACGATGTAGGTAACGAGGATTTGAGCCTCAAAATCGTCTAGAAGGCTATGTTGCGTGGATCTCAACTTACTGCCCCCGGTGATGCTAAAACTTCGAATTCCGCCGCCGGTGATGCTAGCAGAACTCCGAACGCTGTGAAGGAGAAGAAGATCTTGAAGAAGATTGTCAAGGTGGTGAAGAAAAAGGCCCCAAACAATACAATTTACACCACCGTCACGCAAGCATGGGTTATGAGCACCCCACTGTGGGCCCGATTGATCGATGGTCACGATGACGCGCCGTCGCCAGGGAAGAAGACGGCGTTTCCGGCCTATCAGGAAGAACCTTATCTTTTTTATTCTAGGAGAAATACCTCCTGAACTCTTTCGCTTGAGAGATAGACCAACCTATCAGGAAGATACTTGGGCTGGAGGATGTTATAGAAATGAATCATTTCAGATAACACCTCCTTAAGAGAATCCATATCCGAAGTTGGCGATACAATCGACTTCCTTCTTCTCCAGAGTTTTCTTGGTCATCAATACGACTTGTCTTTAATAGAACCGATCTGATTCTCTGAACAATCGGAATTTCGTACTTCTGTCGGATCCTCCCTATCTCCTGATCGAGCTTGTGTAAGTAGATGTCTACATGTATGACGTGTAGCTACCAATTAAATTTTATTTTTAAATACATGCACGTTGTATTATTATATATTAATATATTATTATTATTATTATTAATTAGTATTATTACAATTATTACTATTACTATTACTATTGTTATTATTATTACTATTACTATTATTATTAATTGTTATTATTAAATATTATTATTATTATATATATATATTATATTTTTAATGGAAAAGAAATTCCTAACTTGCATAAGTATGATGGCAAAATATATTAGTAATGCTTCAAATTAAAGTTGCACAATAATTACGACATGAAGAAAGGTGCATAATATATATGGTTTCATTACATATTGTTCCAAGGAAAATAACATTGTTTGTTCCAAACTAAAATAACATAGAAAATAGTCATAATAATAACATTGAACGATAAAAAACGTTGATCCTATAAATAATTAAAAGTTAAAACATAATCCATCATTATCCTAAGCAACAACACGTTTTAATTGTAGCATTCTCCCTTAGTTTGATTTAATTACATTTTGTGTTCCTCCTTAGTTGGCTTGGTCATTGTGGTCGCTTTGAGAGGATCCACCTCGATTGTGATCAACTAATTGATCGGGAAGATGAAAAGGACACAAGAGAAAGTATACATGAAATATTACTCCTTTTCTCCCAAGTAAGCAAAAACTATATCAAGGACACCAACAAAGCACAAAACTTATATGTGACACATGGAAGATCTATTAGCAATCGAAACCAACTACGAAGTGGTTTCTGGCGTAGCTCTCTATTCTGCCTACGGTGAAGATTTAGCAACTATAAATTGTTTTGTGGTTTTCCAAGATAGCAAACATCCCCTAAGAACATTGTATATCCAGTGAGTGGTCTTGTGCTAATTTGGCAGCTTCCCAAATCGGCATAATAATAAGTTTGCAACTTTAAGTATGATTACGCTGGGTAATAAAGACCTTTATTCACTATCCCTTTTAAGTATCTCAAAACATGAAGGGCAACTTCATAATGTTGTTACTTGGGTGCTTGAAGAAACTGACTTAAATGCTTAATTGAGAAGGATATATCTTGCCTTGTGAGTGTTAAGTATAACAAATGCCAACTATTCTTATGTATCTTTTCGGATTTATTAGCAACTTGCCCTTGTCTATTGACAATTTAAGTCCCTTGAGCAAAGGAAACACAGTTGCCTTAGTTAATGTTAGACTTGTATCATTCAAATATACTTGCGTTGGTTGGGGAAAGTCTCTGATTCTGATCTTGCCATTTTGTCCCTGCCATTTTTGTCCCAAAGAAGTAGTGTGCAAGACCCAAGTCTTTTATGGTGAATGCTTCATGTAGCTATTGTTTGACTGAAATTATTCCAAGTTCATCATTACCTGTTACAAGTAAGTCATTTACATAGAGAACAACAACAACTAATACCACCTCCCATGTGACATGTTTGAGCATGGTCAGGGGATTCCCAATGTAGATAACCTTACCCTCATTAACAAAAGTTCATCGAGAGGATGATTTCGATGGATCCGCAGCAAAAAAAGGAGACGCTTGCTAAGATAAGAAACTATGCACTAGTATGTTGCATGTAGTTTGGGAGGAGCTAAGAAGTACCTGCACAAGAAAGAAAAATATAGGCCAAAAGACAATAGAGTAGCTCGAAACACAACACCCTTTCTCACCCTATGACTTTAATAATAGCCTGCCAAACCACCCTGTCAAGAATCATGTCTTCCCTTAACCCTAGGTGCCTTAGATCTTCTCTTATCACCTCTCTCATAGACTTTTTGGGTCTTCTACGACGAAATTGTTAGCCTTGAATTTTCTCTTATAAACAAGGAATAATTATTTTTGGATTGTATAAACCCAATTTTTTTTAGAAATTTTCTCAATTCAATATTCCATTGCCTTGAACCTTGTTGAAGCCCATAAAGTGACCTTTCCATTTTAAAAACTTGATTCTTCGATGCATTGGTGTAACTTTCAGGAGGAACCATAGAAACCTCTTCTTCCGAAAAAAAAACCCATGTAGAAAGGCATTGTTGATGTCTAATTGATGAAGAGGCCAACACTTGGAAGTAGCCATAGCTATGAAAACTCTCACAATGGTAACTTTCTCATTGGAGAGAAACTATGTTTGTAATCTTTGTCTTTTACTTATGCAAAACCTATAATTACCAATGACGCTTTGCACCTTTCAACACTTCCATTTGACCTAAATTTGACCTTGTGGACCTAGTTTGAGTTAAGATAATTCTTTGCGGCTGGTAAGGTTGTAAGAATCCAAGTTCCATTTTCCTCAAGTGCCTTTAATTCCTTGTTCATAGCTTTAATCCACACAGCTCAGCTAGATGCTTGTTTGTAACTGGTTGGTTCAGGTATATGCATAGTAGTAATTAAGGAAGTAACAAACTCTGAATCACAATGAAGCAAATCAGATTCTCACAAAAGAGGAAAATCATAATAAGTAATACTAGTACAATTGTGAGACTTTGAAGACTCTGAATGTTTCATGTTTGGTCGCATGAAATCCTTTAACCAAGCTAGAGAGCTTCTATTTCTTTGAGATCTTCATAAAGGTTGTTGCTTAGTAGAAAAAGAAGGTTGTTTAAGATCAGAATATGTGGCTGCTTGAGGTATTGGTATTCATTATCAAGGGCTTCATGACCTTTGATCAATGATAGTAGTGTGCTGAGACATATCTTCTTATGATAGGGATGGCAATGGGTCTTGGACCCAGTTTGGATCCTATCAGAACCAGCTCATTACAATGGGTCCAGGTGTAAAAATTTTGGACCCGAAGGGTCTAAGGCGGGTCTGAATCTTTAAAAAATTAGCGGGCCCGAGTTCGGGTCCAAGCACGAACCTAACCCGTGGACCCATTATAATATAAATATATATAATTTTTTCCTTTGAAAAACCCAAGTACTACACTACTATTCATTTACTGTCTAGCGCCTACTGGGACTCCAGGAAGTATTGGGTCTGTTGAAGTGTTAATTTTTTTAAAACCCTAGTATACTATATCATTTGAAATGTTTTTATTGTGTTAAAAATAAATGTATTACAACATAATAGTTATTATTATACATGTGTACAAGTATAAATTAACCCAACAAATTGATAAATCTATTAAAAAATGTATAATAGAGTTAGACCTATTAAGGACCCGTGGATTCGTGGATCCGTTGAGTTTGGGTATGGGTCTGAATTTTGGAACCCATCGGGTCCCGGGGCGGGTCCAGATACAAAAAAATATGGGAGTTCGGGTCTGGGTCCAACCAGGCCCTGCCCATTGCCATCCCTACTTATGTATCTAAGGTTGTTCAAATAGAAGCTAAATCTATAGTTGATTGTCAGCATCAGTAAATGAAGAAGATGTTGATGAGATGGGCGCATTATAATGTTTTATGGTGGAATTAGAGTCTGATTCAACAGTTTGCTATGTCCATGACCAGAAAAGTTGATCATTGTTGCTTTAAACCTATTGATCATCAGTAGAACTCTTCATGTTCCTAACAGGAACAATTTACTCTTGAAAGACAATATCCCTGTAATGAAATACCTTCTTTGTGGAAAGTTCTAAAACTTTATACCCTTTCATGTCAAAACTATATCTAAGTAAAATATATTTCTTTGTCCATTTTCATAATTTTCAAATTTTCCCTATAAAGGCATCTAACATTTCTCAATTCATTTAATTGAGGTTTTGTCATTGTCAAGAACTTCAAAAAGGGCTTTTCCAATCCAAACTTTTCATGGCAACTTGTTTGATAATGTGAGTAGTTGCTAAAACACATTCACCCCAGATGGAAATCAACATGTAATCTAAAGGCTTTAGCAGTGTCAAGTAAATGCATATGTTTCCTTTCTACAACCCATTTTGTTGGGGAGTTTTAACAATAAAACGTTGGTGCAAAATACCCTTAGAAGCAAACAATGAAAAGCGAGAAGATTGTATAAACTCAATACCATTATCAGTTCTAATCATCTTAACTTGAGTCATAAACTGACTTTCAACCATTAACAAGAATTGTTCTATAGCGGCAAATACATCCTTTTTAGTTTTTAAGAGTCGCATCCAAGTGTATCTTGAAAAATCATCCATAATGTTAAAGAAATATTGTGAACTACCAATATTAGCAACTCTATAAAGGCCCCAAAGATCCATGTAAACCGATTGAGAAGGAAACTTTATTTTTTTTATAGAACATCCATTAAATGGTAACCGGTGTACCTTAGTAAAAATACCTGTCTCACAAAAGAAATTGTCATTATAAGCAACATTACAACCAGTGATATGTTGTATCTTAGAACAAGTAGTATGTCCTAAATGGCTATGTAAAATTTCTATCGGAAGACTATGCCAATATGGATTTGTACTAGAGGTATTTCTTATCACAACAACAAGCTTCTCGGTTATTAGTGTAACACCCGGGATATATGGTTAAGTGTGGCTTAAAGGGATTGAAATGACTACTCATATCACCAAGGTGCACCTTCTTTTACGGTAGCTCATCCGTTGGGAACTCCTCAGTTAATCGTGCTTGGCTGGGAGTAGTCCAAGGATGGGTGACCTCTTGGGAAGTTTTCCCAGGTAGCGTGTGAGCGAGGACGAAGCATGCTGGAAAGACTCGTGGTGATTTGTGGGGCCAGTCAGCGATCCTTGAAGCAGTTATCGGTAATGTCCGCGGCCCGGGAGGGGCCGGGGCGTTACAGATGGTATCAGAGCCGACCCGCGACCGTGAGCTGCGCTAGTGGACGGGAGAGCCATGGGCAGTCACCTAGCGGGGCAAAGATTCTGGAGTATATTGTGGCACAACGAGGACGTTGTGTGTGCTTAAGTGGGGGTGACTGTAATACCCCGGATATGTTGTTAAAGTGTAGCTTAAAAGGATTGAAATGACTACTTATATCACCAAGGTGCACCTTCTTTTATGGTAGCTCATCCGTTGGGAACTCCTCAGTTAAGCGTGCTTGGCTGGGAGTAGTCCAAGGATGGGTGACCTCCTGGGAAGTTTTCCCGGGCAGCGTGTGAGCAAGGACGAAGCACGCTGGAAAGACTCGTGGTGATTTGTGGGGCCAATCAGTAATGTCCGCGTCCCAGGAGGGGTCGGGGCGGTACAATTAGGGTGTCCTTTCTCTTACGTGAGGAATGCATCTTATATAGTCCATTCTTTTCAGAAGCAACCACCATCAGTTTGTTACCTAAATAGTCCTGAAACATGCATTTATTAGGACGCAACATAATGTATCTTGTCATATAACAGTTTAATGATTGATAACAAGTCAAATTTGACATTAGGCGCATATAGGACTTTTTGCCAAGTAATATGATCATCCAATATGACAATACCTACATGAGTTACTGTTTTGTTGACTCCATCATACATAATAACACAAGTAGGTCTATCAAGAACACTTGTATCAAAAAATAGGGAAATATCATGAGTTGTACGATTGCTTGCTTCCATATCCACAATCCAAGTGGAATCAATAGATCTTTGGGATCTTTGAGTTATACAGTATATATGCAAAGATTTTATCTTAGTGGACTCTTGCAATCCTTGAGTATTATCATGACAATATGCATGAAGAGATGTCAGATATACCTGAAAAATTAGCAAAATATCCACTGGTATCAGTTGCAATAGTGTTTGCTAAGAGTAGTCTTTACACTGGTTTCAGCAAGTTGAGTCTTTACAAAATGTGCAAAATATCATGAGGTTCTTGATTGATCTTGTTGTTTAGCTTGATTCATTCTGATGACTTCCTACAATATTTGTTGAATGAGTCTCATATCCAACTATGATGCATTATCTCCCAACAGTTCATGGTATTCTTCTACGTACATGAACATGAACATCAACTCTTTTGTTGGTCTTTTTGGAACCATTTTTGGCATATCAATCAGGGCACCGAATAAGCTTGGAACATTAATATCTTTTATGACCTTGTTTTTAACAGTGTGTGCAAAACTTGTTGTTCTTTGCTTTCTTGGAATCTTTCCTAATTTTAGATGCATTTCTTGCAAGCAACGTATTAACATCACTATCGTTCAAATCTACCAACCCTTGCTTATGAACACAGGCTGCAATCTTAGTATGAGACTGTAAACCTCCAGATGCAATTTTCTGACACTCAATCCTTGAATCGTAGAGCGGGCTTTATTGATTGTAGGTAAAAGGTCTCCATCAACAGAATTTGGCCCCTCACATTCTCATATTCATTACTGAGATGCATTATAAACTGGACAAATTTCCTCCTATGCTCCATATCAATCACAACTTTAACATGAGCACACATTATAGGACAAGTACATGTAGGAACATCAACCTTATCACATAGTTTATCCCAAATTTTTTTTCAATTTCGTGAAATACACAACAAATGAGTTATTTCCTTGATAAAGATCATTTATCTCTTTTACTAATTGAAACAACAAAGGGTCATTACTCTGACCAAACATTTCACTTAATCCCAGCCACAATTCTCAAGCAGAATTAACATATAGGAAAGACTCAAATAATTCAAGTATCATGCAATTTAACAGCCAATTAATCGCATATTGTCACACTTAATCAATTAATTAAGTAAATAAAGTTGTACAAGTCTTTATCTGGTCTCATTCCAGATTGCTTCAACCCATTTCCAGAATCATTCCCAATTGCATTTCTAGCTGAATTGTTGTTCGATATTCTCAATTGAGAATCAAGACCTCTCGGTTCATAGACAAATCGAGAAAGAAGGAGAAACTTTGATTCAAAGAAATGAATCGAAACTGAAATCCAACGAAATTGTTGGACAATGGACGCAAAATGAAAGAAGAAGAACTCCTGGTATCAACCTTAGAGCTCTGATACCATGAGAAATTGTGAGAATCAGAGAGAAGATGGAAGAATCAAAAAGGAAGAATGGGTATTGTATTATTTGGAAAAGTGAATTAGGAAAAATACAAAGGTTGCTATATATACAAACGAAAATGATATGAGTCTTGGGGCAACACATTTTAAGTGTCTTGCCCTATGACTAAAACTATATTATTATATATTAAAATGAAATTAAACAATATAATTGAATTTTATAACTATAATGTCACATATAAATTGCATAAATTTATACTTAATTTTACCCATTACTTTTCATATTTTAAGAAAACGTTTAAAATAAGTTAAATAAAAGGGGTCGATTCGATTTGTGAATCATTTGTATTCATTGACGCAACCTACGTTTCCCAAGCTTCTTATAATTGAATCATTGATACAAAATAGTATGAAAAATCATAAGAAATACCAATTTGGTGAAGGGTAAGACATAGAAAATAAAAAGAGTATCTTGAGGCAAGGCTCGTATCTTCTTCAGGGTCATCCTCATGATCCTCAACTGGTGCAGGAGCTGGGTTCACTTGGACCCTCTCTACTCGGCGCATCCCAATCCGGGTGATCCTAGAAAAGACCCTCGGGATTCGATGCTCCGGCTCTACCCGATACCTCTGACACCAACAAAGACGGGTGGGTACCCTCCTCGAGCGGTGGCGGCAAGAACGACGGCACAAAGATAGCCCCACCAGGGATCGTCTCGTAAGGTGAGTATAAAAGCGTTGGCCTGAGCTTCCTCGTTGCCACGCAAGCAAGAGTTCGGGACATCCTTGGTGTATCGGTCGATCTCATCGTAGAAATTCAGCATGTGGGTTCCCAAGTACCCACCAGGAGGAATGGGTGTGTAGCGGTGAAAGCACGGCGTGGGGTGCTGGTTACAGTGTGTGCGTTGTGCCATCCTACAAGGTCAGAACGCATTACACATAAAATACTGACGATATAATCAAAAATATTTAGGAAAAGCATGAAACCATTTTCCCCCATCCTACGCTCATCACTCCGAACTTAGCTTCCTAGGGTCCATCTAAACCTAAAGGACTCTGAGGAGCTACTAGGTCGCAACCCAGAGCTCTGATACCATTCTGTAACGCCCCAGAAATTCAATTATAAAAAGTCACAGTCAAACTAATGTTAACAGACAAAACTTAGCGGAAGACTTCAAATTTAGTTTGGGTGTCACTGCCGTATCCCCGAAGGAATACAAGGCGAGAAAGGAAAACACAACTGTCTGCTAACGGTAACTACTAACAACTCAAAACAAAACTTTAAGATTTCATAACGTAAACAATATAAAAAGATTCAAGGACTTCTAGACTCGTCGTCCTCACTTCTAATACCCGTCCCCAGCATTTAGATCTTCACCTGAAAACAAAACATTTCAAAAATGAGGGGGAAATCTCAATAATGTCTACCCCTAACGTTTAAAACAGTTTAAGTTCATTTCAATTCATTTTGGGGAAAGAGATCGAGCCAAACGTTTTACAAACCTTTAATCCCATACTGTTTCCTCAACCCATCCAATCTATATTTTAATTTGCGGGCGGGATACCAAATCCCTTAAAGTAACATCGCCTACCAAAGACATCAAGAACATCGCCTACCAAAGGCATAAATAATATCGCCTACCAAAGGCATCAAGAACATCGCCCACCAAAGGCATAAAGAACATCGCCCACCAAAGGCATAAATAATATCGCCTACCAAAGGCATCAAAATTCTATCCTATATCAGGGAAGGAAGCCCTGATCTCCTGGTCCATAACCCTGCAGGTTGTTACACCTGCACAACAGGTTATCCCCCGAAACCCGCTTAACGTTTCCACTTGAATTATTTATACAATTTTCAAACTCAACTCACGACTCTCAAGTCAAACCATCCCAAGGTATCAAAACCATTAACAAAAATTCGAATAAAAGACCATCCAATTTCTCAACTCAAATAAACCAAGATCACAAATAAAAACGCACAGTTATCCAAAACAGATTGTCACATTTCCACAAAAGTCCCCTTTCGGGATGCAATTCTCAAAATAGATTATAAAACATCAAAACACATTTAAAGAGCATCCCGATGGGGATTAGAGCATAGACAATTACCTGAATAACGTCACAAAGACAAAGAATAAGGAGAACACACTTGAGCTCACTATCGTCACGCACTAACTCGGCCTAGAATAAAAATAATTATCTAATCAAAACGCGTTCTAACGAAGTTAATATTAACTATCAACTACCTAACCCATCCCCTAGGAACACTTAGGTTCCTATCATTTATGATTTACACTTAACACACTCAAGGAATTATATAACAAGTTCACACATAAAATTTACTCAACAATTTTCACCAATAAAACGGGTCACAACTCGACTTCCCGACACCCTATGGGTCTGGTTCTGGACTTTTCGGAAACCTCGGGATGTCTACTAAAACTTCTATGTTGATGACCAAGCCCATATCAGTTCCGAAGGACTCTAAAAATACCCATCTTCCTAATTGGTCAGATCTGACAGGTTCTGGTAAAAAGGTTATAACTCGGGTTATACAAATCAAACGTTCGATCCGTAAAATTCCTATGGTTTCTAACATCTAAGGGAACCTTCAGTTCAAGAGGTTCGATCAAAAGGTAACTACACTAGCCGTGGTGACTCGATCTTTAGACATTAACGAAAATGTCCCGATCCCGGTTCTTATTTAATTTATAATTTCGGTTCTAACTTCCACCATTCGATCCCGGGGTCCTAATTTGGGCTCAAAACAGTAACTAGGGTCTAAGGTATAAAGTCCAACTTAACTTAGGGTTCAAACATCAAACTTCCCATCATCAAAACCAAATTGCAACACATGAAATCAACTTTAATAATTTAATCTAATCCTAAAACATGCATAAAATATCATACACTAACATGGCATACCTTATGTGCATATATTCTAATACTAACCTTATAATAGTCACACATGAAATATTAACACTATCTTAAACATGAATTTCTTAACCAATAAACAAGAAGGAACCTTAAGAACATGTGAATAAACTATAAAGAACATATAAACATTTAAACTTCTAATCAAGAACCCTAAACAAAACTAATTTCTTTTAAATAAGATTAAATCAAGAACCAAGAACTAATAACAATAATCTCAACCTAACTTATTAAACAAGAATTAAACAAGAAACGAATTACTAACAAAGATTGAATCTAAATTAACCAACTTAATTTGTTAAACAAGAATTTAACCTAGATGTTACACTTTCCAATTTCGTGCATATAATAATAATAATATGGTGGTCTACATGATTCATAAAGGACATAAAGAACTATAAAGAAACACTTCTAACCCTAATAACCAACTATTACAACCTAATCTAATTACAATTTACAACATAAAATTATATATAACAAATAAACAAATTACACATAATTACAATTAAGAACAAGATTACATATAATTTTCCTAATTACAAAACTAATAATACAATTCAATAATTATAAAAACAATTAAATTTTTGAAATTAAAAACAGAAAAGAAAAAGGAAAAAGAAAAGGAAAAAAAATAACAAAACAATATAGAAAAGCAGTTAGGGTTTTTAGGGTTAGGGTTTTACGTAGGGTTAGGGCAGGCTGGGGGTTTCTGGGCGGTGCAGGCGGCGGCCGGTCGAGGCGGTGGCGTCAGGCGAGGGCGGCGGTCGTCGAGACGAGGGCAGGGCAGCCGCGGGTGGTTGTCGGAGGGAGGTGGTGGCGCGTCTTGGTTCGAACAAGAAGATCAACCACGACCATCGGTGTCTCTTCGATGGCGATGCGGCGACGGCAAGGAGGCGGTGGCGACTCGGTGGTGACGGCGAAGTCGTGGTGGTGGCTCGAGTGGCGCGACGGCGGAGTGGGCGCGATGCGAGTCGGAGAGAGAGATCGAGAGGGAGGAAGAGAAAAGAGAAAGAAAGAAAGAGAGATGGCTGCGGTGGTTGCGGTGGTTGCCGGTGGTGTCGACGGCGGCTGCGGCGGTGGCTAGGTGGCGCGGCGGTAGACACACGGGGAGGGAGGGAGAGAGAGAGGAGGAGAGGAGAGGGTTAGGGATTAGGGTTTTTTATTGTTATTAGGGTTTGAGGGAGAGAAAGAGAGTTTTATACTACCCATTTAATTAGGCCCAATTAACACTCCTAACCCAACCCAACTAAAACAATTAAAAACCTGATTTTTCTATAAAAAAAACTAATAATACTAATAATATTATTAATCACATAGCAAATAATATTCACGTAATTAATCACATAACTCAATAATATTAATAGTAATACTAATAATAAAAAGAGTAAAACTAATAATACTAAACCTATGAAATTACCGATATACCCTTGTTAGTCTCTCACGATCCTACGAGCTCAAGTGTTAGCAAAATAGAACACAACGTATAATAATAAATAACGAAGTCAAACCTAATTTACTAACGACGTAACGGTCAACATCTTTGGATTTTTCGGGGTTTTACAATATACGAATGAAAGAAAGAAGGTAGAATTTTCAAAGAAATAAAGTCTTTAGTGTAATAACCAAACAAGATGGTGGTAGTTGTGGTAGTTGAGGTATTTGATCAACTGTTAAACACCTTGTGTCTTTCTTTAAAGAATCACTCATCACATTAAATACATTTTCATAGCTTTAAAAAGTTATATATGTTATACCCTATCTCAGTTCAAGAATGACTTAAAGATGTTGAATAACTTATTTAATAGCCTCAAGAATATGATATGACAGATTTTATTATTAACTTTTATTAACATTTTGAAGAATTATTTATATTGATTTTACATATTTATTCTTGTTAGATTATTGTTATGGTAAATGCTTATATCTTTTTCCATTACAACAATTCTATGTTCACTAAAATTTTGGGCAAAAAATTTGAATAGACGTCATCTGCCACCAACTACTACCCTTTTTATTTTTTTAACTTATTTTTTAGAAAATTATACAAAACCACTCAATCATAACTAGATTTGTCAATTTGGGCGGGCGGGCGGATTACGGCTCCCAGGGGTGGATCCCCATTGTTGTCAACGGTGTCTACGGACACCCCAAGCTCCGGAAAAAATTTAAGAAACCTATTATATTTTCGGAGACTATTGTATATTTATGTTAAATGAACACCCTAAAAAACACCGAAAAAATATTAATAAGGGTGCAATAGTCCAATTATCCAAAATATTATTAAATGGACACCGCTACTTTAGTAGTCTAGATCCGCCACTGAGTCGGCTCGGTCGTATATCGGTTAAGGTAAATACGGGTCGGGTGTATTTCGGGTTTGAGTAAATACGAACGATGTATTTCAGTTTTGGATCAACCTAACATGTTATGATTGCGACATTTTTCCGCTTTTTCTTTTAAAAAATTTGCTCTAAATATTATTTCGGTATAATATACATAATAAAATACAATTATCATCTAGTACCGATAGATTATTGTAAATGTTTCAACTTAAATTAGAGAAATAACATATGAATGAGTTGCGGTTATACTTTAATAATCATGAATTCCAATGAAAAGTCACAAATTCTAATAGATTTGAACGTAAAAAATAAAGTTTTCGGGTCAAACGGGTGGGTCGGGTTTGACCCTTAATTTGCGGGATTTTCGGATTCGGTATATTTTGGGTTCGGATCTAGAAAGTCATGTTCAAAACATAGAATTTTCAATTGATGTTTCATCCTCATCCTCTTCCTTTTTCCGATTAAGAAGAGGGTTGATGCTTCAAATTTCTAGGTTCAGTAATTAGGGTTCAGGTATATCGGATGCACTTATAGTGGTTGTCAATTACGAATCACCATAAGTAAAATAAATTTTTCTCGCATATGTGTCAAGTTTTATATTGACCGTTAGCTTTTTTGTTTAATATAAATTGTAAAATATATTTTTTTAAAATTTTAGTTTATTTTTAAAAAATTAAAATAAATATTTTTCAAAATATGCTTGTTTACTAGGCAAAAACTTAAAGTTAAGATATTTAAATTTTAAAAATTTCATAATAAACTTTTTAATTAAGAAAATATATTTTATGATGTATTAAATAAAAAAAATGAATGATGAAAATAAAAGTTGACACTTATATAGATAAACAATGTTTTTATTGTGGTGGTTGTCATGATTGATAACCACTATAAATCTTTCCATATCGATTATGCTTATTACTACCTCCATCCCAAAATGTTTGTCACTATAACTAACTTCGCTGTCCTAATTTAATTGTCACTTTACAATTCCAACAACTGTCATTCCATTTTTTTACCCTTAATAAATAATTTTATTTATCGCATTTTATAATTCCAACAACTACCATTATTAATTAATGTATGGGCAATACTGGCAAGTCACAAATTTTTTACCTCCCAAACTTTACATTGAACTTCTAAAAGTAGTTATTTTGACAAAGAAAATGGGACGAATGTCATAGTTGCCATTTTGGTCCTTGTTCTCGGGAAGAAGAAAGGTTTTGTTTTGCCTCCCCTATTCCGTCGTGGGTTGAATTTAGTGTCACACGAACCACCCAATACGGCACCTATGACAAAGAGGTCAACCCGAGTCATGGGTTCGTGGGCACATCCACATTTAATTCCTCCTTGAACAACGACAACGAAGAAGCCGCAAGCTTGGGCGACGAAGGTGGTGGTGGCCGGGTCACCGACACTATATTAGTACATCGCTGATGGACATCCGTGGAGTCATTTTTGTCTAGATGGACCTTTCCTTCTAAGCTAGGGGGAGTACATAAAGATGCTTAAGTATCACCTCTCTCGAGCACAACAAAGAATGAAGAGTCAGGCTGACAAAGGCAGAATTGAGAGATCCCTGAAAGTGGGGGACTAAGATTATATTAAGCTTTAGCCATACAGACAACATTCTTGGAAGATAGAATAATTTCGAGGGATAAGTCGCAAATTTTCAGCATGAATGTTGTAACGACTGTCCCGCTGTCTCCAACATGGGCCCGGTGAAATTGAATTCTCCGGGAAGATGCAGAGTACCAAAAAGGGTGGGGGGGGGGGGATGGAGCTACTTTTATTAAAAGTTTGTGTCATTTTCTATGGCTGAAGGGCATGTGTACCTAGAGTTTTTGTTTTCATTAATGAACATCGTTTCTTCTGTTATTAAAAAAAAAAGGTTCACTTTCTTCGACATAAAAGTTGAAGAGAATTTCTTCGTAAGGTAAATCAAGTAAAAAGCATGATACCTAACTAGGTAGAACAAACATAAGAGAGTGAAAATTATGGGCATAATAATAGTAATAGAGGAAAAATGCAATGTATGAGGGGCATTAAGAGACTACAACCTAATTAAAGCTAAGAGTGTCATGTAAAATGCAAGCATAAACAGCAATTACTTTTCAAAATTGCTTTGTTTTTGTTGGGTTACCATAGAGAGCAGCAGACATAAGCCTTTCGATTAGTTGACTTGCTTCTAAATCTTAATCATTCTGCCTGTATAATTGTCCTCTATCCCCATTTTTCCACCCTACTAATTAATTTTATTTTATTTTATTTTTTTGAACAAAACCTACTAATGAAATTCATACTTACTGTAAGTCATAATTTGTACTTAAATATTTATTAAAGGGCGTGTGTTTTGTTTGAAGTGTGTTTTATTTTCTGTTCATCGATAATAATTAGTAATACGGAGTACAAACTATGTGCCTAGTTAAGACAATTAGTTTGAGGGCCTCCTCAAATCAAATGTCTGTCGACTTTCCATACATGACAAGTGAGCATCAAACACTTTTCTTACAAAAGAAAACCATAATTCTATCCAAAAAAAAAAAAAAGATGACCATAAAACGCACCTGTTGATATATACTTCATTTATAACTGGTGCCCGTAAACATGATAACTTGAAGAACAAAACCCAAAAAAAAGACAACTATTTGACATGAGAATGTTTTGTACAATTAATTAACACTTCGTCAATTTCATCTTAATTGCCGCCTTCTTTCCGAAAATATAACAATTTCATTAATAAAATGTCAAATGACATTTTTAATAAAAATCGTAATTGAATAATTGTAGATCCAAATATAGGTATGAAATTAACATTTCATAACTAATACTTCTTCAATGACTCTACATATTTCTTTGATGACTTTGCATCTTTATTATAGATAAATGACCTCACAATTCGTCTTATCGTAATTTGAAAGTCGATCTTCATCTCATGCATTAGACAATACGTACTAATTGAATAAAATTCTAAATAAAGATTAAAAACCCTATATACAATGTCATTTGGACTAGAAAGAGTGATAAGGAGAATAGTTTGAAAAAGTAAAAAATAAGTTAATAATTAAAATGTCATTAAAGTTATTACTTGTATTAATAAAGCAAACAAAGAATGCAAACGACATACATTATTTTGCTACTTAATTGGCCCTTTATATCAGTTTACCAGATTTGAACTAATATTGACCAATAAAACAAATAAAACTCTTCCATTACAAATTTTCTCGTCTCGTAAAATTCAAATTTTAGCTCAATGTAAAAAATGATAGATTTTAATTAAAAGGATACTGTAGGGCTAAGGATGTATTACCTCCGTCCCAAATTATTAGTCCTTTTAACTAATTTCTTTGTCCCAAAATATTTGTGTCATTTACCATTCTAACAACTGTAATTACTTTTCCATCCCTAATTAATAAATTTACTTTCACTTTTTATAATTCGAACAACTATTATCTTCAATTAAAGTAAATGTATTTTGGGTAAATTATAAACTTTTCACTTCAATTTTCAATATACATTGGTCTTCTCAAATTAGGTAAATGGACAAATATAATAAAACAGAGATAATAGTATGATTTTGTAATAATTTAAATTTATGATCCCAACCTCGATCTTGGAGAAATTAATTAAGTAATTATGGTGCAGACATGGGGTACTATATTTTGCGAAAAAATGAGTGGGGTATCTGTTTCATTTTTTCCAAGTGGAAAAATGTACGAAAAGAATATTAAAAAAGCGATGCAAGCTAAGCTATAATTTAGGTGATCACAACAACAAACCTAGCCAAATATATGAATCATACTGATTCATTCATACGGAGCACATGAGTGCAACTGAAACCCAATAATTTAGGGCATGTTGCCCACATTATTTGGCCATCCTCCTCGATCATTTGGGATAAATGTTCCTTTTGTTCTCTATATATATTCCTTTTCTTAAACTAAATTCCATTCATTACCACAACTACTATATTGCTCTACTATGCACTAACATTTTTTTTTTATCCATTTTTCCATTACTTATATCACAAACAAATACTTTTATTTTGTAAAGGATTGTTGGGTTTTAAGAACCCTGACTTTGAACATTGTTCATGAGAATATTTTCAGCTTTATTTTTGAGATGAATATCTCAAATTTTAGGGGAAAGTTATATAAACTTGGATTTTTCTATAATGTAGCATTGTTTTTTGGTTTAGACATACTTTCATTCTACATATCACCAAACAAAAATATTGATAAATTACAGAAAATTTGACTTTAATTTATGTTAATTCGGTTGAGTTGCTAGCAACTACAGCCCCTAAAGTTTGGGATATTCATTTCAAAAGTGGAGTCTGGAATATTTTGATTATGAATACTCAAATTTGGAGATTTTAAAACCTAATAATCCTTGTAAATAATATTATTGTTTCAAATAAATGTACAAAATTAACATTGAAAATTATTATGAAAGGAGTCGAATAAGATGACCTTGACCAAGAAGTTCGCCAGACATGTGCACTATATATCTTACTCGGACAAGGTGATCATATTTTTTTATGGGGTTTTTAGGGGTCATGATATGTGTCTTGCCCCAAAACACTACTTAAATGTCTTATTTTTTATAAAATTGATATATATTATCTTTTTTAACCCCAAATTTTTTGTTAGATACTATTAGTTATCAATTATAAGAAGTTTGGAACGTGTTGGCTATGTCAACAATTAAAATTGACACTCTAACAAATGAACCCCATCCGTGGGCCATATTTTAGACATCTTTTTTTAAATTTTAAAAAATATATATAAGCATGATTTTATACCATTTATATATATTATTAAAGTTATAGAAGCCAATTATGTAATTTTTTTTCAATTTACTTTACAAATATATAGATTTTATACCATGGCAAGACATTTAAAATGTGTCTTGCACAAGACATTTATCATTTCTGTTTAGTATAAATGCTTTTTTGGAGGAAAAACAGTTTTTTGGGGTAATTGGATGAGTATTTTGAATTAGCTTTCAGTTGTTTGATATTAAACAGACATTGTTGTCCTCGTATTTTTACAAAAATTACTCAATGTATTATATAATAATGATTTTAATAATATTTTCTTAATGCCTTTAATAATTTTTTACATAAATCATATCAAGTGAAATCATTATTATTTTATGTATTTATTTGGATAAGAGTCATGTTTTGGTGGTTTTTATATCTATCCAATGATTTAATAATAATAAATGACATTAAGAGTTGTCCCTTACAATAACTTTATTTTTACCAAAATAAATTAAATGTAACCTAGGTACAGAAAAAACTAATGATTAATTTAATATTTCATGAAGTTAACAAATCATTCATCTTATTAACACTAGTCACATAAGTAATGAAAAATTTATTATTTTAAGTATTATTAAAACAAAAATAGAGTTGATATTGAATAATAAATGAAATATTAAATATCACAAATTTATACTATAGTAAACATATTTCATCACTGTAAATTTGTAATTCAATTTGACACTTGGAAAAATATATTGAAAATAATTACATGACTATGGACGTAAATGAAAATTCAATGTTCATGTTTTCACAAACAACTAATTTTATCAAACATTTTTCCGACGAACAATTAAACACAACAGTTAAGTCAATCAACTAATAACTAATAATTAATTCAAATAGCCAATAGTTGAATGTTGAACATGCATGACCTATTTGCCTTGTATTATTCTATGCAATTGGTAGATTTAATTCGTTATGTTAATTAGTTGGATGAGTTCGTTACAAACTTTAGTGTGAATGTCATATCTATGAGTGCTTGCATGGTTGCATCTCATTTCGACCAAAAAAAAAAGACCT